>CM050323.1:39227387-39250714 GCA_027475135.1 Bactrocera correcta
CGATGTCTAGAGGATATTAGTTATTTAACTAAAAACAAGAAAAAACGTTAACTTCGGTTCCACCGAAGCTAAATACCCTTCACAGGTGCATTTCTGTTAGTAACTATGTGTCCAGTTTGTATGGAAGCTATAGGCTATAGTTAACCGATCTGAACAATTTCTTCGGAGATTACATTGTTGCTTTAGAAAATAATATATACCAAATTTCGTGAAGATACATTGTCAAATGCGAAAGTTTTCCATATGAGAACTTGATTCCGATCGTTCAGTTTATATGGCAGCTATATGTTATAGTGGTCCGATATCGGCCGTTCCAACAAATGAGCAGCTTCTTGAAGAGAAAATGACGTTTGCAAAATTTCAAAGGGATGTCTTAAAAACTGAGGGACTAGTTCGTATATATACAGACAGACGGACAGACGGACACACAGACGGACATGGCTAAATCGACTCAGCTCCGACTCCGACGCTTCCTTCTGGGTGTTACAAACATCGTGACAAACTTAATATACCCTGTTCAGGGTATAAAGATAGAGGATGATCTACCATACATCTCGGCGAACCATGATGCATAACCTCAGAAATTTTTTGATAGGCTCAAAGCGCTTTTTCGATTTATGGGAATTTTTATTATCAATTTGATTGGAACCCTAGTTCGTGGTTCTAAACCCTCCTAGTGAGATCGCCGGTAAATTTTAGCTTGACCGAATATGTCAACATTTTATCATTTCATATATCCAGTCCTATACATAATGTCCTGACGGTCTTAATGGCATTTAAAAACTATTTCGAGTATAGTTAATTTTTCAAATTTCTGGTTTTAACTAAGTGAAGATCTTAATGTATTAAAATGTCTCTCCCCACAAGCAGTGCTTGCTCCGCTACTTATCGCACACCCACCTTCTGATCGCCCCCGACATGACAATGAAACTACGAAGAGGGTGCACGCCACTTCGCATTGGGTTGGTCGCAGCTCGCAGCTCGCCGCATGACTGATGGCGAGTCAAACTGCCTGACCAGCGCGTATGTTAATGGAATATTAATAAATTGCACAACAAATTGCGTATTCAGTGCAGGTTACCGCTGATGTGCGGTGGCAATGACGGCAACGATGGCGGCACCGCGAATAACAAACGCAATGCCAAGCCTTAGTGCTGATGTAGGAGCAGGGAAGAGGGGGGCATGTTGCCGCCACATATAGCCAAATGGCCTATTGTGGTTGGCGGCTTCATTTTTCACTCACATAATCGAGCTGCGGCACGCACACACATGCCGATTCGGTGGCAAGGCGGATGGACTGTCTGCCAGAGATGAATGTATAAGAGGCTTTCCTGGCCAAGAACAAAATTGTAAATGAAGAAAATAAATAAAGTGAAGAGGTGCCACAACTGTGCGGAACCGCCTTATGCGTTTGCGAAACTACCGAGACGACGTGCCACAAAACGCGCGCTTACCTTATGGGTGCCGCTGCACGCGAGCCTCACTGCGCATGCGCGCGGCAGAAGGTCATTTTTCTATTCGGTGACAAATTGATCGGCAATCGAATCTGCGCAAAGTGAAACGGCAAAAACACAAACAACAACTGCTACCACTATCCATATTAACCGTTCAGCTGCCGACCAGCCGACTGACGATTGCACATGCAACACGCAAGAAAAATGATGATTAGATGGACATGGACAGGCAGCGACAACGGCGACGGACATGCATAGTTTTCCTCGTTGTGCAAATGGACAAGCGCGGAGTCATGACAGCACACTTGCAACAGCAACACAACTGCAGCTAGAATAGAAGCAAATACATGCCACGGAACAGGTAAGTGCAGCGTCACAATTGGCAATTCAACGTTGCAAATATGTTCAAATGGAAGAAACCAGCGATTGCCTATAACTGGTGGTAGCAACTATAACAACAACGGCTTTTGCTTGACAATGCTGGTGGAGGGGGCGGTGGTGGCAACGTCGGCATTGTTGCTTGACAGTTGACATGGTTTTTTGCAAGGAATTTCTCGCGAATTCGTGGCGGCAATTGTGGTGCTGGTGGCGGCGCGATTTACTCTTCACAAGTCTGCTTGTTGTTTTTGCTGCTGTATGTTTACTCACGCTTTTGTCGCTTACAGTTGGGTGGCATTCGTTTGTCGCATTGATTTTATTCTCTTTTTTTGTTTTGCTGTTCTTCTTTGAAGCGGAGCTTCTGACTTGTACTTGACATTTCCTTCCATTGGCGCGTTGTTGTTGTAAACTGTCGCTATTAAGCAACTGTGTGGCAATTATAAATTGTACATGCCTATTTTCAGCTGGTTGCAAGTATGTCTTGTGACAGCTCGTTGCTGCAACTAAGCGGCGATACTGTCCAACCACTTTGACAATTATACCGTGGATAAATTAGGCATTTTTCTCTCAAATTGTGATCTTTAACAATTTTTTTTTTTCTGCCGCCTTGTGACATATCTTGAAGTATTGATGAATTTCACAAAGATAGCTTTAGATCTTTATTTAAATTTGACTAAATTTTTTTAGATAATACACTGTAAAGTTTTTTTCTTGAACCTGATATACATATTTAACCGATCTAGTATTAAAAAATTGTTTCAAAAATATTGCACCAGAATATGAATTTAATAAACTGTCCTCGGCTTTACCTAGGAAAATACGAACTGTGAACACAATGCTCTATAAAGAAATTACTCCAATTTCATATTATTTATGTTTCAGTCTTCGAGTTTAGAGATGGAAATTATTATGTTGTCACATGGTGAAATAAAACTCTTCTGTAAAAAGTGAATAAATGAAATATTTGCCATAAATGGTGACCAAGATGTGTGGTAACTTGTGTTCCCAAAAACTAAGCTTGAGAGCAATAAAATCTGAGATTAAAATTATAATTAAAAATTTTTCTGCTGTTCGAGGTTATAAATTCCCATTATAACGACATAAGAGATATATCTTCGATTTTCCAAGTGGTAGATAGTGGCGTATCGAGCAAACTAAGCCAGTTGTTTAACAAATGCAAGTGCAACTGTGTCTCTCTTTTCACTTTTCTGGAGAAATGCTTCTTTATGTGCCAATTATTTCTTATTATCGGGTAAGTCGCGGGTAGTCTATCCATTGAGTCCACGCGCCAAGGCCTGAGTCGAAGCGGGATTGTCCGAACAGACTTTAGACATTATATACATATCCTCACAGGAAAAAGTCTAACGGCGTGATACCACATGATCATGGTGATTAATAGCATGGCTCAAAACGTGAAATTATATACTCACTGAAGTGTGCTTTCAAAAAATGCATTGCGGGGTGCGAGAAGTGGCACCACCTTTTTGACACCAAATGTCACCGAGAACACGAGCTTCAGTTTCAGGCAACAAATAGTCGGTTATTGTGGCGCGATAACGGTCGCGATTGGCCGTTACTTTCTCACTGGCATAATTAAAGAAAAGGACCGATGATTCCTCTGGCCTGGAAAGCACACCAAACCGTTGTTTTTTTTGGATGAAATTGAACACCTTAATTTCTTCAAATTGCACTTCCTCCAAAATGAGATAATTTTACTTATTTACATATCCATTGACTCACAAACAAAATTTGGCTCGAAACGTCGGATCTTTTTGGAACTTTTCAAAAGCGCATAGAGCGAAGCGATGTCGCTTGAGAAGGTCAAGCGGCTTTAGTTCGATTCTCCACAGTCTTCGTGTACGCTCTTAGCTACGGCTGCTGTATTTTCTTCACTACGTGCTGAACGTGGTCTATTCGATTGAATATTATCCAATAATGAATCCTGGGCCTCAAGGTGGGTGATGCTTTTGCGAATAGTCCTTTCAGTAAGCCGATTATGTTGATCATACGTTGAGTGTAGCGCACGAAACACAGTCTTTACAGAACGTTAATTTATTTTCAAGAAAAAAGCATCACCCAAAGATTACAAACAGAGAAATGACGAATCAAAACTTATAAGTACCTATTTACTAACAATAGTCCGGGGAGTAATTATGTTAGTATTCTCAAGTTAGCACTTTCGCCTCATCGGATCGTTTTCGAAGTAGTGTTTCATATTTTAATTTAGTTCGAGGTTTTTCCTAGAAGCAAATAATGTCCTTAAAAATATATTGGGAACAACTCACATATACATGTGGTCATATTGTGACTCTCCCTGTGAATTGAAAGACTGGCCGGTGGTTTTTACAAAATTGTGTTTATGGTTGTAATTTTCAGCCTATTAATATTATAGGTCGGTAGAAAATATTGATATTTTGCACTGCGACTGTGGTCTGTGTGCACTTTTCTATATCACATGTGGTCACAAAGGTCCAGCACTCTGAATAATTCATCTTTAGGTGATATAATTCCTGCCTACGTAGATGGATCCTAAGGCCTTGAGCCTATTTCTACAAATTGATGGGCATTCAACAATCGGATTGTTTGGAGTTTCATGTTCTATATCGCAAAATCGGAAGTTTGCGCAAGAGATTATGCTCATGTTGCACAAGAGTTTCTGCAGTGCTCACTATAGAGTAAGACAAGGGACGGATTTTGCCTCGGAGGAAGTAGATTATATCTCTTGCTAGGTTGTAACCTCACGACATGCTGCCAGTGCCGTTCTCTCTCCTCTGTGCAGAGCAACTCCTATAACAGCAACGTATGGCTCTCGCCATTAGAAATGAAGCTGAAAGAAGCATTTGTCGAGCGTCAGCCTAATTACTTTAAGTGCTGCCGAGTTTCCACCGCACTACTCATACCCTCTCTCATAATTCCTAAAGTGACTCCCAACTCTAATGTTTCTATACAGAGTTGGCATAAATTCATAAATTTAGCGGCAATTTATTATCTGCTTGGCTGAAATCCAATATTGCGAAACTAATAAACAAAGCAATAAAATTGGCTACAATATGGTCACAAGGCAAATGCGAATAAAAACGCGAATAAATTATTAGATGAAAAGCAGAAGCAGATGAAAACAAAAAAATAGTCTTCTAGTGGAAAGCCAGCAAGGGATTATATCTGTGGTATACTAAGCTCGTAGTTTTGGCATTCATTTAGAGGAATATGCATGGCATACAGGTTAAGTCAGATCAAATGGGTAATGAGTGCTATTTTAATTGAAAATTGGATGCACAATTTGAATACTTTCAAAGAATTATAAAAAAAAAAACTGTGAAATACATATTTTATTCGAATAAAATATTTGCGAATGTAAAAATAATATTTTGTCATTTTTTTAAAGCAACTGGAATGTGTGCTTAGATCTCAAGCACTAACTTCGATTTGTTGCTAATGTCTTCATAAATTAAAGCAATATGCGCGAGTTGTGGTTATTGAACCGTGTTTTTAAGGCTCGATCAATAACGATGAATATTGAACTTTAGTTCAAATATTCTTATTAACACTAAACTTCGGTTTGGTGTATCGCTAAAAGAAAATCACGACTTGTCGGATTAACCGTCAGAATTCTTCTGTTCATTTATTTCCAATATTTTCTTAAGCTAAGTTCTATTTTCTGATACAAAATACATTATTTCTTTTCTTATTATTATTTTGGCGCAACCACTTGTAGTTGCGACAATATTTGTCAAGTGGCCTACTTCTCACATTACATCAATTGCATTCCCTCAAATATTTATGTTGCACTATTTATTGTGACGTTAATTGCTATCGCAATATTCGTTTGAACATATTAAATGTGCAGCGGAAATGCAATGTGATCCAATGTAAGTGCCCTGGTTTGTTTCGAAATATGATATGCATATTTCGTGTGGTCGCAATATTGTTGCGGTAACAAAAAAGGGAAAATATTTAAGTAGACCAATTAATTCTAAGTGTTTTGGGGTAGGTTGTTAACGTTGACGTCGGCATTATTTCTTTGTTGCAGTTCTTATGAATTGCAGTTGCATTCATATCGGTCATGCCGATAGTGGTTGGCATCGACGTCGACGTAACTCCTCCCCCCCTTGATTGAGCTCTCTCCTGGGAGATCACATTAGTAATTTTGAAATTCTTTCTCTTGTTTTTACAATAAATGATTATCGAAAGACTGACTATAATTACAATTGATATTGTATATATGCTTATATGTATGTATTGTTGTCGTTTTTGATATTTAACTTCATCTATAAAGTTTATATTTTCTATTTGTTGTAATATAATATCGTCAAATATAAGTTTCTTATTTATATCTTTAATGTTGTCTATATCGCTTGCTAATACAATGCTACTTTTAATTATTTTACTTTTTGTTGAAAATGTTTTATTATTAATTGTTATGCTACAATTGTAAAAATGTATTAAATAGTTTCCGCTTAAGGGAGAGCTGTTGTTTATAATGCAGTCACTTTCTACACTAGTATTTTTAGTATTTTTTACAAATATAATTCCTTCGTTAATGTTTATAATTTCGGAGGCGTTATTAAAAATTTTCATACAGTTTCTTTTTATCAAACAATTATTAATTGGCTTAAGACGTTGTAAATCTATATTATCATTAAATTCGTACAATTCATTGTTATATCTTAGTGCATATACTTGTTGAAACATTAACTCAAAGTTGCTTATATCTCCTAACGGCAATATTATAGATGTGTGTAGTGTTATTATTTCTGTTGGAATTTTGATAGCGAAAATAATGTTATGGTTTTTGTCTGTAAGGGATCCTAATTTTATTTTTTTCAATTTTTGTGAGTCTAAGTTGTATTTTGTTATTTCTTGGTCGGTTATCATGTTGCTATGTAAAATTCCTAAACCACTTGCTGCTATATTGTCTTGTATGTGTTCTACATTGTCCTGTAATATTTTCAGTTTTAGAGAAAAGTCGAGGTATAAAATTTCGTCTTGGGTCCTTTTACTTATGCTCCCTATGGAGTTTAGTTTTGCAGATATCATATCCCTATCGTTATGCATAAGTCTTTTTAATTCAAGAAACGTTTTATTGAAATTAGTATTAATATCTATTTGTTTGTTTATTGTTTCGATAGCCTTGTGGTTGTTTGTGTCGATGATGTTGAGGTGTTGTTCAAGGTCTTGTCTATCATTGTCGTCCATGGTACCGTAAAGCCATTTTTGTACAGTTCCTACAGCATTTAGTAGGCCTCTTTTTTGTCTGTGGGGTGTGATAGTATTTATCTTGCTTCTAATAAATTTAATTTGCATGTTTAGTATTGCTTGTCCTACTTGCAGATTTGCCGATTTTATATTAGATTCTATTTCATTAAGTAAATTTGATATTTCTAGTGGATTTATAACGTGTAGTATTGTTACATATGACTTAACTATATCTGCATCGCCTGTTTGTATTTCTATATATCCTTTGTTGCTTTCTATTTTATCTATTGTTACTTGTCCCAGCCCCAGGGTCCAAATTGCTGTCAGGATCAAAAGTTTCAGGATCCATTGCCCCTGCAAATTTGTATTTCCGTTTAACGTTGTTTAAATGTATATCGTTTAGATTTGTTTTTATAAACTTCGGTTGTTCCTTATGCCTAACGCTTTTGTAATTCTTTACGTAACCTATATTTCTTTCTTCTACATAGTGTTCTCTGTTTTCGTTACTCTTATTTATTCGCTTAGATTTTTCTTTGAATATTCTGTCATAAATTGTGCTCTTGTTACACTTACCTTCCTCAATATTTATGGGTTTTTCTTTTGTAACTGAGTGGTAGCTGTTATTATACCATTCTATAGCTTTGCTCATTTTATTTGTTATACTGGAGTTTTTATTTTCTATACCTAATACTCTAATTTTTTCTCCTAGTGTATTGTGTAGGCGTTCTACATCAGAATTGCCGGTATGGTTATTTGGTTTAACGAGATGTAGTTCAATATTTTCGTTTCTGAGGAAATCTTTAATATTAATGCTTTTAAATTCGTTATCAGCAATAATTTTTTTAAAATGTCCTCTTTGCGACTTATATTGGTTTATTTTTTCGATTATAGTTTGGCTGGTCCTATCTTCAAGAAAAAATGCTGTGGCGAATTTAGAAAACCTGTCTATAAAAGTTAGAAAATTCGCTTTTGAATTAGTGTAGCAGTCCATGTGAATTATTTCTTTGCAATCTTTCGGTGTTTCCGTTAAATTAAATTTTGCTCTTATAGGTCGCCTATCATATTTGACTCTGTTGCATGTATCGCAGTTGTTTACGAATTTGTGTACCAGTTTTTTCAAATTTGGGAAGTAGATATGTCTTTTAACTCCTTCGTAGTTCTCCGATATTCCTGTGTGTCCTGTTTCAAACTTGTGATAATTTTGGATATGTCTGTAGGCTTCTTCTTCGCTATTTATATCTTTAGCGTGATATGAACATTTAACAAATTTAATGTTGTCGAATCCGTCAAATAACTCGATGATTTTTTGTTGTAATTTATTATATTCATGGTCGTTAACTTCGCTGTATATGCCAATTTTGCCTGAAGTGATATGTCTTCTGAGGATATCAGAAATATTGTTGTCGAGATCTACTGGTGTTACGTATATTTTTTTATTGTTGTGTTTTATTTCGAACTCCAATTGTTTGCTATCTGTTAAAATTATCTGAATTTTAAACCGATTGACTATGGTGTCCAAAATGGGTATATGGTTGTTCAATTGCTCCTCCTGAGAGTGTATTGTATTTACATCGTTTTCGTCTAAATTATTTTCTAAAGATAGATTGCTACCTGTTTCCATAAAATTTATTAAATTGGTGTTATTATTGATTCTGCTAAGGAAATCTGCTACTTTGTTTTCCTTTCCTTTTATATAATTTACGTTCATGTTGTATTCTCCTAATTTTATTATCCATCTTTGTAGTCTAGGATTTATATCTTTACAATGAGCCTTCGTGTATAGCCATTTTAATGGTTGATGATCTGTTAATAAATCAAATTGGACGCCATATAAGTAAGGCCGGAAGTAGTTTGTGGCCCAAACGATTGCTAACAACTCCTTTTCTGTTGTAGAATATCTACGTTCGTGGTCGTTGAGTGTTCTACTCGCATAACATACAGGATGTTCATTTTGTTGTAATACGGCACCGATTGCGAAATTGCTTGCATCAGTAGTTAATGTAAATTTCTTTTTGAAATCTGGATAACTTAGTACTGGAGCTTCTGTCATTATTTGTTTTAATTTTTGAAATGAGTTTATATATGTAGAGTCGTTAATATTAATTTTGACATTTTTCTTTAGAAAATTTGTCATAGGTTGTGCTACTTTCGCGTAGTCTTTTATAAATTTCCGATAGTATCCCGTAGCTCCTAGAAAAGACTTTATTTGTCTTGTTGTTTTTGGTAATTTTAAATCTTGTATTTTATTTATTTTCTCGAAATTCGGTTTAACTCCTTCAGGTGTTAAAACGTGGCCTAGAAATTGTGTTTCTTTGGCACAAAAATTGCACTTGTCAAATTGTACCTTAAGGTTATGCTTCTTTAGTGCATTGAAAATTTTTGTTAGGCTTTGTATATGCTCTTCTAATGTTGTACTGAAAACGAGAATGTCATCCATGTATACTACGCATATTTTATTTATGTATTCTCTAAGAACACAATTCATCAGCCTTTGGAAGGTTGATGGAGCGTTTTTGAGGCCGAATGGCATTCTAACGTATTCGTAATGACCAAAAGGGGTGGAAAACGCGGTTTTCTTTCTATCTTCCTCTTTTACTAAGATTTGGTGGAATCCTTTTGCGAGATCGAGTGTCGTAAAGTATACAGCTCTTCCTAATTTATCTAATATATTATCAATGTTTGGGATTGGGAATTTGTCATCGATTGTGATATCATTTAGTTTTCTGTAGTCTATCACGATCCGCCATTTCTTTGTTTGGGAGTTATCTGATTTTTTTGGCACTATCCATAAAGGACTATTGTAAGGGGAATTACTATTTCTTATGATTCCTTGTTTTAACATTTCTTTAATTTGTTTAGTTATCTCTTCTTCGTGTATCTGTGGGTATCTGTAAATTTTCGAATATACTGGAGTGTCTGTCGTGGTCACTATCTCGTGTTCAATAGCTGATGTACTAGTAAGGTCATCTCCTTCTTTATAAAATAGGTTCTTGTAATTTTTTATTAACTTACTAACTAAGAATTTCTCTTCTTTATTTAGATTTGTTGTAAATTGCTCAATTGGTAAGTCCCTATTTTCCGTACTTTCTAATTGATAAATTTCATTAAAATTATATGGGCAAGAATTCATAAATTTTATCACTTCGTTATTAATTGTTAAGGTATCGTTTCTCATATCAATAACTGCTTGTAATGGTTTTAGTATGTTTTGCCCGAGGATTGCATCGAATCCTTTATTATGTAAATCAGTTAATTTCCATGACATATTTGCGTCAAAATTAAATTCGAGGGGTAAACTTGTTATTATTTCCCATTTGATTAGTGCTTCACTATTAAATGACCGGATTTTTATTGAGTTATTTAATAGTATTCTGTTATACTTCATTAATTTTCTATTGTCGATAAGGGACGTAGTAGAGCCTGAGTCGATTAGACATGTAATCTTTTCATTTTTTATTGTTAATTCTACTAACGGAAGGTAGTTTTGGTATGGTCCAAGGGAAAATTTACTTCTTGGTTTATATGGTCTACTTCCATTGGAATTTCATTCCTATAGTTGGTACTTCTTTCACCGTTATAATTGTTATGGTTTTGGTAAGTCCGTCTGAATGAGCTTGCTGTGTTATTACTTTGGTTTTGATTATTGAAACGATTACTGTTTAATCGTGTTTGTTCTGTATTTCCTTGTCTAGGATTCGTCCTTGTTCTTTCGTTGTTGAATTTATTATTAGAATTGTTAAAATTATAAAACCTATTATTTGTTTGGTTATGGTCCCCAGGTCTTTGATTGTTTATTTTATTTCCTACTTGACCATAATAGCTTCTATTAGTAAGTCCTGTTTCTTCTAATACGTAAAATGCTTCCCTTAATGAGTTAATGTTCCTACCGTAAATTATTGCCGATAAATGAGGCGGAATATTATTTAAAAATGTTTTTAATATTAATGACTCGTTAGTCTTAGGAGAAAATTCTGTCGGCTTATTTTCGTCTAAATTATATTTTGAGTTAAGCTTATCTAATATGTTTTTTAAGTTGTAATAATAATGACTTACATTATACTGCCTGGTTGTGATGGCCTGGTGAAAGAGTTGGTGGTAGCTTTCCCTTATTCCGAAGTTCCGTATCAGTTCTGTCTTCACTTCGTCCCACGATGAGTCTCTGTTTAGTGTCCGTATTGTCTGGAGCGCCTCTCCTTGGATCTTGGTCTTTATGTGTCTCTCCCATACATAATTTTTGACCGCTTGGTTCTCGTCGAACAAGGGCAGGATCAGTTCCACCTCTCCAATGAATGAAGATATGTCGTAGCTCCCGTCGCCTCTGAACTCTTTGATTTTCGCAGCTTCCTTAAGGAGGTCCGACGCTGATATCCGGTTTAGATCGTTGTTGATGATTGCCATTGTGGTAGTTAAATGTGTATAATTGTGTTTTTTTTTTTTTTTTTTTTTTTTTTTTTTTTCGAGAAGTTAGTTCTTTTATATTTATAAAATGATGTAACACTGTTTAAACCCGCAAGCAATAGTAAGTTTCTTATAAATGATTCTATGACTTTTGGCAGTTAGATTTCGTAATATGTCAGAAGTTCACTCTAAAATATTTTTTTTTTTTTCACTTTAATAAGTACGTTTAAGCGGTTGACATGTTGTGTCAGGCTCTTTTTCTTTGTCTAAGGGCAAAGATCCTACCGACTGCGCCAGTTGTGGTTATTGAACCGTGTTTTTAAGGCTCGATCAATAACGATGAATATTGAACTTTAGTTCAAATATTCTTATTAACACTAAACTTCGGTTTGGTGTATCGCTAAAAGAAAATCACGACTTGTCGGATTAACCGTCAGAATTCTTCTGTTCATTTATTTCCAATATTTTCTTAAGCTAAGTTCTATTTTCTGATACAAAATACATTATTTCTTTTCTTATTATTATTTTGGCGCAACCACTTGTAGTTGCGACAATATTTGTCAAGTGGCCTACTTCTCACATTACATCAATTGCATTCCCTCAAATATTTATGTTGCACTATTTATTGTGACGTTAATTGCTATCGCAATATTCGTTTGAACATATTAAATGTGCAGCGGAAATGCAATGTGATCCAATGTAAGTGCCCTGGTTTGTTTCGAAATATGATATGCATATTTCGTGTGGTCGCAATATTGTTGCGGTAACAAAAAAGGGAAAATATTTAAGTAGACCAATTAATTCTAAGTGTTTTGGGGTAGGTTGTTAACGTTGACGTCGGCATTATTTCTTTGTTGCAGTTCTTATGAATTGCAGTTGCATTCATATCGGTCATGCCGATAGTGGTTGGCATCGACGTCGACGTAACTCGCGCGCCTACCAACAAAGGGGCGTGGCCAGCATAAAAGACGCACAAACACAAGCGCCTGTGAGCCAAATGAATAAAAGAGCAAAATAACAACAATTGCAACAAACAAATCGCCAAGTAATGGAGGTTAAGCGCGACAACGAAAAAGCAATTATGATTAAAATTGGAATTTATTGAACGATTTGCCAAACATCGTGCGGCCAGCCCACCAATATGAGCCCAATTTCGCTGCCTTCCGCCATGGCTCCCAACACAAACACACATACAGTAATACAGTACATACCTGCGCCGAAGTTTACTTAAGTCGTCCACGAATGTGTAAGGTAAGCAGATATATGTGTAAGTGTGCATGTAAGTGTATGCCACATTGCTGACTTGCACTGGCCATAAATGCTGCGGTATGAAAATATCCTTCGGCATCACTTTGCAATGCGCATAATTTCGATTTGTAATAAAATAATCGACAAAATCGTTTTGACGGCGCAGGCGCATGCGCATTCTGATAGCAACATGCCCATAGTTGCCGCATTCATATGCGGCTGTGTGTCTGCAGCATTTGCACTTGTCCAACTGGGGCAGCACTCAATTCGAGGTAGCAACAATATTATCAAGACGCGCGCTGCAGCCATGACAGTGGCGTTGCAAGAGCACAGCAGCAGCAACCACGGCGCCGTGCGTGCTGCCCGCAGCAAAACAGCAAATGCAAAATGCTCGCATACAAAGCGCTCTTCCACAAAGTCCTTATGCGGCTCATCGCTCCAAAGCGGATACCTGTTGTGGCCACAGAATGTTTGTTTGCTCTTCGCTTGGTAAGTAGATACTGTGCTGTATTTGAAGTCCTCGAGCAATTTGTTGAAAATTGAGTCACGACTCGAAATTAAAGCTGCAGATTCGAAAAGCCAGAAACATCAAAATGCAGCTTCAAGAGCGTAATCGCCGCAGTCGCTAGAGCTGTACAGTGTTGCTGGCAATCGGAAAGTACGTGCAGAATATAAAAATGAGTGAATATGAATGTATATATGAGTGAAAATAAATGTTAATAAAAACATATTATAAAAACCATGAATAATCATACTCAGTCATGGATTTTAATTCGGAGTTGGATATTATCGTTAAATATTGATGTGAATATGAATATATATTAGTAAGAATATGAAAGCAACTTAAAATTTGGTGTGAATGAAATCTCAAATGAATTTGTAGAAGGATATGAGTAGAAATACTTTATACTCACTGGAAACCGAAAACGAGTATTACTGAAGAATGAGTATATCCGAAGAGAATACAAACAGGGCTAAGATCAATTTTTCGCGTTGGGATGCCGACCTTGGTTAAGTAGCTGTTTACAAAAAAGGTTGTTGTGGTGCAACTTGCAATCGGCTGCGATGTCTTGTCGGACCCGATTGATCCTTAGTTTGAGTCTCTTAAGGACTTTCACGTAAAACTTGGCGTTGACGGTTTGTCCAGGAGGAACGAATTCATGGTGGACGATGCCTTTGATGTCAAAAAAACAATGAGCATCGTTTTCATTTTGGATTTGCTCATTCTTCCAGTCTTCACCAGCGACCTCTTCCCGGCTCTCGCACCACTTCTTGCTAAAGCAACATCTGAGTAAGTTTGCTTGATCATATCTAACGCCTCTGTCGAACATTTACTGAGTTTTATACAGAATTTAATCGCGTACCTCTGCTCTAATATGCTTAATCGAATCAACTCTCAACTGATGTCTCTCCCACGGAAGCAGCGGCTTAAGTATTACTTCTTGGCAGAAAATAAGAGATTTCAGTATTTTCTAATGTACGAACTGATTGACTCCTAATCTATTGTTAGTGTTTAGGTTTTATCATAATTGGGGCTGACGCTCCACTGACAGCTTTCCACTTATCAGAGGGCAGATATGCGTCGAGTGACGAGTGTAAATTTTTCCTTTTCTTATATTTAAAAAACGGAAGCACTCTGTACATGTCAGATCTTACGGACTAACGTCCGTTCAGTATTTGATTTAGGTGGAATTTCAGGTCGCCGTGTCATCCGTCTATCCACGAATGAATGTCTGGGATCAGTCTCTGTATCTATCGTCGTTTGCATGAGGTTGAACACAGTTGTTACCACATTCTAAGGCTCTTGGTTTTCTCCTCTTTTGTTCGCCATGTTGACGTTTGTGATAACTGGTATAGTCGCGCGAATTCGTCTCTGTGCAATATTTTCTCAGCATCGCTTGATCGTTCGGAAAGCGCTTTTTACTCGGGTTGCTGAAGACCCATGCACTATGTTTATTGATCTTGCATATGATTTTATGCCTAGTGCCTTTATCCATCTTCACGCTACATACAATGTCTTGGAACTCATTGATTTTGCTATTAAAATAGCACACAGGCTCTATGGATGATCATTTTCGATAGAGAATTATAGATTTTGTGTGCTCAACCAGAAGTATATGCGAACTGTTCTGTAAATTTTAATTTGGAATCCAATATTGCTCCCAGATACTTCAGCTGCGGCTGTGAGTGGCACTGGCACTCCTCTATGGTGAGTTAACAATATACTTAGGGAACATTCCTCGTCTATTAATCTAGTGAGACATTTTCTTAACTTTCTTTGTGTTTGTGAGCAAGACTTCCGTTTTCTGCTCAGAAGACTCTAAACTGATGTCAGAAAACCACTGGAGGAGACCATATATGCTATAATTGCTTTTGAGCCGGAGATCGTCCAGATGTTTAGCCACTGCTTCGACTGTGAAGTCATCCACATATGCGATTCTTTTCGCTTTTGGTGGGTGTATTCTTAAAACCCGGTTGTACAGCAGATTCTATAGTAGATCTGATTTCTAAAACCGAGTCTTGAGGTACTCCACTTGAGAAGGTGTACTTCGAGTACCCTCGTCCTTGAGAAATAACAATCTCTTATTTTCAAAATTTGTAATATTTTTAAGATACTGGGATCTTTGAGTTTAGAATATTTTCTCACTTTGTGAAGTTGAACGCATTTTCTTCTTAAATATGAGTATGAGTAAAATAATGAGTAAAACTACGATTATGAATATGAAAATGGATATGATATTGAATATCAGTGAGAATATGACCCTAAATACGAATATATATATAGCAGTATGAATACACAGGAGTATGAGTACGAGAATGAAGGATAATATGAGCATGACTGCGACTATGAGTATGATCTCATGATTCGTGACCATATACAAGTACATTGATATGAGTATGGATATGAAAGTGAATAGGACTATGGATATCAATATTGATATGAAAGCATATGTTAAATTGCATAAAAGTACTATCAATATTAGTTAAAAAAAAAATAATTGTAAAATTGAATAAACATTTCACTACCAAAGACAGCTCTACGCTTCACTGTAGCTCAAAAATTAGGCAAATAAATGCAACTCTGCCGGCAAGCTATAAACTCAGATACAAATGCAGCGCATTAAAGCGGCGCGCTTGTAGCAAGGAGTATTCGTTAAGGCGGCGATCAGCGTGCGCGCCTGCGCAAGCCGCTTCGTTTTGCTTTGCAGCTTTATCTTGACGGGCAATTAAAGGCGTGCCCCAGCAATGCCATATTTGTGGCTTTCAAGGGCTTTTGTGTTGGAAATGCGTTGGCATTTGCCACTTGCGACACAGGTTGACTTTTAAGCGCTTGCAACAGCGCAGGTGTGTGCATGTGTGTGGCACGTTGTTCCTACTGCAGTGTTTGTTTGGCAATTTAAAAGGCTTTTGATTACATTTTTGGGCAACAGCAACAACAAACAACACATATCGATTGCATTTAAAGCGACAACGTCGAAGGCAGCGATTTGTTCATTTATTTTTTTTATGTTTTTGATCCCGTGTTGCGCATTTTTGTATAATTTTAATTTGCTGCTGCAACACCTGCAAATGCAGCGACAGCAGCGATGAATTTCACACTTTAGCAACGCGCAAATGCCCAGTGGGAGCTGGAAGAGTGTCGCGCGCAGAGAATTACTGTACTCTTTTTGTTAAAAACAAGCAGAAGTTACGTGATAATAATTTTTGTTTATATAATAATATAACAAGGCAAAAAGAAGAGTTCAGAAAAAATTTTAAAAAACGTTGCTTAGAAACCAATGCATTTCAACTACTTATTCTTGCACCAAAAAAGTAATGGTTGTAGCGCTGCATGTTGCCTTTCTACACAACCAATTGGTTGCAACAACCGAATTCGTATTGGGATATTTATCACTTTGTGTGCTTGCGCTTCGGCATATGCATGTGCAGGGAACTGCCACCCATTTTGCTTATCTTTCGATTTTCTTATTACAATTTTTTATTGCTTTTAAGGGCAGCGGCGGTAATTTAAGCGCTTCAACAACAATAACATCGACACTATCGTTTTTATTTTGTGATGTCGGCTACCTTTCAGAACGGGGCTGAACTGTTGCTCTGCCTTGTTGTTGTTGCTGCTGCTGTTCAAATTAAGCCGCGAAATGAGTGTATTAGTGGTTAAAACTGACACATCTTCACGGCTGATATGACAGCCAATGAACCCGCCATACAAACAGTCATGTGGCAAAGGCAGTAAGTCCCAGCTTGGAAGCAATCGCCAGATCTTCACGATATCTGTTGCTTATGTTGCAGGTTCATTGCCAATATTTTGTTAATTTGCTTTTGTTCGAGATAAGAGCGCGGTGCTCCAAACTGCTGCTGATGTCTAAATACAATCGAACGTTTTTAATTTATTTATTCACCAACTGTTTGTTGGGAGTTTGGTTTCACATACAAATATGTATAAGTAAATATGTTTGCATGTGTGTGGATTTTTTACCTGTTTTTTGATTCCAGTTCTCCTCTTGCACCTCTTTCATTTCTGACGAAGTTATTGCGGATTATGTTTAGTAGTTGTATTTTTGATAAAAGAACTAAATGGAAGGAAACCGGTCACAACTTGATGTCACTAACTTCAACTGAAATTCAAAGCGATACAATATGTATGCACAAGTATGTATTCATTTATAAGGCTGCTAATATTATAAGAACTCCTACCAACAGTGTTAAAATGGAGAAAATCATATCATAACCCTGCTCACACCATATATGATAACACTGTAAAATCGCGTTAAATCAATAACTAAATACGCCAGAAACATGACAGAGCTTAAATGAAGCCGGGGTCAAAATTGGACGTTAGGCCTGACACCGCCCACTTTCAGCCGAAAACACATATTTGGAGACCACACTACCGATTTCAGCATAGTTCGATATCTAGCATTCTTTTTATATTTCTATATTGCAGTGTGAAAATGGTTAAAATTGGTATACAGATGCGCCTATTTCCCATATAACAGAATTTTAAATTCCATCTCGTTCTTTCCTTTCGAGATAAAACTTAGCACGAATAATACCTTTAGAAAACGGCACCTTATGGTCGAAAATTGTTTAAATCCAACAAAAATTATTCAATCCCCCAGCTACCGAATGTTTGGACCACAGTAAATAATGTTGCCTTTTTACCGAAAATATCGGTCAATGTGTGAGATATACGTAGATTGAAATTAGTTAGTCCGTGTGCTACAAATGAGTTGCATCGAACTAATAATTCCGTATGCCTAATAATAGGTTTCCCAATAGGGATGATACGATTTCTGTCGTTTCGGTAATTTTTAATCGTCGCCAGTACTTGATCTGCGTCGAATTGTTGAAAATTCTAAATCTACATTTTCATTACAAAATATTCAAGTGTCAATAAGACAAAGAGCCGCTCGAAGTAATTAAAATATTGCTGCCGTTCAGGCAAATGTTGCTGAAGATCGCAATTTGTGGATTCCAAAGCGTTCTCAATAATTGGGACTGTCTCAAACCATAACCTGGCGAATTTCGAAAAAAAAATGTTCTCACTGAAGAACTGAAGCGATTGGACCATCATCAATGTCGTGAATTTACTGATTTTGACTTCTAACAACTTGAAAACTGTATATTCTGGTGCGAAGAAAATTAAATTGTTCATGAAATACCATTACATTCACCTAAATCGATAGTTTGGAGTGGTTTTTGGTCTGGTGGAATCATCGATCCGTACTTCTTTCGACACAGAACTGATGACACTGTTATTGTCAATGGAGAGCGGTATAGATCTATTATAACCAAGTTTGTATGGCCGCGATTGGAAGAAGATGATCTTAAAAATATCTAGTTCCATGAAGACGGAACAACGAGATTATTGCGAGAAAAGTTTGAAGATTCGAATATTTCCAGAAATTTTTATATCGAAGACCTCCAAGAAATTGTAATTTACCACCATCAGACTAATTCTGGGGAGATTATTTGAGGTCATTGCTCTTCAGTCAATACTGAATGTGCTTTGCATGAAGCACGACTTAATTTATTAGAAAAAGTACTTGAAAATTCAGCGAATTCGTTCCTGCAAAAGAAGTGGGGGATCCTATTCGAAGGATGATATATTTGGAACTTAATTTTACCGATTGTCCTTCGTATTAAATAAAAAAGCATTTTAATTTCCCTGACAATTAGTGTGGGTGCTTTTATTTTTGAAAAGAAATCGTATCACTCTTCTTGGAAACCCCCGAATTTGACAAAAAAAGATTCTACAATTTCTTTAACCCGTATTAAAAATATGTTTTTTGGAGTTCTCCAAATAAGTCTCCACAGCTGTGATCTCTCATTCGACTCATATTCCGGTCAAGCGAATAACTTTTATCCAGTCGGAAACAAAATAACGTGTACAAAGTCAAAATGTCATTGTCATATTATAAAATCATATTCTCTACAAAGTAGCTGTAAACCAAACCCTGTGAATCCTACAGTTCGGTACATATCAATACCAAAGTTTTCGTATTCTGCGGAGCAAGTTCCCGCAATAAGTTCACTGTTTCGACTGTTTCTTGCTCTGGATATGTGAGTGGATCCATGTCTCGCTTCTGATCATAGTCACGATGAAATTAAGCAGAATCGCTTTCAGATTGCGCTTAAATAACGTCATATTCTTCTGTGTAGTGGTCCCACGGTTACCATAATTACCCAAAGTGATCATAAGCGGCATACACTGGCGGATATCGCATTCCGAATACTTCATGCAGAATATAAATCATTACTAAGTCTTTAGAAATCCCTCAGCCATCATGCATACTTGCAAACAGCGGTCTGTCATGAGATTATGGACTTTCTGAGGCTGCTGAAGCCATTTACGTAGAAACTCTTAAACTCATTTTGGTCAGTTGAAGGAAAACGATCACTTTATATAACATTTAAACGCTCTTTAATTTCAAAGGAATTTATAATGCATTCTGTATGTTGGTTTAAAAAAGACAGGCGACAACCAAAAGTAAAAAAAGGCATAATTTTTGCTAAACTGTGGTTCTTAGTATTATGTGAGTTGATTTATTGGCCAATTTTAATATCAAAATTTGACACTCACGAAATCTTCTTCAAATCAAATACAGCTTGCATTAATAAGCTGTTTTTGTCTTATGTCATGAAAATACAATATTCCAGCTTGCAACATACTTTGAGCTCAACATCACGGCCTCGCTCTATACACTATTCGTTTGGCAAAACAATTTACTTTTTGCACTTTTTGAAATCTTTTTATATCTCATTAGAATTTCAGCACTCATCTTATGGTCTTCTCATACTCTTGTACAGTAATTAAGTCTCGAAACAACAAACTTGCCACAGCACAGCTCACGACGCGCTGACACTGAGTAAATACTAGGAAAGCCAGCTAATCAACAGCGACAGCAACATGTCAAGTGATAAAACAACATGCAACAGCGACAAGCAGCTTAGGGGTTGCACATATGAACATCTGTGGCATGGCAACTTGCCACACATCTCGCTAATGACGCGTTCGCGCACAGAACTCCTTTATTTCGTTTTTTGTTTTTCTCGCAAATGTTAAAAATAACTTTATGAAAATATGTACACAATATTGCCACATTTTATCGTTTTTTGTTTGCAAGTGTGTTGCATTAGTCTCAGCTGCATGGCCAATTCATTGTCATCATTTTAATATCGGCAATAATTTCATAATGGCAGCTGCGCATGCGCAACAGTCAACACACAACACGGACGGGCCACCCATAAAGCTCAATCAAGCGCAGCCCTGGCAAACCCGCGCTCATGCCGCCCCCCGCGCGCAACTCGTGAACTAAGCAACAACAATAGCATCTCGACAAACATCATTACAGGCATTGTGGAGCCCGCGCAAATACCTGCTGATGCCGCACTTAATTTCCGTCATTTGTTCCCATGAATTAACTTTTTGCCGAAACAAAAATGAAGGTAAAATGTCGAAATAAAGTAAGAAAAACTTTGCTGCAGACGAGTAAGTACAAGTTGCAATGCAAGAGGCAGAACCAATAAATTTATATCATAGCCGGTCTATGGATCTACTAGTGCAGAGTGTATCAAGCGCTTATTGTAACTACGTGTTCCTTTTACCGCGTTGTACAACTCACCCGCGAGCCACAACTCGTGTGCATCACAATTCATCGGTTGCACGTATGTATGTAAATAGAAGACGAGCAATTACGCCGGCGCATGAATGATAATCAACGGCGGTGGAGAGGCAGCGGCATTGCTGACATTGAAATTGCACGAAGAACTTCTTCATCCGCTCGCATCAACTTGCAGCTACAATGTTGCACCATCACACGACCACACGTTCAACCGCGACGTCATCATCAGTGTCAGTATCGGTATCAGCCGCAGTCGATGTGGCCAGCAAATCTATAGGCAGACGCGTCGTCGTCTTCGGCGGTAGGGAAGTGTGTGGCTTGGCATGGATCGCTCTTGTGAGGATATCGGTGTTGCGTCACGAAGCTTTTCGTGCCGCAAAATAAAGACCTCAAAACATGACCACGCGCGATGAGCTCACACATCTGCGTTGTGTTGCTGAGGCCGAAAACTAAATAAACACTTCGGTAAATAAGCAAGAAGCCGAGAGCGCCTAGCTTAAAGTAGATCGTGGGGTTAATCGATGAGATTCAACATATGTTCACTACTTTTCTCTCATTTGTTTAAATGTTTTTGAACAGAAGGCAAAATTGGTGTTTACCTACATTTCGACAAATATGATTTATAGTAAATTAGACAATTTTACTTTTAGTACGACGATTTATTCGAGGAAAGATCTACTTTTGGGGTTCGATTAGTTGTAGTATAATAATATATAATTGGGTATCCAATACCCCCTCTAGCACCCTCGCCGTTCATCCAGGAAACGGGAGTAACATTTGTGTAAGATGCGGTTCAAGAGTTCGCTAAAGTCTAATTGCAGCGTCTGTTTACGAGGTTAGGAATTTGCGCACTGGATTTAGGACCCAAACCTGCTTCCCTAATATATGACGATGGAATAGAAGTTCCATTGCGCGACTGTGACGAGGTTCGGATAGTAGTTGCCCGCCTAAAGAACAACAAAGCGGCAGCGACCGATAGATTACCGGCCGAGCTATTCAAATATGGCGTCAAAGGACTGACAAACTCATGTCAGCTTCTTTGCAAGATGTGGTCGGATGAGAGCATGACCGATGAATGTAACCTAATTTTCAATGGAGCGTATTGTGTGAAAGATTAGAGCCCACTGTCAACAAATTGAAAATCAATTACTGACCAGATAATCACCATACGCCAAATCTTAAAAAAGTCTCAAGAGAGGAATATTGGCACACACCACCTCTTCGTCCATTTAAAGCCGGTTTCGGCCGCAGAAAAGAAACTGCATAACCACTCTTTGGACTGAGGAAAATTTATGGCAACGGCGAGTATTACAGTCGATAGAACGATGAGCTATACGAGATACACGGCAACATTGAAATAGTTAAGCGTGCGGATGTAAGAGAACACTGCAGCTTTGAAAGTTTTCGTTTGAGTACCCGCCGGTGAAAGCACTTGGTATCTAAAATTGGCGCAAAATAGCTAAAAGAAGAAACGAGGTAAAGCAAATATGACCCAAATATGACAGATAGAGAACCGTGGATCTCCTATTAAAGTCCCGAAAAAGTATATACCGACTTGCAGCTATAACTATACACTGGCATTTTGGAGAGCATGCTCTAAAAATGGGTTTGAATCCCTTTGCAAATTTGGTTTTTGACTTGGAGCAGGGTCAGAGTTTTTATTCTCCTTACATATCGAAAATAGTTTTGACTAAATTCCTTAATCTACCACATAATAAAAACGATATTTACCTAGAAAATCTGATACTTCAATCCCACTGCAATTTCACGAAACAAATACTGTGAATAACCAACTGGCATAGCACACTGACGTATCATGTGGCAATTTGCCAAGTCGCAGGTGCAAAAAATAAACTAAAAATCAATTGAAAAATGTGTGGCACCCAAATCGTTAGATCCAATGAAAATTATAAACCAAAGACAAGTGTACGTGGCTGACAAATGCAGAAATTCATTGGTGATTTTTGCTGTCAAACGCAAGTGAAACACGATATTTGCCAACTTCGCTGTCATCGCTCATTGCTGAGAGTAGGGTTGCGCATGCGTAGTACATATATCCACCTAGCCATTTGAAAATTTTTCCCAAACTGAATCAAAGAAACGACGTGAGTTGGCACAGAAGTTCGAAACTGTAATTTTTGTGTAGGTTGTTGTCAAGAGCGTGGAATTGCAAACTGTTTAGAAACTCCACGCTTCGTTGGTAGTTTTGGTAAAGAAACTATTTTTATTATACAAGGGCGTCAAAGGGATATCAAAATAAAATCTTTTCATTAAATCAAAAATTTTTGAAAAATATTCTATATTTTGGGACCAAACGTTGTACATGCCCACTACACCCACTAGGGCATATTCTACTTCAAAGCCTTCTAATATTAGAGTTTTTCGGGAAGCAAATAAGGGGAAGAATCGAGAGACTCTCTGTATTTAAGCTTAATTCTTTGCACTTTGTCTAAATAGCATCGCAATGCTATTGTAATGCCACGCCCATTTGTTGTTGTCTTAATGTAATAGGAAAACAATAATGTTT
>CM050323.1:39251714-39340566 GCA_027475135.1 Bactrocera correcta
CTCGAAAACGTCGGATCTTTTTGGAACTTTTCAAAAGCCCATAGGGTTTCAGTTCGATTCTCCACAGTCTTCGTGTACACTCTCAGCTACGGCTGCTGTATTTTCTTTAGTGCGTGCTGGACGTGGTATATTCGGTTGAATATTATCCAATAATGAATGCTGGGTCTCAAGGTGGGTGATGCTTTTGCGAATAGTTCTCTCAGTAGGCCGATTATATTGATCAAAAAACGTGAATTTATTTTCAAGAAGAGAGCAGCGCCAGTACTCCTTACTAACAATTATCTGTTGAGTAATTATGTTAGTATTCTCAAGTTAGCACTTCCGTCCTATCGGCATAATTTTCGAGGTAATGTTTCATAATTTAAATTAGTTCGACGTATTTCCTTGTAGCAAATAATGTCCTTAAAAATATAATGGGAACTCCTCATATGTATGTACATGTGTTCATACTCGTATTGGGGCTCTCCCTGTGAATTGAAAGACTGGCCGGGGGTTTTTACAAAGGTGTGTTGATAGTTGTAATTTTCAACCTATTAATGTTATAGGTCGGTAGAAAATATTGATATTTTGCACTGCGACTTATAGTCTGTGTGCCCTTTTCTATATCACACGCAGTCACAAAGGTCCAGCATCCTGAATAATTCCAGCATCTTGAGGTGATGTGATTCCTGCCCACGTAAAGTATGTGCACGAAAAATATTGGTCGAACATATAACGTTATAAAACTTATGTTTATTATTTAATTTCAGAAATATTTATACAAGTTATAGTTTATATGTAGATTTATACGTATTCAAGATATAATATTCAGGATATTTTTTTATAAGCGAATAATCGTAATTTAGACTTGACATCCTTCATAAGCGCTTGCACAGAATCCTTATTGAAGTCTTTAGTGACGTTTCGCCACTTATTTCTAAATTGCCTCTCATTTTTCACTGTATGCTGCGTCTTTAACAATTTCGCTTTAATAATGGCCCATAAGTTTTAATCGGCCTGAGCTCTGGGCAATTTGGAGGGTTCACCTCTTTAGGAACAACGACCACTCTATTGTCTTGGTACCACTTTAAAGCCGTTTTTCCGTAATGACATGTCGCAAGATCAGGCCAAAAGAGTACTGGATCCTTATGAAGTTTAATTAAAGGCAAAAGACGTTTCTGTAAGCACTCATTAACGTAAATTTTTTGATTTATTGTTCCATAGCCTATAAAAGGTTCACTTTTAAAACCACACTGGCAAATCGCCTGCCATACTAGAATTTTTTTTGGGAACTTGTCAAGCTTTTTATTTTTAAATTTATCAGAAACATTCCCCCTTTTATTTGCTGTGTAAAATTGTCGCCCTCGAATTTGTTTAAAGTCTGCTTTTACATAGGATTCATCGTCCATTACAACGCAGTTAAAATTAGGCATGAACTTGTCATATAATTTTCGAGCACGTCGTTTTGCCAAAAAATGTTGCTTATCATTGCGGTTTGGTGCTGCATTCACTTTGAAGGAACGTAATCCATTTCGGTTGCGTACTTTCTGAACATTTGAAGGTGACATTTGAACTTTTTTGGCGACATCTCGAACTGAAAGTCCGGGATTTCGTTTCAAATAGGTCAACACTTTTTTTGCTATAAGTGGAGATTCAAATCCTTGTTTTCTACCACTACCGGCTTTTCTATTCAATGTATCTCTTAAGAACAAAAGATACCGAAGATTTTGCAAGTTTTAATTTTTTGGCGATGTCGCTGTGGGACATGCCTGGATTTTCCAGCTTTTTGCGCAAAACCGATTCGCGAACGTGTATATTCATTGCTGACAAATTTTACACTAACCACATTTTTTGAAAAAAATATAAAGCAATTATTTAGATAATGTATTAAACTTTGCGTGTAAATTTTAATTTTGATTTTACCGTTACAAATTTCTAAGCTGTGCGGGTTTCTATGTGACCAGTTTTTTTCGTGCACATACTTTAGATGAATTCTAGTGCCTTGAGCCTACTTCTACAAATTGATGGGCATTCCAGAATCGGGGTTTTTGGAGTTTAAAGTTCTAAGTATATCGCAAAATCGGCATTTTTTGCAAGAAATTATGCTCATGTTGCGTGTTTCTGCAGTGCTCAGTATAGGGTAAGACAAGGAGACGGAATTTGTTTCGAAGGAAGTTGGTCATATCTCGAACCCTTGCTAGGTTGTAACCTCACGGCCTGCTGCTAGTGCCGTTCTCCCTCCTCTGTGCAGAGCAAACTCTATAACAGAAACGTATGGCTCTCGCCATTAGAAATGAAGCTTCCATTTGTCGAGCGTCAGCCTAATTACTTTAAGTGCTGCCGAGTTTCCACCGCACTACTCATACTCTCTCTTACAATTCCTAAAGTGACTCCCAAATCTAATGTTTCTATACAGAGTTGGCATAAATTCATAAATTTAGCGGCAATTTATTATCTGCTTGGCTGAAATCCAATATTGCGAAACTAATAAACAAAGCAATAAAATTGGCTACAATATGGTCACAAGGCAAATGCGAATAAAAACGCGAATAAATTATTAGCTGAAAAGCAGAAGCAGATGAAAACAGAAAAGTAGTTTGGAAGTGGAAAGCCAGCAAGGGAAAATATCTGTGGTATAGTAAACTCGTATTTTTTTGACACTCATTAAGAGCAATATGCATGGCATACAGGTTAAGTTAGCTCAAATCGGTAATGAGTGCTATTGTAATTGAAAATTGGATGAACAATTTTAATACTTTCAAAAATTTATAGAAAAAAACTGTCAAATACATATTTTATTCGAATAAAATATTTGCGAATGTAAAAATAATATTTTGTCGTTTTTTCAAGCAACTGGAATGTGTGCTTAGATCTCAAGCACTAACTTCACACTGGATTTGTTGCTAATGTCTTCATAAATTAAAGCAATATGCGCGCGCCTACCAACAAAGGGGCGTGGCCAACAAAAATGACGCACAAACACAAGCGCCTGTGAGCCAAACGTATAAAAGAACAAAATAACAACAATTGCAACAAACAAATCGCCAAGTAATGGAGGTTAAGCGCGACAACGAAAAAGCAATTATGATTAAAATTGGAATTTATTGAACGATTTGCCAAACATCGTGCGGCCAGCCCACCAATATGAGCCCAATTTCGCTGCCTTCCGCCATGGCTCCCGACACAAACACACATATATTACATACCTGCGCCGAAGTTTACTTAAGTCTTCCACGAATGTGTAAGGTAAGCAGATATATATGTAAGTGTGCATGTAAGTGTATGCCAAATTGCTGACTTGCACTGGCCGTAAATGCTGCGGTATGAAAATATCCTTCGGCATCACTTTGCAATGCGCATAATTTCGATTTGTAATAAAATAATCGACAAAATCGTTTTGACGGCGCAGGCGCATGCGCATTCTGATAGCAATATGCCCATAGTTGCCGCGTTCATATGCGGCTGTGTGTCTGCAGCATTTGCACTTGTCCAACTGGGGCAGCACTCAATTCGAGGTAGCAACAATATTATCAAGACGCGCGTTGCAGCCATGACAGTGGCGTTGCAAGAGCACAGCAGCAGCAACCACGGCGCCGTGCGTGCTGCCCGCAGCAAAACAGCAAATGCAAAATGCTCGCATACAAAGCGCTCTTCCACAAAGTCCTTATGCGGCTCATCGCTCCAAAGCGGATACCTGTTGTGGCCACGGAATGTTTGTTTGCTCTTCGCTTGGTAAGTAGATACTCTGCTGTATTTGAAGTCCTCGAGCAATTTGTTGAAAATTGAGTCACGACTCGAAATTAAAGCTACAGATTCGAAAAGCCAGAAACATCAAAATGCAGCTTCAAGAGCGTAATCGCCGCAGTCGCTAGAACTGTACAGTGTTGCTGGCAATCAGAAAGTACGTGCAGAATATAAAAATGAGTGAATATGAATGTATGTATATATGAGTGAAAATAAATGTTAATAAAAACATATTATAAAAACAATGAATAATCATACTCAGTCATGGATTTTAATTCGGAGTTGAATATTATCGTTAAATATTGATGTGAATATGAATATATATTAGTAAGAATATGAAAGCAACTTAAAATTTGGTGTGAGTGAAATCTCAAATGAATTTGTGGAAGAATATGAGTAGAAATACTTTATACTCACTGGAAACCGAGTACGAGTATTAACGAAGGATGAGTATATCCGAAGAGAATACAAACAGGCGTAAGATAAATTTTTCGCGTAGGGATGCCGACTTTGGTTAAGTAGCAGTTCACGTTGCGTTGTCGTGGTGCAACTTGCAATCGGTTGCGATGTCTTGTCGGACCCGATTGATCCTTAGTTGGAGTCTCTTAAGAACTTTCACGTAAAACTTGGCGTTGACGGTTTGTCCAGGAGGAACGAATTCATGGTGGACGATGCCTTTGATGTCAAAAAAACAATACATGGTTTTAATTTTGGATTTACTCATTCTTCCAGTCTTAACCAGCGACCTCTTCTCTGCTCTCGCAACACTTCTTGCTAAAGCAACATCTGGTTAATTTTGCTTGATCATATCTAACGCCTCTGTCGAACATTTACTGAGTTTCACACAGAATTTAATCGCGTACCTCTGCTCTAATATGCTTAATCGAATCAACTCTCAACTTATGTCTCTCCCACGGAAGCAGCGGCTTAAGTATTACATCTTGGCAGAAAATAAGAGATTTCAGTATTTTCTAATGTACGAACTGATTGACTCCTAATCTATTGTTAGTGTTTAGGTTCTATCATAATTGGGGCTGACGCTTCACTGACAGCTTTCCACTTATCAGAGGGCAGATATGGGTCGAGTGACGAGTGTAAATTTTTCCTTTTCTTATATTTAAAAAACGGAAGCACTCTGTACATGTCGGATCTTACGGACTAACGTCATAAATAATTTGGGACAGATACTTCTTGAAGAATCCATGCCATTCAGTATTTTAGTTAGATAGAATTTCAGGTCCCCGTGTCATCTGTCTATCCACGAATGAATGTCTGGGATCAGTCTCTGTCGTTTGCATGAGGTTGGACACAGTTGTTGCCACATTCTAAGGCTCTTGGTTTTCTCCTCTTTTGTGCGTTCTATAGACGTTTGTGATAACTGGTATAGTCGCGCGAATTCGTCTCTGTGCAATATTTTCTCAGCATCGCTTGATCGTTCGGAAAGCGCTTTTTACTCGGGTTGTTGAAGACCCATGCACTATGTTTATTGATCTTGCATATGATTTTATGCCTAGTGCCTTTATCCATTTTCACGCTAAATACAATGTCATGGAACTCATTGCTTTTGCTATTAAAATTCACCGGTTGGAACGCACACAGGCTCTATGGATGATCATTTTCGATAGAGCATTATAGATTTTGTGTGCTCAACCAGAAGTATATGCGAACTGTTCTGTAAATTTTAATTTAGAATCCAATATTGCTCCCAGATACTTCAGCTGCAGCTGTGAGTGGCACTAGCACTCCTCTATGGTGAGTTAACAATATACTTGGGATACATTCCTCGTCTATCAATCTATGCAGAGTGAGACCTTTTTCTTAACTTTCTTTGTATTTGTGGGAAGATTTCCGTTTTCTGCTCAGCAGACTCTAAACTGATGTCAGAAAACCATTGAGGGAGACCATATATGCTATAATTGCATTTGAGCCAGAGATCGTCCAGATGTTTAGCCACTGCTTCGATTATGAAGTCATCCGCATATGTGATTCTTTTCACGTTTGGTGGGTGTATTCTTAAAACCCGGTTGTACAGCAGATTCTATAGTAGATCCGATTCCTAAAACCGAGTCTTGAGGTACTCCACTTGAGAAGGTGTTCTCCGCGTACCCTCGTCCTTGAGAAATTACAATCTCCTATTTTCAAAATTTGTAATATTTTAGAGATACTGGGAGCGCGTATTTCAAAGAGATCTTTGATTTTAGAATATTTTCTCACTTTGTGAAGTTGAACGCATTTTCTTCTTAAATATGAGTATGAATATGAAAATGGATATGATATTGAATATTAGTGAGAATAGGACCCTTAATACAAATATAAATATAACAGTATGAATACAGCTATGAACAGGAGTATGAGTTCAAGAAAAAAAATAATATGAGCATGACTGTGAATATAAGTATGATCTCATAAATTCGTAGCCATATTCGCTGATATGAGTATGGATATGAAAGTGAATAGGACTATGGATATCAATATTGATATGAAGGCTTATGTTAAATTGAATAAAAGTACGATGAATATTAGTTAAAAAAAATAATAATTGTAAAACTGAATAAACATTTCACTACCAAAGACAGTTCTACGCTTCACTGTAATTCAAAAATTAGGCAAATAAATGCAACTCTGCCGGCAAGCTATAAACTCAGATACAAATGCAGCGCATTAAAGCGGCGCGCTTGTAGCAAGGAGTATTCGTTAAGGCGGCGATCAGCGTGCGCGCCTGCGCAAGCCGCTTCTTTTTGCTTTGCAGCTTTATCTTGACGGGCAATTAAAGGCGTGCCCCAGCAATGCCATTTTTGTGGCTTTCAAGGGCTTTTGTGCTGGAAATGCGTTGGCATTTGCCACTTGCGACACAGGTTGACTTTTATGCGCTTACAAATGCGCAGGTGTGTGCATGTGTGTGGCACGTTATTCCTACTGCAGTGTTTGTTTGGCAATTTAAAAGGCTTTTGATTACATTTTTGGGCAACAGCAACAACAAACAACACATATCGATTGCATTTAAAGCGACAACGGCGAAGGCAGCGATTTGTTCATTCATTTTTTTTTTATGGTTTTGATCTTGTGTTGCGCATTTTTGTATAATTTTAATTTGGTGCTGCAACACCTGCAAATACAGCAACAGCAGCAATGAATCTCACACCTTCGCAGCGCGCAAATACCCAGTGGGAGCTGGAAGAGTGTCGCGCGCAGAGAATTACTGCACTGTTTATGCTAAAAACAAGCAGAAGTCACGTGATAATAATTTTTGTTTATGTAAATATAAAAATGGACAAAAAGAAGAGTTCAGAAAACCCAAATTGGCGGGTGCAGAATTTGGAAAAATGTCGCTTAGAAACTAACGTATTTCAACTACTTATTCTTGCAACTAAAGTAATGATTGTAGCGCTGCATGTTGCCTTTCTACACAACCAATTGGTTGCAACACCCAAATTCGTATTGGGATATTTATCACTTTGTGTGCTTGCGCTTCGGTATATGTATGTGCAAGGAACTGCCACCCATTTTGCTTATCTTTCGATTTTCTTATTACAATTTTTTAGTGCTTTTATGCGCAGCGGCGGTAATTTAAGCGCTTCAACAACAATAACATCGACACTATCTTTTTTATTTTGTGATGTCGGCTACCTTTCAGAACGGGGCTGAACTGTTGCTCTGCCTTGTTGTTGTTGTTGCTGCTGTTCAAATTAAGCCGCGAAATGAGTGTATTAGTGGTTAAAACTGACACATCTTCACGGCTGATATGACAGCCAATGAACCCGCCATGCAAACAGGCATGTGGCAGAGGCAGTAAGTCTCAGCTTGGAAGCAATCGCCAGATCATCACGATATCTGTTGCTTATGTTGCAGGTTCATTGCCAATATTTTGTTAATTTGCTTTTGTTCGAGATAAGAGCGCGGTGCTGCAAACTGTTGTTGATGTCTAAATACAATCGAACGTTTTTAATTTATTTATTTACCAACTTTTTGTTGGGAGTTTGGTTTCACTTACAAATATGTATAAGTAAATATGTTTGCATGTGTGTGGATTTTTTACATGTTTTTTGATTCCATTTCTCCTCTTAAACCTCTTTCATTTCTGAAGAAGTTATTGCGGATTATGTTTAGTAGTTATATTTTTGATAAAAGAACTAAATGGAAGGAAACCGGTCACAATTTGGTGTCACTAACTTCAACTCAAATTCGCAGCGTTACAATATGTGTGCACAAGTATGTATTCATTTATAAGGCTGCTAATATTATAAAAACTCCTACCGACAGTGTTAAAATAGAAGAATTCATATAATAACCCTGCTCACACCCTATATGACGGCACTGTTAAATCCCGATAAATCAATAACTGAAGACGCCAGAATCATGACAGAGCTTAAATGGAGCCAGGGTCAAAATTGGACGTTAGGTCTGACACCGCCCACTTTCAGGCGAAAACACACATCTGGAGACCCACACTACCGATTTTAACGAAGTTTGATATATAGTATTCTCTTCATATTTCTATACTGCAGTATGAAAATGGTTAAAATCGGTATACAGGTGCGCCTATTTCTCATACAACAGAAGTTTAAATTCCATCTCGTTCTTTCCTTTCGATATAAAACTTAGCACGAATAATACCTTTAGAAAACGGCACCTTATGGTCAGAAATTGTTTAAATACAATAAAAATTATTCAATCCCCTGGCTACCGAATATTTGGACCACAATAAATAATGTTGCCTTTTTACCGAAAATATCGGTCAATGTGTGAGATATACGTAGATTGAAATTAGTTAGTCCGTGTGCTACAAATGAGTTGCATCGAACTAATAATTCCGTATGCCTAATAATAGGTTTCCCAATAGGGATGATACGATTTCTGTCGTTTCGGTAATTTTTAATCGTCGCCAGTACTTGATCTGCGTCGAATTGTTGAAAATTCCAAATCTACATTTTCATTACAAAATATTCAAGTGCCAATAAGACAAAGAGCCGCTCGAAGTAATTAAAATATTGCTGCCGTTCAGGCAAATGTTGCTGAAGATCGCAATTTGTGGATTCCAAAGCGTTCTCAATAATTGGGACTGTCTCAAACCATAACCTGGCGAATTTCGAAAAAAAAATTCAGTTTGCATTCATATAAAAATGTTCTCACTGAAGAATTGAAGCCATTGGACCCTCATCAATGTCCTAAATTTACCGATTTTGACTTCGAACAACTTGAAAACTGTATATTCTGGTGCGAAGAAAATCAAATTGTTCATGAAGTACCATTACATTCACCTAAATTGATAGTTTGGAGTGGTTTTGGTCTGGTGGAATCATCGATTCGTACTTCTTTCGACATATAACTGATGACACTGTTATTATCAATGGAGAGCGGTATAGATCGATTATATAGTAACCAAGTTTGTATGGCCGCGATTGGAAGAAGTTTATCTTGACAAGATCTAGTCCCATGAAGACGGAATTATGCGCCGCACAGCAGTGCAACAACGAGATTATTGCGAGAAAAGTTTGAAGATTCGAATATTTCCAGAAATTTTCATATCGAAGACCTCCAATAAATTGTAATTTACCACCATCAGACTAATTCCAGGGAGATTATTTGAGGTCATTGCTCTTCAGTCCATGAAGTACGACTTAATTTATTAGAAAAAGTACTTGAAAATTCATCGAATTCGTGCCTGCAAAAGAAGTCAAGGATCCTGTTTAAATTTGAATGACGTTATATTCGAAACTTAGTTTTATCGATTGTCCTTCGTATAAAATAAAAAAGCATTTTAATTTCATTAACAATTAGTGTGTGTGCTTTTATTTATGAAGAGAAATCGTATCACTCTTATTGGAAAACCCTGTATTTGACCCAAAGATTCTACAATTTCTGTAACACGTATGAAAAATATGTTTTCTTCAGTTAACCAAATATGTCTCCGTAGCTGCGATCCCTCATTGGACGCATATTCCGGCCAAGCGAGTAACTTTTATCCAGTCGGAAACAAAATAACGTGTACAAAGCCAAAATGAGAGAAATATGATGCGGTCATTGTCATATTATAAAATCATATTCTCTGCAAAGTAGCTGTAAATCAAACCCTGTGAATCCTACAGTTCGGTGCATATCAATTCAAAAGTTTTCGTATTCTGCGGAGCAAGTTCCCGGAATAAGTTCACTGTTTCGACTGTTTCTTGCTCTGGACATGTGGGCGGATCCTTGTCTCACTTCTGATCATAGTCACGATGAAATTAAGCAGAATCGCTTTCAGATTGCGCTTAAATAACGTCATATTCTTCTGTGTAGTAGTCCCACGGTTACCATAATTACCTAAAATGATCATAAGCGTCTTTCACTGACGGCTATCGCATACCGAGTACTTCATACAGAATATAAAACATTACTAAGTCTTTTGAAATCCCTCAGCCATCATGCATACTTGCAAACAGCGGTCTGTCATGAGATTATGGACTTCTGTTACATTATTCCCCATAGTAGCCGTTTCTGGAGCTGCTGAAGCCATCTACGTAGAAACTCTTAAACTCATTTTGGTCGGTTGAAGGAAAACGCTTTATACTACACTTTATATAACATTTAAGCGCTCTTTAATTTCAAAGTAATTTATAATGACATTCTGTATGTTGGTTTAAAAGAGACAGGCGACAACCAAAAGTAAAAAGAGGCATAATTTTTGCTAAACTGTGGTTCTTAGTATTATGTGAGTTGATTTATTGGCCAATTTTAATATCAAAATTTGACACTCACGAAATCTTCTTCAAATCAAATACAGCCTGCATTAATAAGCTGTTTTTGTCTTATGTCATGAAAATACAATATTCCAGCTTGCAACATATTTTGCGAGCATCACGGGCTCGCTCTACACGCTATTCGTTTGGCAAAACAATTTACTTTTTTGCACTTTTTTAAATCTTTTTATATCTCATTAGAATTTTAGTACTCATCTCATGGTCTTCTCATACTCTTGTACAGTAATTAAGTCTCGAAACAACAAACTTGCCACAGCACAGCTCACGACGCGCTGACACTGAGTAAATACTAGGAAAGCCAGCTAATCAACAGCGACAGCAACATGTCAAGTGATAAAACAACATGCAACAGCGACAAGCAGCTTAGGGGCTGCACATATGAACATCTGTGGCATGGCAACTTGCCACACATCTCGCTAATGACGCGTTTGCGCACAGAACTCTTTTATTTCGTTTTTTTGTTTTTCTCGCAAATGTTAAAAATAACTTTATGAAAATATGTACACAATATTGCCACATTTTATCGTTTTTTGTTTGCTAGTGTGTTGCATTAGTCTCAGCTGCATGGCCAATTCATTGTCATCATTTTAATATCGGCAATAATTTCATAATGGCAGCTGCGCATGCGCAACAGTCAACACACAACACGGACGGGCCACCCATAAAGCTCAATCAAGCGCAGCCCTGGCAAACCCGCGCTCATGCCGCCCCCCGCGCGCAACTCGTGAACTAAGCAATAACAATAGCATCTCGACAAACATCATTACAGGCATTGTGAAGCCCGCGCAAATACCTGCTGATGCCGCACTTAATTTCCGTCATTTGTTCCCATGAATTAACTTTTTGCCGAAACAAAAATGAAGGTAAAATGTCGAAATAAAGTAAGAAAAACTTTGCTGCAGACGAGTAAGTACAAGTTGCAATGCAAGAGGCAGAACCAATAAATTTATATCATAGCCGGTCTATGGATCTACTAGTGCAGAGTGTATCAAGCGCTTATTGTAACTACGTGCGCCTTTTACCGCGTTGTACAACTCACCCGCGAGCCACAACTCGTGTGCATCACAATTCATCGGTTGCACGTATGTATGTAAATAGAAGACGAGCAATTACGCCGGCGCATGAATGATAATCAACGGCGGTGGAGAGGCAGCGGCATTGCTGACATTGAAATTGCACGAAGAACTTCTTCATCCGCTCGCATCAACTTGCAGCTACAATGTTGCACCATCACACGACCACACGTTCAACCGCGACGTCATCATCAGTGTCAGTATCGGTATCAGCCGCAGTCGATGTGGCCAGCAAATCTATAGGCAGACGCGTCGTCGTCTTCGGTGGTAGGGAAGTGTGTGGCTTGGCATGGATCGCTCTTGTGAGGATATCGGTGTTGCGTCACGAAGCTTTTCGTGCAACAAAATAAAGACCTCAAAACATGACCACGCGCGATAGACTCACACATCCACGCCATGTTGCTGAGGCCGAAAACTAAATAAACACTTCAGTAAATAAGCAAGAAGCCGAGAGCGCCTAGCTTAAAGTAGATCGTGGGGTTAATCGATGAGATTCAACATATGTTCACTACTTTTCTCTCATTTGTTTAAATGTTTTTGAACAGAAGGCAAAATTGGTGTTTACCTACATTTCGAAAAATATGATTTATAGTAAATAAGGTAGATCTAATTTTGGGGTTTGATTGATTGTGGTATAATAATATATAATTGGGTATCCAATTCCTACGATAGCATCCTCGCCGTGCATCCAGGAAACGTTAGTAATCTTTGTGTAATATGCGGTAACCAACCCGTGTGAAGCCTGGAGTCACGACTAAAAGAGAGGCAGCTTCAGCCTCTCCGATATATTAGGTTCAAGAGCTGAAGTCTGGAAGTCTAATTGCAGCGTCTGTTCACGAGGTTGGGGTGTTGTGTGCTGAGTTTGGGACGTGAACCTGCTTCCCTAATTTATGAAGATGAAATAGATGTTCCATTACGCGACTATGACGAATTTCAAATATCAATTACCTGCCTAAAAAACAACAAAGCGGCAGCTATTCAAATATGGCGGTAAAGGACTGACAATCTCTTTTCAGCTTCTTTCCAAGATGTGGTCGGATGAAAGTATGACCGGTGAATGTAACCCAAATGTGCTCTGCCCAATCCAGAAACAGGAGGACCCCATAATCTGCGCCAACTATCGTGGGATAAGCCTTCCCAACATCCGATAGAACATAAGGTTCTATGGAGCGTATTATGTGGAAGATTCGAGCCCACTGTCAACAAACTAATTGGACCTTATACTTGTGGCTTCGGCCGCAAAAAAGAAACTGCAGATTCACTCTTTGGACTGAGGAAGATTTAAGGTTTTTTTCGCATTGGAAACGGTGAATACCACAGTCGATTGAGCGATGAGCTATACGAGATACACGGCAACAATGACATAGTGAAGCGTCCGGATGTAAGAGAACACTCCAGCTTTTAAAGTTTTCGATTGAGTACCCACCGGTGAAAGCACTTGGTATCTAAAATTGGCGCAAAATAGCTAAAAGAAAAAACTAAAGTAGATACATATGACCCAAATATGAGAAATAGAGAACCGGGGATCTCCTATTAAAGTTCCGAAAAAGTATATATCGGCTGGCATTTTAGAGAGCATGCTCTAAAAATGCGTTCCGCTTTCCACTTTATGAATGTCCAGACAAACCCGACACGAATTTCTTGGAACCCATCACCTACCTACCGCAGTTAAGGACTAGACTAGAGATTTTCCAATGAAGTTTGGTGACTGAAAAAATATTTACTACTTAAGTGAATCCCTTCGAAAATTTGGTATTTGACTTGGAGCAGGGTCAGAGTTTTTATTCTCCTTACATATCGAAAATAGCTTTGACTAAATTCCTTAATGTACCACATAGTTTCGTAAAAAACAATGTCAACAAATCATTTCACAAAAAATAAAAACGATGTTTCCCTGGAAAATCGGATACTTCAATCCCACTGCAATTTCACGAAACAAATAATGTGAATAACCAACTGGCATAGCACACTGACGTATCATGTGGCAATTTGCCAAGTCGCAGGTGCAAAAAATAAACTAAAAATCAATTGAAAAATGTGTGGCACTCAAATCGTTAGATCCAATGAAAATTATAAACCAAAGACAAGTGTACGTGGCTGACAAATGCAGAAATTCATTGGTGATTTTTGCTGTCAAACGCAAGTGAAACACGATATTTGCCAACTTCGCTGTCATAGCTCATTGCTGGGTGCAGGGTTGCGCATGCGTAGTATGTATTTCCACCTAGCCTCTGACTACTGAGCATTTTTAACAAACTGGGTCAACGAAACGACATGAGTTGGCACAGAAGTTTGAAACTGAAATTTTTGTGTAGGTTGTTGTCGAGAGCGTGGAATTGCAAACTGTTTAGAAACTCCACGCTTCTTTGGTAGTTTTGGCAAAGAAACTATTTTTATTATATAAGGGCGTCAAAGGGATATCAAAATAAAAAATTTTCATTGAATCAAAAATTTTTGAAAAATATTGTTTATTTTGGGACCAATGTAGACCAAACGTTGTTCGTGCCCACTACAGCGAATAAAGGGAAGAGCGAGTGAAGCTCAATTCCCTTCACTTTGTCTAAATTGCTTCGCATTGCTATTATAATGCCACGCCCATTTGTTGTTGTCCTAATGTAATAGGAAAACAATAATGTTTGAAAACTTAATAATGAAAATGCCATTGCAACAACCATGGCTAAAATATAAAAATGGTGTATACATATATTTAAAGTTAGTATGTACACAAGTGCTAGAGTCCTAAAGTGCCAAAGTGCCAAAGTACATACTCTTACGTCGCGACCACGAATTGTCGTAGCCTTAACGGCTGGCTGTCATTGGCAGTTGCAACGTGCCACGCATTACGATCAAGTGGCGCAGACATTGCTCCACTGAATCACAAGAATCCACACATTAGTAGGGGTCGGTTGAGGAAAAAAGGAGTTAGTTTTATGGACGAAACTCGAAAACGGGAGATCAAATAAAAAGATTACCAAATCATAATTATAATTATTTTTATACAGAAAACAAATTTTATACTAATAGAATTGTCCTTCATCTCAATAACCCACCCTGGTGGACCTGCCTTAAAGTAGTTCCTATTTGCCGCGTAAGTTGCTTGTCGTGGTGGCGTTCGGCGCGTCTTAAGCACCACGGCAGCGAGTTCTTCAGAAAATGAATTTTCCACGACGGTTTGTTGTTGTGGGTGTACCACGGCATTCGCCGTAAGTTTGTCGCAATCTCGAGGATAAGTCCTTGGCGCTGCCAACGTTGCCGGTAGTTGCCATTTTATTAGTATTTACTACACGATTTAGCTTTGTTGCACTTGCAACGCTTAAATTGAACTTTTGCTTTTACGCTTATTTCCCGTTGTTTGGTTGTGTGCTGGGTTCTGCCGGCCAGCTACTTTTGAACGCATATAAAATTGCTTTAAAATCTGTTTGTGAAATTGGAAATTGAATTTTATTTTATTAAGCGAAAAAGTTGCCACAAGTTAAAATAGGAGCAGGATAAAAAGCCAAGAGCGCATTGTGTAGAACACTATCGATCCATTAACTACCTACTCTCACATGCACATAATATGCAATAACTTAGCACTCTAGAAAAGATAAGCGAGATAAGCGCATAAATTGAAAATGGATTTTATAAGGGGTGGGGGTTGCATGATTATTAGTACAGAGTATGTTAAGTTTGCTATGAAGTTTGTTAAACCCAGAAGGAAATGTCGGGAATCATATAAAGTGTATAATGGGTAGTCGAAAAAGTATTTTCGTATTTAGTCATGATGTTCGTACACTCGTATATCTCCAGTGCTACCAATCACATTGTGTATTGTGTATCATATAGTTTTGGAAAGGCGAGGTTTTAAGATTCATTTAACCAGAAAAAAATTAAATTCGGGAAGTTGAGAAAAAGTTACAGCTGTTCAAAAAATGAGTGAAAATAATGAAGAAATTTATTTTGAAATGTTTGTATAAAAAAGGGAAGAATGCTATGAAACCCACCAAGAAACTTTGTGAAGTTTACGGAGACGATGCTGTATCAGTTCGTGTGGCACAGCAATGGCTCGTTCGCTTTCGCTCTGGAAATTTCGATGTGAAAGATGCATCTCGCTGTGGTCGACTTATCGTCGAAAAAGTCGATTAAATTTTGGAAAAGATTGACTAGCACCGCCACATAAGCAGTCATGACATCGTTAAGAAACTTAACATTCATCATCAAATGGTTTTGAACAATTTTAAAAAGGCTGGCTACAAGATGAAGCTCGATATTTGGGTACCATATAAATTGTCTGTCAAAAATTCAATAGACCAAATTAATATCTGCGATTCTTTGTTAAAACGTAAAGAAATCAAACCATTTTTGAAACGAATGGGAACAGAATACGAAATGTGGATCAATAATGTGAGTAAAATGGTCCAAGCGTGGTGAAGCTCAGCAAATGGTCGCAAAGCCGAGATTGACACCTCGAAAGTTTATGCTGAGTGTTTAGTAGAATTGGAAAGGAATGATTCAATATGAGCTGTTCCAGCCTGGTCGAAAGATTGATTCTACATTTTGCTGTCAACAACTGATGAGAGTGAAGCAAGCAGTCGAAAAAAGCGACCAGAACTGATAAACTTCAAGGGCTTCGTTTTCCGTCAGGACAACGTTAGACCACACACATCTTTGATGACTCCGTAAAATCTCTGAGAGCGTGGCTGGAAAGTTTGGATATATCCACCATATAGCCCTGATCTTGCACCATTGGACTATCATTTGTTTTGGTCAATGCAGAGCTCCCTTAATGGAGTAAAGTTGGCTCCAAGAGAAGCCTGTGAAAATTACTTATCGCCGAGAAACCAGACAATTTTCGTACTGATGGAATAAGGTCTCTAGTGGAAAAGTGGAAAAAAATGGTAAATATTTTGTTCATAAGAATTCATTATAAATTTTAAAAAATAAGTTGAAGTTTTATTAGAAATACGTAAACTACCCGACTACCCAATAGAAGTGATCAACTTGAGGAGTTGAGTCGATTTAGTCATGTCCGTCTGTCAGACCATCTGTCTTTATACATGTGTACTGGTCATATAGTTTTTGAGATATCAATCTGAAATTTTCAAAAATTTTCCCCCAAGAAGCTATGCATTTGTCGGAGCTGCCAATATCGGACTACTAAAGCATAACGCTGTCATACAAACTGACCAATCGGAATCGAGTGTTTGTATTTCATCTTTCATACTTCTGATTCGCTTAATACTATAGACTTGCTGCAATCGAAATTAACGATTTTTCTTGTTTTTGTACTCATATCATTTAAGCAAACGAACTTGCAACACCACAAAGAGCGGTGCAAACATTATAATCGATTATTGCACCCGATTAAATTGTTTATTGGCTTTCGCTTAATGAAAATGTGGATGCCTCGCATGACAACGCGTTGCATGCCACATAGCCACATGCATACATGCATTTCACCGACGCATCGCCTCGTTGCCATATGTGGCGGGTATGTATTATATGAACGGCATGCATGCAACTATGCCGCCACAGCTCGTTTTAGTGCCCGCTTCGCACCCACATTCTTGGCATGCGACGGCTGCTATTGCGGCTTTATTAAGCGGTAATTTACAACAGTCGTATGCGTTGCGACTGTGATTAAAATCGCTGTCGAATCAGCAACAGCAATGGAAAGCGCACCTTCCTCGCCAGCCGCATTCACATTTGTTGCAACTACAGACCGTAGTTGTTGTTGTTGTGAAATATGGCCGTTAAATGATTAAAATGTTTTATTGCAACACTTTTGTGGCCGCTGCTGATATAAGCACATTCCGTTTGTTGCAGCAACGGCGCATGTGTGCAACATCAAAGCAACAAAATTGTAAAAATTTATCGAAAAAACGAAACAACAACACTTTGTATCAATTCCAGATGAGCGTAGTCTGCGTATGTGCATGGTTATGTCGGCAGGGCAGTTGCAACATGCGCGCTGTGCATTATTTGGGCGGTGGCAGGTGATGCATGTAGCATGCCACACCGCGGCAATACCTGTAGTACCTGCAATAATCTCCATATCAACACGTTGCTATGTGCCACAAATATGTGGCGCTTACCTGCAACACATATCGAGATATGTATAAATTTTAGTCACAGCAGCACCAACAGCAAATCTGTTGCTTGACACGTAGGTAGCCAGTCTACTTTCAGGCGTTTTCGCTTGCTTAATGCACAATTTACGGTTTTTTGTTGTTGTTTTTTAAGCGTAAATATTAATTCCTTTACACATTTTGAATATCACCTGAAAAGCAATGTGTGGCAATACTTCTAATACTTATTGAAATAAATAAAAATTTTAACAGGTGGCAACCTTTCGTAAAAATATATTCAGCTATCAGGGCTTTCAAATATATAACTATATCTGTTACCGTTATTGTTATAATTGGTAAATCTGTGCAATATTATTGAAGTAAATTTTAAAACAGGTGGCAACCTTTCCAAAAAAAGTAGTAAATTGTACAATTTATAAAAAAAATTCTATTTGCATATTTTATATTTCTTTTTTTTTCTAAAAAAATCAGGTGGCAACCCTTTTTTGTTTGTTTCAAATTATCTCAATATAACGTTTATGTATGCGTCAACTTAATGAAATTTCATAATATTACAACTAATTAACACACCATCCACTATCCACCTGGGCAACGCAATCAATTAAGCCATCAACTGGTGTAAGAAGCAACGTTTTTTGTACGAGTATGTATGTATGTATGTATGCAGCTAATTACGTTGTTAGATTTCCGCTTCAAAGAAAATTTTTCAGGAAAATTTTTCAGAATTCAAGTCTACAACATTCCAAAAACAACAACTCTCGAAGTTCTCGATAAACTGGAAATTTGCATAAAAATCAGCTGAGCGCAAAATGAAGGGTGCACAAGAGCCTCGACTGCGAGCGGAAATTTCCGTGAAAAGCAAGAAATAATTAACAACTTTGAACATAAGACAGTCTATGATCAGCATATAAACATAACAGTGCCCTCGAAATTTCTGTTTAAAAACTATAATTAGGCCGACGGGGCGTGTATTTATGCGCAGACAGACAGACACAGAACAAGATAAAGCCATGCAACGTGCGAGTCAAGTGCAACGGCGTTAATATGTTTTATTGCTGTTGTTGTAGATTTAGCAATGCCGCAATTAACGTGTGCAACAATGTAGCAGCGGCAAGGCATAATGTGCCACAAAGCGATTGCATTGTGCTGCAAAGTAGATCGGCGGCGGAAAATGTTATGTTGCAGCAACAAAAACTAAGCATTTTAGCATATTTCTTTATAAGTACAATTCTCAGAGCAATGCATCGTACAAAAAGCACAAAATCCGTGGCAAACTGATTGCAACTTGTAAAAATTTCATGCAACACAATAATTTTATGCTCCGTTTGCGGCATATTTGCAAGTCGGAAAATGTGCACTGCGGCAAAAACAAAAATGCAAAGCACAAACAAGCGTGTACCATTAATAGGAAATACAACAACACAATTTCAAATAAAAAATGTAGAAAAAACAATAAAAAATATAACAAAAGCGTACTTGTCTAGTGTTCTTAGCTTCTTTGCTGCTGCTTTTTCTTAGCGCCTTTCTTCACTTTTTTACTTTTCAAACATTGATTATTTCATTATTTTTCAGTCTTATTCGGCTTTGGAGAGAATAAGATGGAAGTGTTAAAAATTCAAACTCTTAGAAAAAGGCTTTTATGTGGTTTGTGGTCACTGTAATGTGTTATAAGATGCATTTTATCTCATCACAGCTGTTCATTACATAAATGAACTGAACAGCAGTCACCTCCAAAACTCTCATTTGCCACTAAAATCGCAAAAATGCATTTATTTTGTTAACTTATTTTAACAAAAATTTCCAAACAGGTGGCAACCCTTCTAAAAATTTCGCTGAGAGCAATATTTGTTTCGTTCGTAATAACAAAAAATACTTTAATTATTTCATTTATTCTTTATAACATATTTTGAACAGGTGGCAACATTAAAACTTGAAAAAAAATTGAGAATTTTGTTATTTGTAGCAATCTTTTCCAAAAATATTTGATCATGACAATCACAGATGACAATGTTTTTCAATAAGTAAACTCCCCCTCTCAAGGAGCCGAGCAGTAGATTCGCTCTTTAAGTTGCTCACTAACAATGGGATTCCGTGCCAGGAGTATGCCGATGACATTGTCATAGTGGCACAAGGCTAGTTTGAGAATTCTCTCTGCGATATATTCCAAAGGAGCTTAGCTAAGAGATTGTGCAAGACGGCTGGGTAAAACAGCAAACCGTCATAAACAACTTTCGTCTCTTTCATAAAGCATGGATCTATTTTTGTCGTGAGACCCCTAACACATGGTGGCATGGAGTTGGAGGTGTCGAAAGAGGCCAAATTCCTGGACTATACCTTACCTCAACCTTACGGTGGAATAGACATGTGGAATTAACATGCTCCTGAGCCACCAAAGCACTTATGATATGCAAACGCCAGGCCGGTTGATCCTTGGGCTGCAAGCTAGGTTGTTATTTACCAAGATGACAAAGCCTATTGTCACCTATGGAGCGGCTCATTGGGGATCGAAGGTAACGCAGTCTTCGGTAGGTCTTCAACTATCAAAGCTACAAAGCCACACTTGCGTCTGCGCTTTGGGCAATGCGCACGTGACCAACCGCAGCACTTAAAGTCTTTCTGGAGCTCACACCGCTCTTTCTACTGACCAAAAAGTCAGCGAAACCTACCATGTTGTTCTCAGCAGCAGAGGAGTATGGCAAAGGGAAGATTATTTCGTATCAACAAATGAAGGCAAAAAGGGAAGACACATCACTGGCCTCTCTTTCAAGAGACGGCGTTACGAAGAGGGTCAACTTCACAAAGAAGTTTAAAGTTACTCTCCGCAGTAAGGCGAAGTGGAGTGATTCCCCACTCGACCTACTACTCAGATGCAGCACTATCCAGTGGTACACTGACGGCTCGAAAACCTCGGAAGTCATTGGAGCAGGCATTGCTTGACCGCATACCAAGCAGAAGTCTTTGCTATAAGTCGGTGTGTAGAAACCATTCACAAACGGAACTATCGCAACCAGCGTATCGGTATCCTCAACGATTGTCAAGCAGCACTAAAACTGATCTCAATTTTTGAAGTCAAATCGCTATTAGTGGAGGAGTACATAGGAGGGCCAGATTTAGAGATACATATGATTAACCACCACCGGTGCAAATTTCATCTCTTTGTCGCGCTTTAAATTGGTCACTGCAGGTTAGAACAACTTGTTCAACATAGCTTGTGGAATACATGGTTCTAGACTTAGCAGCAATTTGTAGAAACAGGCTCAATGCCCTTAGTTCCATCTGCGTGGACAGGGATCACCTCCATTCATCGCATCCAGCAAGCTCCTGGAATTGTTCATAGTGCTGGTCCTCTGTTATCATATGTGATATAGGAGAGGGATAAAACGTAATTATTTTCTGTGGAGGGAACCTCCTGGTAAATGTTTAAGAATTTGCAGCATCGTGTAATTAATTAAATAAGAGAGGTGTGATTTATCTCCTACAATTCTTTGTTTCTCTCTTAATTCTACTTCCAAAGTTTGTTAAGCTTTTAAAAATCTTGCATTTGTAACATTAAAAAATCGTTTATATTACTTATCTCTAAATATCTATGGAATTCATTCGTTTGTCTTTAAATATAGAAATATGCACTACTCTTTAATCCACAAAGTAGACAAAGTCTTCTTAGAAATAAAGCCTTAGACGAACACTTTAAGCTTGAGTGTAGCTAATTCTCTCGCAAATGCCAGAAAATGGAGACAAAAAGAAGTGGTGGCTGCAGACGATGCTTTCCCATATAAATAATATAAAATTGACAATTGTACAATGCCACTAAATAATGTGACCCAACACGTACACATTCACGCTAAAGCCACACAACGGCACACACACACAATCAGCCGTTTATAGACACACAACAAGCCCGAATAATTTGCTGCTTTGCTACGTTTTGCGACGCCTTTTTAGCACTTTGTTACGGAATAACGCATTCGTTGGAAAAATTCCGGCGGCGAGGCGCACCAGCAAAGTGGCGAGGGGCAGCTGGATATAGCCAGAAAAACTACACACTCGTACGTGGAAAGGAAGCGGTGCAAGGAAGGAAGTCAGGAAGGAAAGTGTAGCATGCAAGTAATACAAAAGCTGATTTTTTCGATACGCAAGCAGGTTGGCAAACTAACGCCGGCGAGGGGGCAGTGAGGGGCGTCGTATTGTTTCACACTGATTGCGATCGCACGAAAGGACAAATGTTGAGCTTCCCATGGAACAATTGCATTCGCAGTACACACACTCATACATGCCATTGATTGTTGTGTGTGTGCGACAGCTTTTTTCCTGTTGTATGAAGGCTTTGGTTCCGGTGAGTGTGTATGTGTGCATTTGTTGGCTGGCGGATATAAAATTGAATCGATTTTCTATGTTTTTATTTCATTCTGTGCCACCACTCGCACACAAGCACACTTTTCAAGGCGAAATTCTAATGTGTGTTGGTGGAGTTGCTTGTGTGCCTTTGGCCAGGAGATTGCTTTTTAAACAAGCACCTTAAAGGCTATAATTTACTCGGTATTTGAGTAAAATTTCTCCACAGCAAAGGCAAGTCATCGCAAAGTTGCGAACTACTACAGAGTTGCATTGCTCGCACGAATACTTTCACTTCACTGTTACCGCAGTTGAAATAGCTCCGGTAGTTGGTAGTTGGGAGTAGCGTGAAAGGGGCGTTGTAGGTGATTAAAATGAACTTGCTCCTTTGTCTTTCGACCGGCTCAATTGTTCGAGTGCTTAATTATTACTGAAGTGTGCGCAATCGAAGGTGTTGTGTTTATTCAATTTATCTTTTCCAAACTTTAATATTTAAGTGCAACTACTTTACTACTGTGATTTCAAAAGTTTGCTGCTCTCTTCATCGTATGGAGACACACATTCGCAACTCAACTATTTTTAGAGAATTATTTTAAATTTTGTGATTATTTAGTTTCTGATTACATTCACGTTATTGTCTTGAGTGCTTGCTATTCTTAGAATTTAAGTATTTATTTATATATCTAAAGGGGCTCAGAAAAAACTAACATTTTGATAGTTTTTATTTTTCTCCAAATTCTTATTCATACGGGAACCCTTTTGAACTGATTTATCCTGTTCTCTTACGACAGTTTAAGCGTAAAATAAGTAGATGATTGAGATCGTCAGTCAGCGAACTCAAAGTTAATATCGCTCCACTATTATCGGATTGGATATTCAATAGATCTACTGCCATCGTTATGGTAGCCAACTCTGCTTGTAGCAGTGGTCAGGAAGGCTAAAACCGAGGTTAATGAAAAATCTCCCACAATGCACTCGTTTGGAAACAAGAAGCAAGCCTTGATATACATATCTGCAAAATAGCTAACCGCCATTTATCTCCACCCAGTCCTTCTCTATAGTGCCTCCCTCAGAGTTATCGGAGCTGAGAAGCGACAGCCGAAGCTATGCTCGGCATGAAATCAAAGTGTGCTAGGATTCTAGAGTGACCAGGCTCGCAGTCATCTAGGTACCCAGATTTCTTGAGTGTGAACACAGCTTACGTGGTCATACACCTCGCGACTATATCCACCGGTAATATTTGCAGCAAGACCTTTAATGTCACAGTTAAAGTGATTCGTGGTTGGATGAGAGCAGCCCGTTGAATACGCGAGAGGTGAAAAGGACCTCCAGCCCATACCACTAAACAAAAATACGGTGGAACATATGCATTAACCTAAAAAACCGATCGAAAAATATTACAACTCCGAGAAAAATTAATTTTAGGTTGCAAATCTGATCCACCGTAAAAGCAAAAATCTGAGTAAAATTTTATAATTCTCACAAATCTTGATAAAATATTGAAATTTATAGTTACTGGTTTCACAAATGAGTAAATACCTATTTTGATTACTCCCACACTTACTCAAATTTAGCACAAACCCGGTTTTAAATAAATTCAGTTTGTTTCCACTACGACCACACGACAACCACTTCCCACATTCGAATATGGAAATTTCGTCGCCACGACTAAATCTACTCAACATGTCTATTAATTTTTGGAATATGTATATTAAGTGTATATGCTTTCGATAGTATAATTTAGTTTTATACACAGTACCATCTGTACTTTTTCCTAAATTACAATCTGCCGATTCTCGCTTTAAAAAAGTCGAATTATTCAATACTTCAAACCAAAGCTATCATAAATAGGTTGCTATATATATTTCTGGACAAGGCAACACTAAGTGTTGCCAGGTGCAATCTGACATTTCCATTGGAAAGTTTGACATTTTTTAGCATAACATCACTCAGAACGTTTTGTCATTTAATCGTGAATTGTTTTATTTCGACGTGGATTATCACGACAAGAGTGCATCGATGAACTAAAATCTTTGTATGGCTATAAAACACCATCCTATAGCACTGTGAAAAACTGGTACAACGAATTCAATAGTGGCCGACGCTCGCTCAAAGACGTCCAAAAACAGCCGTTGTGCCAGAAAACATCGATGCCGTACGTGAACAGATAATGCAAAACCGTCATGTGACATACCTTCAGATAGAGGCATGCCTATGTATTTCTCCCATCAGCTTACATTCGATATTGCATGGACATCTGGCCGTAAAAAAGGTTTGTTCTGGTTGGATCCCGCACAATTTGACAATCGCTCAAAAAAAAGGCTCTTGTGGATTGGTGTAAAGAAATGCTGAAAAAATACGATCGAGGTGCTTCAAAAGACGTTTATAAGCTCGTCACAAGTGACGAATCATGCGTATGAGCCCGAAAAAAACAGCAATCGACCGTGTGGGTCTTCCAAAACCCAAATCCAACGAAAAAAAAAAACATTTTCGTTGATAACTATGCCTATTTTCATTATTAGGCCAGAAAAATATATAGCATATATATTTATCACACAATATGGCTATCGACCCAACTTGGTTTTTTAAAAAATATTGAAAAGTTTTTTTTTTTTATTAAAAAAATGTCGCAAAAAATGGTGAAATTTTTAAAGATTTGCCATCTAGCTACAAATTTGTACTGCAATACTTTTATTTGAGTTAGTCTTCAGGTATCATGGAGGCCGTTTGTCCACATTTTTTCTTCATAGGTACCATAGTAGCGAAAAATCTCAGATTTTACGAAATATTTGTACTTAAACAAATAATAAAAATTACAGCCCAAGGATTAATAAAAATATAGTATTGTGAGAATTTGGAAGCACTATGTTTTTTTATTTCATAACATAAAAGGATCTAGCATAAAGGCAAATAATATTTGTATATGTCTTCATTTAGCTTAGATAGAATAAAGAAAGCGATTCCATAAGTCTAGTTCAGATTTCAGTAAAATAATTACGAAATTGTATAATCCTAATTAGGACAGAGTAGACAAAATGAGAAAAAATTTGAGTTTTTTTTTAATTTGTATATACATATTTATTTCACTTCATCTTATAATATTGCATATGTATTTATAGTGACTAAAGTATATAAGTTAAGGGTACAGCTGATATTGCATTTTCTGATTAAAAATAATTTGACGATGAGCTATGACATGTTAATATTAATAAATTGTTGTTTTTAACAAAAAAATTTAGATGGGGAGTCGCCCATTCCATTTGTTGGGAGGAAGATACATTTACGCTTCCTCGCGAAGAAAATTGCTTGAGTTTTGTCAAGAGACAAGAGCCCAATGTGCCAAACAGAGTCGAATGAAGTTTTGATACCCGTATCTAGTTAAATCATATAGGTGGATTAGGAAATTTTGAGTTTTTTTATGATTAGTTTTATTCAAAGCAATCGGGGCAAGGTATTATGGTTACGGGGGAAACCAAATTGTGCTGGAGGGAGCCATTCATTGTCTTCCAGGAAGGTCGACAATCTTTCTTTCACAACTTTTTCAGCAAAGCCATTCGTTTTTAATTCTTGTGAAATACTTTATTCCACTACGAGACAGGACCTTAAGGCATACATTTTCTATATTATCTAAACAAGCCAAACCGCCAGTCTTAAGATATTTGATAATTGAGCAATAAGATATATTTGTTAAAATTTTGTGCTCGGAGGTTATTATTTGAGAGTAAAAATCGCGCACAAAGTGGGCGACTTCTGATTTGTTTGCTTGATCGCTAAGGTTATTAGAGTAACACTGATTCTGTGAAAGGCTATAAAATATAATTAATTTTTTTAAATTAAATTTAGAGATTTTAAACCAGTCATTTTGACAAATTTTTATTTAACACCCCCTAAAAATAAAAAAATTTCCGACTTACTTCGTGGCAAAGAACTCGCGCGACGCTAAGCACAATAACAAATCCGTGGCGATCCAGAGTTGTATTTTCGACATCCGCTGTTGGCAACACTACACAACACTGATTTCGGCACTTCCTTAAGACACTCGTATCCGCTTCCGTTATGCTGTTTTTTGTTTGTCGGCGATTTCCGTTACTTGCAGCTTACAGTTGTCAGATTTGACCGGCATTCGTGGTGCAACGAAAGGGAAGGTGTGAAGAAGTCATGCACTCGGGAATTTATCGCATTAGTTGCGTGAGCTTGCTTGCCGGCAATAACGGTATGTGCAGTAGCAAGTGTGTATGTATGTTTGTGAGCAGAAATGAGCGCAGTGTTACACAGCCGGAACACTTGCAGTTGGACGCCATTGAAAACAGCGGCAAAAACGTGCAACATATATAAATGCGAAGCACATCCTCGCTCACCTATGAGTTTGTGTGTGTGTGTGAGTGTTGCGCTGGCGTCGCTAAATAAATTCAGCCTCGTTGCGCGCAAATTGCAGAAAATCCGCTTTTCGACACTTGGCTGGCAGACAATGAGCGCCGGAAATGCCCCGACACACAACGCAGTCAGTCAATACTCAAACAAAGCCATACACACACACACATGCACATGACAAAGCAAGAAGTTTTAGGAAGTGCAACAAAAAAGCATAAAGTAAATAAATTGAGGCAGTGAAAGAACGACGAAGTTCTGTGAAAATAAATTGCATTCGGCAAAGTGGCGCGAAATCCGCCCAGCATGTTAGTTGCTCTATTGAATAATAAGCACACACATCCACACACAAGTACGCACACTCAACATCACACATATACATATTTGTGCGCTTCGCTGGCTGCTGGCGGTGGTGTGGCGAGTATCGGGTTTTTCACGAAATGTGTTCATGCAACATTTACGTTATGTGCATAGGAGAAATTGTAGAAAAACGCCAGCAACAGCAACATCAAAACAAGCGGCAAATACATTAAAAACGAACTTGCAACGTGATACAATGCAACAACAACAACATTTTTTATAGAAACACAAGCACACCGACACTGGCGCTCGTCAGGAGGCAGCGCGTTTGCATGTGTGTGTATACATATATTATGCAATACATACTTGGTAATGCATGAAAAGCGCGCGAAATGCTCTCGCATGTCGAGCTTGCAACACATGCAACGTATATATGCATGCACAGAATTTATTGCATTTCTATAAATGAGTGCATATTTTATAATAAAAAATTCGCGGAACTCAGAGCTCGCATATTGCGCGCACCAGTAGCAAGCGCGCCGACAGACGGGGCGTATGAGGAATTTGCGTAGCACACATACCCGAACACACACATACACACACGTTCCCCCGCAACTCCCGCCCTTCGGCAGGCGTTTGCCAAATTTGTGTACGAAATCCGCAAAGCAAAACAAGCGTTGGCCGTGCAACTTTTGAAATAAACTAAAAACTAGCAGCTAAGCTGTCAATGTTGCCTGCAACGCCAGTGCCAATAGCTACACAAGCGCTACAACAACATCAGGGGAAAAAGAAAAGTAGTCGAATAAATGCATTTCGCAATAAAATATGCGCCGAAAATGAAATGGTGTTGGCAATGTGGCATGCAACTATTGATGCATACGCGAAAATGCGCTGCCAAATCCTGCACCAATACACACACACACATACGCCTGCAACTCTGTGTGTTGCTGATTTGTTGCTGCAGTTGGCGATGTGTAGTTGCACATTTGGCTCGAAAGCGCGAACAACTGAATATTTCATATCGACAGCTGTTTCATTATACGAAGTGCAACTGCAACAACTCATTCATATAATATTTCACACTAACATATGCAACGGCCCGTGTGCTATATCATTTTTATATTTATTGTTGTATTTTTTTGCTTGCAGCCAATGAGTGTAAAATTCTCTTTGGATGTTGCACATGGAGGTTGATTTGGGGAAGTACTACCAATTGAATTTAGTTAATTTTTTCAGGAAGATACAAAAAATATATGAAGCAAATATGTCAAAGAACAAAATATACTTCAGTGCAGGAGAAGCAGCCATTTAGTTGCAAATTGTGGATTTTTTATAGCATCCATGGAGACGAATTCACGAGATTATATGAGCTTTTACAGAAATCAAAAAAGAGAGGAGAGAAAGGAAAGCATAATTATATGGCAAAAACTAAAGGACGGTGGACCCTCAGACTTAAGCTTAGACAACCATAATTGGATAACTAGACAATATGGGAATCTGAATTTCCACCTGACCCAAATTAAAGCGGGCATGGGTACTTCAAAGGCTATATAAGAATATAAACATAAAATGACATCAGTTCGTATTGATTGATGTGTACGGAGTCCATAGAAAACTCTGAACATGTTTTTTCCTTTGTTCTCAATTCCTAAACATAAGTAAATAGTTAGAAACTGCACTAGGTGGTAGTTTAATGGTAGAAAATTTGACTTATTTGTCAATCTTCAATCAAGTGTGAAGTGAATCTGAAGTCAGACAAGTGTGTAAAGGGTTGAAGTTTCGCACTCTGGCTTTCGATGCTTCCCGCCACTAAAAAAAAAATCTTTGGCTCAAACAACATTCCACTCAGTAAAGTTTATATACATAAATATGTACAAGTTCCGGTAGCAAGAAATCCATTATTTTGCATTAAACTGAAGAGTTTATTTCTTCGAAAAGAAGAAACGACTGGCGAGTTATGTATATTAAAACATCCGATTCCGAAGAGTAATCAATATTTAATGCTTTATTGTAATTTTTAGTTCGAGGGAATCGTAACAGTTTATGTAATAAGAATAAATAGCTTAAAGAAAATAGGAAAATGTTGTCGGCAACTTAAGAGTAACATAATATACAATGTTTATAAACATAATTTTTGTAGACATGTTTACATACATAATTGGCGCGCGGTTGTTAACTCGGCTATAATCGCGTAAGCGGTGTCTACGCCAATTAAGAAGAAGAAAAAGAAGAAGAGTTTATTTAACGCAGTTAGAATGAACCGATATATATCAAATATTAACCGGTTCGTTCCAAAAGTTGTTGCCATTTTTAAAGTAACTTCACAATACCACGGTCATAAGACCCTCGCTCTATTAGAAAAAACTGGGAAAACTCGCTTTTCAACAAATACATTTTAGATCACCAGCAAAATAATTCGCACTAGACAGGAACAACTAATAATCACTTGTTGCATTATCTGTATTATTAGGTAAATGCATAAGAATCACGCATCAATGCTCCCGGCACCGCTGTCAATTTTTGTGGCCGGCGTAGTCCTGGTGAAACACAAAGTCTCTCCCGTCGGCTAAAGTTCTCCACTTCTGAGCAATTGCTTCCTTCAGACCATAAAATTTTTTACAGTACTTGTATAGGTCCGAATTGGTTTGGCCGCAAGAGAGCAGTTCATATAAAGTATATGTTTCGTTGCTAATCCAGATAAACACTCAGCAAGCCTTCCTCGTCGTCAAAATTCAAAATTCTCATAGCCGCTGTCTGCGTCAGCTCATAGCGATTCATTCTCGACTATTTACGCTTGAAAATGTCGTAAGAGACTATTCGTGGTAATGAGTTGATTTACGTGGCGGGTCTTAAACCCGAAGCACAACCCTTTGGAAGGACGTTTCCGCCTCTCACTTTACTCAAATAATATCAAATCCTACTAAATTGGAAAAAAAAAAAAAACACACATTATAAATGGTAGATGCGCGCGTGACATATTTTATTGCAATATATGTATGTATGTGACCTGGTCTACGAAAAAAATCTAAGCCCCCAGATGTCAAAAAATCATTTTTTTTTTTTTTTTTTTTTTTTCAATTTTTTTTATTTTTAGTTTTTTTTTTTTTGACACCTAAGCCTCCTTTTCGTAGACCAGGTCACATATAATGCTGTCGGCAATTCGTATATTGAATAAAAATATTTCACAGAAGAAAACGATGTGTATCAAATTTTGAGACTCTTCCGAGAACTTTTTTTCGGCAGTGACTTCAATGTCAAGACGCGTGTGCAGCAACGCCAGCACAAGCAATCTATTTGAAAGCATGTCCATCCTCAGTCACGTTTTCATGCGTCGAAAAACAGCTTTCAGAGCTCGCATTCGTCACAGAAAGTGTGTGGTATATGCGCAGAAAACTATGAATTATGGGGTATAGGTCTACGTTGCAGTTCTTCAACGTTTCCAATGCAGTAGACGGTAACTTCTTGTCTTTTAACTTTTGCCTCTGCTCCCAATGCCACTGTTAGGGAGCAAGTTCACCTTTGAGCTTCAAACGTTGCATGACGCTGTTTATCCAAAAGGCCTTTGAATCTATCTATCAGGCAGTCAGTAAAATTTTCCATTTCTCTTATTTCAAAGCACATCCTTTTTCTGGAAGCAGCAAACTCAGTTGAATACCATCCATCACTTCTCTAGAAAATCGTGTCTTCAAATCTTCGCCAATTGTATCCAACAGAGGAGTGTACACAGAGACTCTTTAGTATCATTTCAGTAAATTTTCAGCAGAAATTTCCGCGTTTTGTTTGTCGGCCGCAGATTGTCGGTTTTTCTTCGTCAACTTTCAGTTTTGCTGCCACTTTTCTGTGTCTGAATAAATGGAATAAATGTTTCTCAATTTCTGTCTTCGATTTCGCAAGGTTAGAAGCAGCATACCTATGATATTTGGTGCCTTTGATTGATCAATTCTTTCTGAAGAATCACGCTGAGTGAAAGAGTTAGAGATATAATATCACTTGGACAAAAAAATCCCAATTACAAACTCAAATTAGTACACGGCTGTGATGTGTTTCTTGTTATTTTATAATTTTTCGGAGTAGCAAAATTATTTGTAAGCAATTTAGCCCTTGGGAGGAGAAATCGCACCCGATCCCCCCTCTGCATCCGCCACTGCTTGTAGACTTATACATTCGGAACAAATATTTTCTCACTCTGTGCTAAATGGGGTCAAAAATATATAAGCAGCGAATTATCTGACTTTTGTGACCATTACTTAGGCTCTTCTGTGTCCGTCGAGTTGTATGCGAATTTTAATATAATTTATTTCTTCGCTATATTTTTAAAACTCTCTCTCTCTCTACACTTTCAGAAGGTAATTTTTAAAATTATTACATTTTTTTTTTAGAAAAACTCAAAGTCGCTGCGACGTCAGGCATCAACTACTACAAGTATTTTATTGCCTCTCACATAATCACAGCTTCTTTTTATTTTCCTGTTATGGATTTTCTAACGAACTACATTCAAAGAGATACTGTTTTTTTACGATGGCGAAGAAGGACTTTCAGCATTAATATCAGCAACTGTGATTATATAATTGTGACCCCCTTAATGACACAATTTTGAACTAAAAATATTTAATTTATATAAAGTAGATTTTGGAGATATTTTTGGTATTTTGCACTGGAACCGAATTTTGGAATAAAATCTCGTGAAACAACATCACAATGCAGTGTTGTTGCAAATGCACCGTAAATAAGGTTGACTAAAACCCGCAGCACCTTACAAATTTGCATATTCGAAACGCCGAACTATTTTTTTGTATTACAGATACATGCTCTGGTTCGCTAGAATACTCCCGACGCTATTAACGAACGGCATTTGCTCGTTGGCTGAGAAACCACTTAAGCAAGGGATAATGTGCCACGCGTTGGGAAGAGTTCCAGAGCACTTTTCGCATGCCAAAGGTCTTAATCTTGAAATATTCAATTTTCGAAATGTCAACTGAAGTTGCAACAAATGGCTTGCGACTGACGAGAAGAGACGGCAGGGGCGTTGAAGCGGTAATGCATTTCCCCTGCGGCCGAGCGAGCACAACTGACGCAGAGATAACCGCCAAGTGTCATTTTTTGCACAAGCATCGTCACACAAACAACAACAAAAATAATAAGTACGCGTTTGTATGCGTGTATGAGTACGCGTGGCATGCGGCTGTTGCACGCAAATATGCAATTAAGCCATCTTAAGTTTCCTTAACAGTTCAAAGCTTTCAATCTGTCACTTCGATTTCAGCACCACATTGCAACGCCGCAGCCACAGGCGGGCGGCGAGAGGCAAGAGGGGAGGTGCAATGGTCTATGAGTTGAAAAATGTACAGCTTTTGCTGTAACGTAGGCAGTTGAATGCATGCCATATAACAAGAACAACAAAACTTTGTGCAACAGCCCAACGGCGGGGACGCGTGGGGCGTTACGAAGTCGCTCGTCCGTTATGGCAACCTTTCCACTTCAATGCCGCATGCACGCACATACATGCATATGTGTATGTGTGTGTGTGGTTGTTGGTAGGCTTATTTACTGCTGCGTTTGTTGCACGCCACGCAGCGCATGTCGCATGCCACGGAGCGAGTGAGTATGCAAACTGTTGCAAGCAGCTCAAGTTCAGTTATCTTAACATACACACATACTGATGTGCACATGTGCGTGTATTTGTATGCAGATATATGCACCGAATACCGTCTGACTCTGCGTCCATCCGTCCGTCCGTCCGACCCACTGACACGCTCGCATGCAAAGCGTAATCGCATAATTTCTGCTTAATCAGGTGCCTACGCATCGGCGTTAATGCTCGTTCCAGGTGAACATTTCACTTGTTGTTGTTGTTGTTACTTTTGTTACTTTTGTTGTTGCTGCCGCACACTCGCATGCACTGCGCCACCAAATGCTGCCACCTGTACGCACCGCATTTGCATTTTAATGCCTCTTCTTCTTCTTCTTCGTGTTCTTCTTCGTGTTCTTCCTCTCACTCTTCTCCTTCTCCTTCTCCTGCTTGTGTTGTTTGCCGTTTTTGCTTTTGTTTCCATTCATTTACTTAAGCACTCAAGTGACATACGATAAACAAAGTAACAACAACAATTTCAGCTTGAAAAAAAAGAAAAACAACGACAACAACAGCAACAATTTTGTCATGCAAAAAGTTGATTGCTGCAACTGCAACAGAAAAATGTCTGAATCCACAACCGAACGGCTGCATCTACACACACACACGCGTATACTTTTACTTGCAATTTGCATGCGAATGAGCCAAATGAAAACAGACGCATTACTCAAATTGCAAAATAAGACGGCGAAGGGGTGTCACGCCAGTGCATTGCTGCTCGAGCTGCGCAAGTGGCGGGTGTGGCGCCTGACATGCACTCAAACAAATGCAATTAAGTGTAAAGAAAAATGTAAACAATGTGGCAAGGCTTTCGCAACTCTTCAAAATACAAATCTACACGAGCATGCACTTACCGGGGTCCTGATAAGCAGCGGTGGAAATGCGAAAGCAAATAATAACGTTCGAACTAAGTGGCCCTAATTACGGTCTCTTTGACAATACTCCACCAGTGCCAAGCCACAGAAATGTATTAAACTTAGAATCAGAAATATTGACATTTAACAGATTATTCTAATGCAGTCAGGTTATATTTTTAAAGGGATTGTCTTCATGAATTTTTGTTATAAGTAAGCAGAGACCAATTGTTCTGCATGACTTTACTATATAACCGATGCTTTTTAGAATATCTTGACATTTTCGCTATGATATTTTGAAGCTCTATTCCATCAACTTTGTGGACAAACAGCATGCATTTTTAAAATGCTTATGCATATTGAAGAATACTATTCTTTCATATTGCATGGTAAAGCGAGCATTCATTATATACCAAGAACTTGAAAACAGTATCAAATAATTCGTTCTCATTGCTCCAAATTCTTCAAGTTTCACGATCTGTAAACGAAAGAATTAATTTGCGTTTCAATGTTACATATTCTTGTACAGCAACCTGGTTCGGCAACTGTGTACATTCCTGTGATGAAGCAGCAAAGTAGTCAAGAAGTATAAAGAAAAACTGTGCATAGCTGCTTTCGCGAACTAATGCTATTTCACTAAAAACAAAAAAAGTATCTTATGGCAACTGCAAATAAGAAAATTTTTACGAAAAAGGCATATAACTAGCGGAAAACCTCTCGCGACTTTTTGACGACTGAACCAATTTTGATAATTCTTTTTTTAAAATGTTCGTTGAGGTTCAGGGATGGCTTCTGCGGAGAAAAAAATTCGAGTAATTGCCGGAAACCCCTTAAAAACAGTGCTTTTCTTTTTCTCATACAAACGAATGAATGTTTGTTCGTTAGTAACGCTAAGAGAACGGCTGCACCAATATTGATGAAATTTTAAGAGAATGTTCTGTGGGGATCGGGGAAGGTTTAGAAATAGAAAAACCTGTATGCTTTTCTTGAGAAAAAGTCAGAAAATTGCGAAATTCCAAAAAGTTAATTTTTTCCATACAATTATTTTTTTTTTTTTAAATTTTTTGTTTTGTTTTTCAATTATTTGAATCGTTCAAATTTGTCGTTTATTTCAAAAATTTTTGAAAATTATTCAGTGAAATTATTATGTGTGTTGCACACAAAGTGATCAATTACCGATTGAAATTTGCTACGACGCAACGAAGAGGTCGCGTTAATATCGGTCGGCGTTCTTTTTGGCATCAACTTACATTAGCAGCCCAAGGCACATGACCGATTACTCAAACACAAACTAGAAATGATGGATATCTACTCTATCGGCGTCGCTCACCAGACGACAATGGCATAACATTCAGCATTCAATTTAGAAGAGTGAATATCGAAGTTGACTACACAATGATCGTACTATTTTCACCATTATTGTCTAATTCACATTCAAAACTCATATCAATGTTGAGTATTGCAGTTTCGTGTAATCTATAAAATACGTTTCTAAGTATGTCACCAAAGGGAGCAGCATGGCGGTTACTGGTCTTGAACCATACGGTCGATATGTGAACTGCACTAAGGCACTTTGTGGGATATTTACTTTTGCAATTAATGAGCATTTTCCGACTGTTGTGCATCTCGCAGTTAATTTGGAGAATGACCAAAGAGTGTATTTCATCCCAGGAAAAATCGTTCAACTTTCGTCAATGATCCGTTTGCGAGGACATTCGGAAATACCTTGATATTTTACATAGAATGCATCGTCAAAGAAATGTTTACACAGAAAACAAGGCAAATCAGTAGATGGACATCCAGGTGTGTTATCAACTAATCAACTAATTTACACAATCCAACCAAAAACGACGATTGTTTCTACCTTCGGTTGCTATTGATATATGTACGCGGTTCAATTTCTTTGAGTCATTACGTACTGTGAATGATACGGTGTGTGCAACTTTTTGAGAAGCAAGCCAGCAATTGTAATGAAGTTCGCACGCTTTTCGCGACAATCATTTCGACATATCAGCCTTCAAGTTCGCGCCTATTATGGGATACGAACAAAAATGATATTGCCGAAGACATTCTACATCATCTTCGTTAAAAATTGGAAATGGATTAATTCTGGTTGATTCTTGCGGTGGTTTGATATCAATTCCATCTGCCGTTTATCGATTCACGAAAGATGAACTAATCACGACTGTTCGGACATTAGACAAATTATCGTAACTACGATTGCTTGAGTGCACGTGCAATGATAGCTGCCAAAAATGTTGATGTTGATGACTTAAACTGAAAGATTCAAAGTCAAATTCCGGGAGGCTTGCGCTCATACAAATCGATTGATCATCTTGACAATGAAGATGACGCCGTGAATTATCCAGTGGAGTTTCTTAATTCTATGGAGAGGCTTGGTATGTCAACGCCATTTGAGTCTCAAAGTTGGATCTGTCGGTATTATGTTTCGCAATCTGCAAGCGCCGAAACTGTATAATGGGACTCGACTGATTGTGACGAACTTATCGAATACGAGAATGCTTGATTGTACGAATTCCTTTGAGTTCTATCTATTTGCCATTTCAGTTCAAACGGATTCCGTTTCCAGTAGAAATTGCATTTGAGATGACAATCATCAGGACATAAGGATACAAATGTATTGCATAAATTTGGAAGTGCTATGTTAACTTTCTTTTCCATTCAAAACACATAATTTCACGCAGGAAAACGGCTGCGGGGTCAGCTAGTTTGAAATAAAATTATTTAATAAGGAAATGGTTTCTTTTGAAGATATGTTTTTTCTTGATTTGGCTTAATTAATATGAATAACATCTATACTATATGTTAACCCAGTCTGATCAGAACAGTATTTTTGGATGTCGTATAGTTTCCTACAACAATAATATATGTACATACATATGTACAATTTCATGAAAATATTTTATCAAATATTTTCCTTTTTTTACAAGAGCTTAATGATGATGATGTACGAGTATGTATCAGTCATAAGCGCTCAGTTTGCATGGCAAGTATCTACAATAGTGATCTTATATCTGATATCGACGTATATGTACAAGTAGAAAGACTCACAGACAGATTTGGGTAAATCAACACAGCTCATCATGCTGACCATATTTAATGGGGGTTCTCAATAGGAACGCTACAAAAGTAGAACGTAAGTGACAGCAATTGACACCATATTTTTTACGCGGTTTTGACATTTCTCTTCAGTAAGGTTTGCCATTTCATCATGATATGATATATGATCCAACAACGAGTCGAAATTATTAAAATTTGCAACCCAAAATCGGAGTCAATGACCTCAACTTTGAGAGCGCTATTTCTAATTTATAGTCATCATAACTGTCCTGTCAGAGGGTCTAGTGATAAAAGATGAATTCACAGGCGCAGTAAAAAATGCTTCCGTGCCTGTGATAGCGCATCAATTGAGGAAGACCCAAATCAGTCTATCACACGACGTTCTCGAGCGTTGGGCATCTTTGTGACGTCGTTGTGGCGAATTTTGTGAAAAGAAATTGACTTACATCTTCACAAGATCAAATTAATACAAATTTGTGTATTAATTGGGCTGGGCTACAATTCATCGAAAAATCATCTTCAGCCATGAGGTTTATTTCTGGCGAAATGGCTTCGTTAATGAGCAAAATATGAGTTATTGATCAATTCACACGTACTCCATGAGTTACCATTGCGTTCCGGAAAAATTACAGTTTGGTATGATTTATGGGCCGGCGACGTCATTGGGCCGACACGTAACTATGAATGTTAGTCGCTACCGCTCAATGATAGCCAAATATTTTTGTTCAGCATTGGATGATATGAATTTGGATAATATGTGGTTCCAGTAGGATGGTCCCATAAGCCACACAGCGAATGGCACAATCGATTTATTAAAAACCAAGTTTGGGGAACGTGTTATCTCACGAAATGGCCGCCTCGGTAGTACGATTTGACGCCGTTAGACTATTCCCTGATAGACTGCGTCAAGTCTATGGTCTATGCTAACCAATGACAATTGATAAACTTCGGACTTGTAAATGGTCCAGTAATAAGAACGCTTTGATTTTTAAAGGAAACCAAAACACGCAATTTTAGTCAAAATTCCGTTTTATATTTCTGTGTGTTGTTATATTTAACAAATTCTAGAATCTAGAGATGCATGATCTTAGCGGCCATTTGACTGGACCATTTCTCGACTTTAACGAGTCGCCAAAATTTGCACGCAATGTGTTCATGTTGAGGCGTGAAACATAAAATGAAATTTCAGGAAAAATAGTCGGTCAACATCATGTTGTAACGGTCGCTTTTGAAGGCACGATGTTGCCGTCATACCACAATTCGGAACAATTGATCAATTTTTGAGGATGCAATTGGGTTCCTGGAACCAAATGAGGGTTTGACTCACCCAAATAGCGAGAGTTTTGAATGTTGACGAAGCCATTAAGTCAAAAATGTCAGTAATGGGCCTCACGTGTGGAAATGATTTTTCGATGAACGAGAATTTGAGTAATAATTTTTAATAATTTCCAAGTGTTGCACCAAAGTGAAACGTGACATGATAAAAAGGCAAACCTCATTGAACACACTCTAAACAAATCCAAAACAAACTGTTGGCCCAGCTGTCAATGTCACATGTACACATGATAGATATAGCTACTAATACAAATTTCAAAGAGCCTTTCTCTTCCCTTTCCCATCACCCAAGTCACCTACAAATCGAAATAATGTTTCAAACCAGTTGAGATATCTGAAGCCACTGTACGACTAGCGATAAGAATTCATTCGATACTCATTTAAAGTACATTATACACTTTCCATAGTCCGCAAGCTTAACAACAACTTTTTCATAAACTCATAACTTTGAATATCGATAACGAGTTCCGAGTTCTTTTGAATAAGTTGAATGAGTTCAAGTGCAAACAACGAAGCAAAATACTGTTGTCACCCCATAGAATAACGGGTAAAGTACCAGCAACGGCAAATGTGTGCAGTGACTTTCGTATTTTCATGAACACGCAAATGCAAATTAAGTCAAAAGAAGCAAATTTTTCGCGCGCAAAACGAAAATCGAATTAGCGAGTCATTAAGACAAAAATAGACTGAAAGCAGAAATAAAAAAAAGCTTTAAGTCGAGTCATTTTGAGTGCGTCATTTCAAGAACATGAATATGGTAATCGGAACGAAATAAATATTTCTTTTCTCTTGTGAGTTATTTTTTTTCGTACGAATTATTGGAAAAATATCTATTACGACAACAGAAACAGGTTTCAGAACAGAAAAAGCAGTGCCTTATAGATTATTGACTTCATCGCCCAAATGCATACTACAAAAATCAAAATCTTTATTTGTGAGAAATATTGAAATAATACATGCGGATCTAACTAAGATAACTGTAAATTCGTTATACATATATAACTGTAAATTATATATAATATAAAGTATTGCTTAGATGTACTTAAATGTGGCATAACACACACTACAAGCCGATTTTACGCATTTAGGCGGTGTTAATTCGAAGCAACACCCGACCAACAACTACAACAACAAGCTGGTCTGAGTTAAGAAATTGCGTGCCGGTTCATATACGCATCAATTCCGGACGATTGGCAAAAGTGGATAAGTGACAACATATATGCAGGTGAGACGACAAATGCGAAAGGTGAGAACGGCCACAAGCCGCTTTTGCGCTTCATTAGAGGCGACGCACTGGAGCAATGCAGTGTCTGCGTGAGCCCACGCAGCGTTGCAGTCATGAGAAATTTGTGGAAGGTGGAAAGAGGATGAAGGTAATAAAACAATAAATATATAGGAGTAAATACAAATGAAATATGACTGAAATTATTTCGGTGAATATGTGTCTATGAATCTTTAAAACCGTCTTTAAAAGAGCCTTTTAACGTCAGTGGAAGAAAAATATAATATTTTAGTCCTAAAAGTATGACTTAGAAGAGAAGTACTTACAAAGAATAGTTTAAGTACAAATCTGTTTAAATTAACAAGTAAAAACTTCAAAAAAATTTTGAATATTTTCTCCGCATAAAATACAGCACAAAAAAATTACCTTCTCTCTTTAAATATTAAAATATTACCCCTTACCTACTCCATGTTGTGATTGTGCGCCACCAGCTATGCTACGGCAAGTAAAAATTACCATGTCATGTTCAATCTGTTGGGGTATTTATAATTTTCGAACCTTCGCTTGTCTTCTGCGCTTGCCGCTGTCTACTTTCCGCTTCGCAACCTTATGTCGCACATCAAATTGTGCGGAATTGAGCCGGTGGAGTCTCTTGTCTTCAGCATCATACTCAAAATGTGTAGCGAAAAAAATTCGCCCACACAAAAGATTCGTAATATGACAACATTTTTCAGTGCCGTTACGAAAGCCGAAAGTGAAGAAAAGATATAAAATCAAATTTGAAAAATAAGCACATTAGTGTTTTTTATTTAGCACAAAATTCGTGGAATTATTTTGCCGTGCTTGCGACTCTGATTCTTGCCACAACAGCACAAGCAATTTACGCCGTAATAAGCGCCTAAATGTATGCTTCATTTCGCTTCAAAAGCGCAAGTATTTGAGCGAAGCAAATTCAATTTTATTGTGGCTGACTGTAAACATGAAGAAATATTTTTTAGAAAAGGCAGATGAGTTGAGACACTGTGCTTTAATAGTATACTTGGCAGAGCAAAAATAAAAGCAGAGAGTGAGAGCATATTTATTTTAAATAAAAGCGGCGATTTGACATTTTAAGTTCACAATCAACCTTTTATTTATAGTCTTGATTTTTATTTTTATTCTTTTGTAGTGTTTTTGAACAAATTTATATATAATAAAAAAAAAACACTGAAATAGGGCGCTATCCTTTGAATAGCTGTTAATTAGCCTTTTACCATAATAAAAAAAAAGCAAGAAGACACATTCAAAGTCGATAAAAAGCAGCTGTGTTGTTGTTTTCCCATTTGTATTTGCATTCTTCTCGAACAATTAGTCATAAAAAGCGAACATAAAGCAGAGAATTATTGTAAAATTAAACGAAAAGAACGAAAAAGGGGTCACAATAATTTGCGTACGCATGTATGTATGTGTGTGCGTGCGGAACCAAGGTTAAGGACAACATGTCAGCTCTCTCCATTTGCACGACAAACAGAGCCAGTAAATCAAAGATCTAAAACACACACAATGTACATGCATACATATCTACAACCCATACATACAAACCTCTGCGTCAAATTCATACGCAATCGGGTTTCAATGTCAAAAACAAAGGCGCAAAAAGGTACAATCGCCCGCAAGCCCTCCGCTGCCTCGCTGCCTTTATCGCCGCTTGTCGGTTGCGTAAGCACTAGCTGCTGCTCTGCCGCGCGCCGACCTTCGACTGTTGAATCACTGTGGAGTGGCCGCCTGCCAGCGCTACATTCTACGCTTTGCGGCATGCGAAAAGGGTTCGCATTTGTTGTAAGCCTTTGTTTTGCTGCTCTCATTGCGTAACGGGAATTTCACTTATGCACTTTAATAAGCATTTTATGTGCGAGTGTGTGTGCGTGTGTGTGACGCTAAACGCTTTTGACAATGATGTATGGCCTGCCAACAATGACACATCCTTCCACAAGCGGGCGTCGCCAGCAGGAGACGAGGCGTTGGGGGAGGTGTACACAAGAAACGCTTGCTTCAAAGGATATGCGTAGCAGTGGCACTCATTTGTGAAGTGCGCTTCGTGTAATGTGATATGGGTGACATTATTGTTGTTGTCGTTGTTAATTTTTACAATTTCTTCCTTTTTGCCTTTTGTAAACCGTTTATGTGGCTAATAAGGCAGTAAGTGAGTGTGTCATTGATGCGGTGATTCAGTCATTCAATCCACTCTGGGTGCGTTTTGTTTGCTTATTTGTCGGTGTGGAGTGGCTTGTTGCATAATTATGAATGTAATAACGGAAGAAAGCACCAATTGTTTGTATTGTATCGAGTAGCGGTACTTTGATTGGAAAAAGTGAAGAAGGTCGTGCTGGTTTGAGTTTTGTGCTTAGCGATTAGTGTTTAGATAATCCAAAGCGCTTTAGAATTAAGTATGTCATGCGAAAAATTGACAAATCGTTTTCCTATAAATTAGAAGAAAAAATTGTCCAACTAATTAAATTCAAATTGCAATAATATGCATTTGTTTTCACAAAGAGTTATGATAATGAGTTCAATTGCGGGTTTCCGAATAGCAACTATGCGTTTGTTATTTGTGGTAAAAATTATTTTCTGTGAGTTATTTTATATTTTTCTAATCAAACTCATTTCCGAATTTCGTTTGGAGTTTTTTCTCCGTTTTGTAATTTTTCAGCATAAATTTTACTAAATTCATGAAAATGATATAATAATGCTAATAGCTTTGGGTTTTTGCACAAATAAATATTTTTGTAATAAAAAAAAATTTTGCAAAAAATCCAGAACGATCGATGCATGTGTTTTTTTAACAAAAATATTTTTTTAATCAAAAATTATTTTTTATCAAAAATATTTGTTTTCCAATTTTTCTCTTTGTATTCATTTTTATTTTTGCTTTCAAATGGTGCTTCATGTTTACATTGTCATATTTTTTGCTCGACTTTGACTTTGGCATATTTTTGTGTGCAAGTGTTTCATTTTTTTTGTCGATTAACATTTTAAATAAATAGTATTTGCACTGTGTTAATCGAGTTAGAAATGTCATGGTAACAATTCAATTAACTGTTGCACTGTGAAAAACTTCTATGTAGTGCAGTAGATCAAAAATGAAATTGCATGAATGCACTTAAGCATTCGCTTTCATATTAAAAGATTTATATATTTGTACATAAATTACATCCTAAAATAAATGCGATATTCAAGTGGGACAATAGCAAAAGAAATATATGTATATAATAGGGTGATTCAAAAAATAAATTTTTTTTTTGCTTTGGTACTCGGAAAAATAAGTTCCTAGTCACCTCTAAGAAAGCCTCTCCAAGCTGAGTTCTTATGTAACGGGAAGGTCCTTCTACAAACAGTTTTTTTATTTTTTCTTATTATCAAATAGAAAAATTTATATCTCGCTTCCAACTACTTGAAAAAATATTTTATTCCTTAGATATTGTAGGGAATTGAATGCTCTACAAAAAAGGCCTCCACGATTTTTTCGTAAAACAAACCGTTTAAAAGATATTAACGGTTGAAGTTTGAATATTTTTGGGAAAATTGTTTATTTCCTATGAATTTTATAACTCAATGAAAAAAATCTTTATAAATGATGAAACTCATAGGTTTAACCTATTTTTCCGAGCACCAAACGAAAAAAAGAATTTTTATTTTTTGAATCACCGTAATATACATATATATATGGGAACAGTGAAAATGATGATGACCGATGTGTTTGACGTCCAATCGCAGAAGAGATTTATTTCTTATTCATTATAACTTAAGAACTAGTAAGAATATAATAATAAAAGGAATGAAGGATTAAAAACATATGATAGCGTTGCCTTTAGGAGTTAGGTAGAGTTGTATTTTAGGAGTGCTACGCCGAAGATTAAATTAACGCCGTAATGATCATTCGAGGTTGCCACAATACTCTCCTCCTAGACACTCTGTGTAGTGGCGATGAAAGCAGCTTTTAAGCGATCTATTGAAACTTTAATAACGCTGTTATTTACTTCCACTAAAAAGTATTTCGGAAATCGTTGAATAATTTTGTATGGTCCTTTGTATGGAGGCGATAGCGATGGTCGCACCAGATCATCTCGAATGAAAAATTGTTGGCAGGTTTTTAACCCAGGGTGGACGAACACTTTTTGTTTGGCATGCCAAGCGGTGTCAACTGGTCGCAGGTCTCGCATACATGAACGTAGTTGTTTGACCATATCAGCTTCGTTGTATGTTGGTTTGCTATCGATAAAAAATTCTGAAGGTAGTCGCAGGTTCTCGCCATAAACTAGATCGGCTGGTGCTGCATCCAAGTCGTTTTTGTATGTGGATCGTAAGCCCAATAAAATAAGTGGTAAATATGAAGTCCACTGACTAGTGTTATGGCATAGAAGTGCTGCTTTTAAAGTACGATGCCATCTTTCGACGAGTCCATTTGCTTGGGGGTGGTAAGGTGTGGTTCGAAAATGTCGTGTACCCAATAGCTGTAGTAATTGTTGAAATAGAGCGCTTTCGAATTGACGTCCCAAGTCCGATGTGATGGTTACAGGTACACCAAACCGTGAAATCCAGCCGCTTAGTAGTGCTTTGGCGACAGTTGGAGCTGTTATATCTGGTATAGGTAACGCTTCTGGCCAGCGTGTGAATCTATCCAGGATAGTAAGACAGTAGCGGTTTCCTTCGGATGGTGGAAATGGTCCGACTAAGTCGATATGGATGTGCGCGAAACGAAGTGTTGGACATTTTTGACGCTGAAACAAACTTCGGTTGTGTCGTATAGTTTTATTCCGCTGACACTGCAAACAGCAGCGAGCAAAATTTCTACTATCTCGCTGGACACCAGGCCAAACAAATCGGTCTGTTACCAATCTTGTAGTCCCCCTTATACCTGGGTGTGATAGATTGTGAGTTGACCGTAAAAACGTTTCTCTAAAGTTTTTGGTTATGAACGGTCGAACACGGCCAGTTGAGGTGTCGCAGCATAAGCTTCTGGAACTAAAAGGAAGAGCGAAATTTTGTAGGTTAAGAGAGTGTTTTATGTTACCATTTAAAAGATTTCGAAGCTCCTCGTCCTTGGACTGGTCCTCAGCCAAGTTGTCATAGTTTAAAGTTTCTGTGGAAATTGAGTTTATTCGAGACAGCAGGTCTGCTGTTACATTATCTTCGCCGCTTACATGGCGAATGTCGGTGGTGATCTGAGCTATGAAGTCAAGTTGACGTATTTGTCGATTAGAAGCTCGATCTAACTTTTGTTGAAATGCGTATATCAGCGGCTTATGGTCTGTGTAAATATGACAACGGCGACCTTCGACCATATATTGAAAATGTCGTAGTGCTAGGTATGCGGCAGTCAGCTCCCTGTCGTAAGTGCTGTATCTTTTTTCAGCACTAGTAAATCTGCGAGAGAAAAATCCTAATGGCTGTAGACTACCATCCACGAATTGATTTAAGACTGCGCCAGCAGCGAAATCTGATGCATCTACCCATAAAGACAGTTCCGCGTTGTGCGATGGGTGAGCGAGTAATGCACTATTGACCAGTTGTTCCCTACATGCAGCAAAACTGTCTGCTGCTTCCGCTGACCAAGTAAGTGGTGTAGTATCGTTTCGCTTATTACCACGAACCATATCAAAAAGACAGGCTTGTGTCTGCAGTGCGTGTGGGATGAAGCGACGGTAGAAATTAAGCATCGCTAAAAAACGCTTTAAATCCTTGACGATAACTGGTCTTTTAAAATTACGTAGAGCCTCAATGCGTTCTGGGAGTGGCCGAGTACCATCTTTAGTGATAGAATGCCCGAGGAATCGTAGCTCCGAGACACCAAATTCCGATTTACTAACGTTGATAGTTAGGTTGTTCTCCCTGAGTCGTTGAAAAACTTGGCGCAAGTGGTTTTGATGCTCTTCTTCTGAACTGGATGCAATACATACGTCATCAAGATAAACAAATACGAAGTTTAAACCACGAAAAACTTCGTTGATAAGTCTTTGGAATGTCTGTGCTGCATTCCTCAAACCAAACGTCATATGCGTAAATTCGTAGAGTCCGAAAGGAGTCGTTATCGCCGTTTTACAAATGTCTTCTTTGTTTATTGGCACTTGGTGAAAGGCCTTTTTTAAATCGATTTTAGAAAACACGCGTTTTCCTGCCAAGATGTTAGAGAAATCGTGCAAAAATGGTAACGGATATCGATCAGGAACTGTTACCGCATTTAAGCCACGATAATCCCCGCATGGTCTCCACGTTCCATCAGGCTTACGTACCATATGTAATGGGCTTGCCCAGTTACTACTGGATGGGCGACAAATGCCCAGTTTCATCAGCGAATCAAATTCAGCTTTAGCGGCGGTTAATTTTTCGGGTGAAAGACGGCGTGGTCGTGCGAAGACGGGTTGACCGGTGGTAATAATTCGATGTTCTACAGACGATTTCGTTGGTGAATTTAGCGGATGAGAGCGTGTGATATCGCTGTACTCTGCGAGAATATTCGAATAAGTAGAATTCGCGTTAAAAGATTTTATACTGAGTATGCACGTTTTTTCAATTTCGCAAACCGTTTTTAATTCGGTTTTGCGATCGAGTAAACATCTATTTTTGAGATCGACCAAAAGCTCGAAATGAGACAGAAAGTCAGCGCCAATAATTGCTTGCGAAACATCAGCGATAACGAAATTCCACAAAAATTCGCGTCGTAAATTTAGGTTAAGTTTCAGAATCGCCTCACCGAATACAGAGATCGGCGATCCATTTGCGGCAAACAATTTTAAACCGTTTGGAGAAGCTCGGGCTGTGTTGTTGCATTTTGGTATAACGGAAACGTCCGCACCGGTATCTATTAAAAAATTTAATTTTGCTGACGTATCGTATATGCGTAAACGGTATGTCTTGAAGGTTTTAGACTGTTTGCCCAACTCTAAAACCGTCGCAGCCGAGCGGCCCTATAAAGATTTTTTCAATAAAACAAAATTGCACGGCTCTCGGCATTTAGTTGCTTTCGCACCGAATTTACTATGGTACCAGCACATCGGTTTGTTCGGTTTACTTAAAGACGTATGGGATTCACGTGACCTAGATCGAGACCGCGAACGAAAATTTGATCCTTTGTTGTTGAAAAGCTTATGCACCTGCCTAGTCAATTCTGCTATTTCAAGTTTCAAGCTCGAAACTTCATTAAGTGCCAAACCCTCTTGCGCGTGGTTGTGTCGCATCCCAATAGTTTCGACAATGGAGTCAGCGATCTTTAGTTTTTCCACGATAGCGACGTTTGTAGCAATAATCGCTGCTTGTACATACGGAGGAAGTCTGCTTACCCATAGATCGTGTAAAATGCTGTCATTCAGAGTCGTCCCGGCTGCGCGTTTCATGTCGTTAAATAACTCGCTGGGGCGTCGGTCGCCTAGAACCATGTCTTTAAGAACACGTTGCAGCCGCCGCTGTTGACTGTCCGAAAAATGCTCGATGATCTTGTCCTGAATGTATTTGTATTTAAAATTTGTCGGCGCAGCGTCTATGATGCAGCGAAGCTCTATCAACTTGTTAGGCGGTACACATGCAAGAACGATGTCGAATTTCCTATTATCGTTGGAAATTGAAGAAGCGCTAAACCAAAAGTCCAGCGAATAAAAATATGCTTCGATGTTGTCTTCGGTCATTGTTGGTAGCGGTAGACGTGGAGTTGAATTTGGAAAATCCCCAATGTTGACGTCGGAGTACCGGTTGCCAGAAACCACATGGCTGTCGTTCAGCGCCATTCCTATTAAATTAGTATGTTCAATTTACCTACGGGGTCACCAGATATGGGAACAGTGAAAATGATGATGACCGATGTGTTTGACGTCCAATCGCAGAAGAGATTTATTTCTTATTCATTATAACTTAAGAACTAGTAAGAATATAATAATAAAAGGAATGAAGGATTAAAAACATATGATAGCGTTGCCTTTAGGAGTTAGGTAGAGTTGTATTTTAGGAGTGCTACGCCGAAGATTAAATTAACGCCGTAATGATCATTCGAGGTTGCCACATATATATATAACTATATACATATGATGCCAATTTCGAAAACTAAGTCTCAAAATAGAAAAGATCACAATAAACAGAAAGTTCGGTCGAAGTACTGTGATTATGTGAGTTTGGATCTATTTATGCCATTTTTGGTGTCAGAGCATATTATTTCTCCAGATTTACTTAAGTTTTCATTAATACACTTGAAATAAAAAAGTATATTGTCAAAGTAATCTCCACTGTATGTAACACACTTATACCAACGATTTTTCCAGTCCTCGAAACAGTTTTCCTAAGAACTTTATGCGAGGGCCTTTAGCTCCTTCAGCGAATTTTGTTTTGTCTCTTCTATCGAAAGAAATCGGGTTCCATTTCGATAATTGTTGGTTAGACTTGTTTGCATGTCAAACTCTTAAACCCATGTCTCATCGGCTATTACAATGCTTTCTATGAATTTGTGATCATAACTCGTACGATCAAGCATGTCCAAAGATACCTGTTTACGCTGCTCTCTTTGGAAAAAATTCATTTTTATCGGAACGATTCCACAAAAAACGCGTTTCATTTCCAAAATGTCCTTTAAAATCATTTAAACGGACTCGCGAGACATGTCGGCTCTCTTGCTATCTTTCTAACACTTGCCTGAAAATTTTCAAGCACCAAATCCTACACTTTTAATATTTTCACCAGTTGATGAGATCAAAAGTCGTCCAGAAGGAGGCATGCATGTCTTCAACGCTTCCCCGACCGTCTTTGGAGGTTCACTTTGTACATGGATTATGGGACTTTGGATCAATTTAAACCAATTTAGATCTCATTATTTCTGAAAAAATATATTGCGCAAGTTTGCCAGTGTGTTCTATCTAAGTATGGGCCTTTCAGGCGCGTTTTTAGACAATAGTCACTGATGTTTCGATATCTTCAATGTCTGCAAAGAAAAGCATTTGGTTAACCTAACTGTTTTAAATCACATTCTGTTTGAATATCTTAGTATCAACTCGTTGGTTGTGAGAAATCAATATTTTTACTAATGCAATAAACGATATTTTGTGGGTTCATCGCCCATTGCAATGGTCTTATTTTAGCTGTCTGTAATGACAGTATTAAAGTAAGAAAGTATGTTTTTGTGCTGCAGTAAATTTGTTTCATCATCCCATATCTATATCTGTTAGCTATAGGAAATATAACGGTTAGCTGAAGAAAATTATTAAACAGTTGATCAACGAGTTACGAAATGTGAATTAGCAAAAGTCAGTCAAAATAGTTCATTTGTTTTTCCAAGATTACAATTCCCTTAATGACCAGGGAATTTGTTTAGAGCGTGATACTTTCAAGTAACACTCACATATACGTTGATGAACCCTAACTGGAAAGACAGTAGCTAGATTGCTTCCTGTTTTTTTTTTTCGGAGTAGTCTCTTGAACCACACCTTTTTTTTACAAACAGAAGCCCGTAACAAGTAACTAATTATTAAATACAAACCAAACAGACGCATTTTGGGAGTAATAAGAAATGCTACTGAGAACAACTCATCAAATTGAAGAGCAGGATTGCCGGAAAACGCCCGGAATTTGCGACTAGAGACGAGGGAATAATTTTCTATCACTCTATCAATCAAAATCGGCATTATGTGGCAAGACCGGTCAAAAACTAACGGGTGATTTTTTTGAGGTTAGGATTTTCATGCAGTAGTATTTGACAGATCACGTGGGATGTCAGACATGGTGTCAAAGAGAAAGATGCTCAGTATGCTTTGACATTTCATCATGAATAGACTTACTAACGAGCAACGCTTGCAAATCATTGAATTTTATTACCAAAATCAGTGTTCGGTTCGAAATGTGTTTCGCGTCCGTGTCCGATGAGCGATGAGGCTCATTTCTGGTTGAATGGCTACGTAAATAAGCAAAATTGCCGCATTTGGGGTGAAGAGCAACCAGAAGCCGTTCAAGAACTGCCCATGCATCCCGAAAAATGCACTGTTTGGTGTGGTTTGTACGCTGGTGGAATCATTGGACCGTATTTTTTCAAAGATGCTGTTGGACGCAACGTTACGGTGAATGGCGATCGCTATCGTTCGATGCTAACAAACTTTTTGTTGCCAAAAATGGAAGAACTGAACTTGGTTGACATGTGGTTTCAACAAGATGGCGCTACATGCCACACAGCTCGCGATTCTATGGCCATTTTGAGGGAAAACTTCGGACAACAATTCATCTCAAGAAATGGACCCGTAAGTTGGCCACCAAGATCATGCGATTTAACGCCTTTAGACTATTTTTTGTGGGGCTACGTCAAGTCTAAAGTCTACAGAAATAAGCCAGCAACTATTCCAGCTTTGGAAGACAACATTTCCGAAGAAATTCGGGCTATTCCGGCCGAAATGCTCGAAAAAGTTGCCCAAAATTGGACTTTCCGAATGGACCACCTAAGACGCAGCCGCGGTCAACATTTAAATGAAATTATCTTCAAAAAGTAAATGTCATGAACCAATCTAACGTTTCAAATAAAGAACCGATGAGATTTTGCAAATTTTATGCGTTTTTTTTTTTAAAAAAGTTATCAAGCTCTTAAAAAATCACCCTATATTTGGATAACAACCGCGGGGAAGTTTTGCATTACATAGGTTGCTATATATATTTCTGGACAATACAACACTAAGTGTTGCCAGGTGGAATCTGACATTTCCATTGGAAAGTTTGACATTTTTTAGCATTACATCATTCAGAACGTTTTGTCATTTCATCGTGAATTGTTTTATTTACAGGGAATTAAAAAATTCATCTCGGCCAAAAAATGGAATTAACTCGTGAACATTTTCATGCGATCATTTTTCACAACTGTCGACGTGGATTATCACGACAAGAGTGCATCGATGAACTAAAATCTTTGTATGGCTATGAAGCACCATCCTACAGCACTGTGAAAAACTGGTACAACGAATTCAATCGTTGCCGACGCTCGCTCAAAGACGAATTCCGTGAAGGTCGTCCAAAAACAGCCGTTGTGCCAGAAAACATCGATGCCGTTCGTGAACTGATAATGCAAGACCGTCATGTAACATACCTTCAGATAGAGGCATGCCTATGCATTTCTCCCACCAGCATACATTCGACATTGTATGAACACCTGGCCGTAAACAAGGTTTGTTCTCGTTGGATCCCGCACAATTTGACAATTGCTCAAAAAAAGGCTCGTGTGGATTGGTGTAAAGAAATGCTGAAAAAATACGATCGCGGTGCTCCAAAAGACGTTTATAAGATCGTCACAGGTGACGAATCATGGATCTAAGCGTATGAGCTCGAAACAAAACAGCAATCGACCGTGTGGGTCTTCCAAGACGAGCCAAATTCACCGAAAAAACAAAAACATTTTCGTTGATAAATATGCCTTTTTTCATTATTAGGCAAGAAATATATGTAGCAGCCCTCGTAATAAAGGCTACTGAAAACAAATCATCAAATTAAAGAGCAGGATTGCCGCAAAACGCCCGGAATTTGCGACTAGAGACGAGGAAATAATTTTCTATCATTCTATCAATCAAAATTGGCATTATGTAGCAAGACCGGCCAAAAATTATTTGGAAAACAACCGCTGGGAAATTTTGGCTCACTCGATTATAGCTCAGACCACATTTGTTCCTATCGATATAGAACACCCCCACGATTGGCATCAAATGAGGATATTAAAAAATTTGCTTGATTTCTTATTGGCCGCTAAGACGTTGCCGTCATAATTCGTAATGTAATCCATTACTTGTTAGAAAGATGGGAAAGCCTTAGGTGAGCAATACTTTCAATAATAATATCGTACATTTTTTCCTAAAATAAATACTACAATTTTGGAAAAAAACATTGAATACAGTAAAACCCGCTTAGGTATTCCCCACTAAAGTATCGAAATCGCTTAAATAACCAACAATTTTGGGCTTGATATTCGCATCAATATTTTTAATATTGCAATAAACGGTAGGACTAACGTGTTCTCTTCTAAGGACCCAACCCGTCAAAGTTTCACAAAGAGTTGGTATTTTTTCGAAAGACTCTTGATTATGTTTTACTGTATAGTTTTAGATCTAATATATATATGGTATATCTTCGTATCTTCATTTTCATGACAATTTTAATATTCAATTTGAAAAATATATTAAAATGTCAAAGCTGGAAAACGATTAGTGTGTGTATATAAGGAAATAGGCTAAAAGCAATCTTAATGCCGTGCAGTAGCTATATATTCACAACTTGGCAACATATGTATTTATGTGTGTACATATGTATCTACTCTATATCCATAATGAGTATACGTTTGTGGCGCCAGTGCATACGGAATCCGAAAGTGTGGCTGACATGACACACATTTGACATGTAGTGACAGTTGGCAATTTTTGTGTCAAAAATGTAATTCACTACTTTACTATTTGCTATGAATAAACTACAGAAACTGCAGAAAAAGTAGTGCTGGCAAAAAGTCGGCCGATTAACTTGTCGCTGTGTCAGTCAGACTGAATACCTGCAGTGTTGGCGATGCCATTGTTGCCACTGTTACTTTAAATCCACACAGGCAGTTGTACACACACACACACAAAGAAATGACTGTTGGTTTGTTTGTATGTGTTATTGTTGCAATTGCCGGCAATACAGTTGCAGTTTGGCAGTGACGATGATGAATTATTTTGTAGCAACCACTTTTTCACTCAAATTTATTTATTTTTATTACTTTCAAACATTCTCAATTCATATAAAGTTTGTTTTTCTTTTTTTCCTTTTTTGCTAGCTGGAATTTTAGTGTTGCATGTTGCAATGCATTTTTCATAAATCATATAACACTCATACAACGTGTGCCTGCATGCAATTGGTTTGCATACAAACAAATGTATTTATATGTCAACATGCAACATGCTACATTGTGGCAATAATGAAAATATACGTGCAGAAGAGTTGATGCTTCACAAACTATCAACTGCAGTCAATATTTTATTAAAGCTGCAGAGTTAGCTTTTAGGTGAGGCGGCGAGCGGTGGCTTAGGAAAATATAGTATAATAAAATATCAATTTATAATATGTAATATATAGAAATATATTCAACACATATTTAAGTTTGCATTTTACCTTTTTGTTTTTCTTTATTTATTATTTTATTTCTTATTTGTTTTTTTCTAAATTTTCAAATTTTAAATGGAAATCTTGTTTTTAGATATTTGCTGACAATCAAACTTAGAAAGAAGCCGCAATCAAATAAGAAATATTAGCAAAATAAATTGAAAGCGATGGCTAGCCAATTGAAAAAGCTCAGCCGAGACCAAATACGTTGCATGTGTAATTGAGTTGATGTCGAGCGATTTTCTGCAGTTTATTTTAATTCTTTTGATGTTGTATAGTATCTTTACTGAATTTTAAACTTTCCAACCTCAAAATATAATTTGGAAATTGAAAGATGTGTCAAAGTTTAAACATGTAACGTGCAGAAGTCAAACAGTCCAACCAGTTCCCAGGGACTACACGGTGAAATACAAGCACTTCATATCTTCTCTACAAAATGTCATCAACATTAACTGATTAACACGTCAATAAAATATAGGAAATGGTGGTCAGGAACCGACGATGAAGAATCAAAGATTTTGCTGACATATGGGAATATCGAAAGGATTAGTAAAAACCATTCTGAAAGATCATTTGACCTAAGAAAATTTGGTTTCAAGATCACTGAATTTTATCGAAAAACAGCGTCGCAGTAACGTTTGTGGAACAACTACCAAGATGTCATGAAACGTAATATTACTGGCAATGATTCTTAGATCTATGCATGCGACCCGCAAACAGACGATCAATTGGCCGAATAGCGTGGCAAAGTTGAGCCGAAGCCGAAAAACACGCCAAAGCAGGTCAAAAATCAAAGTAATGTTGAACGGTTTCTGCAATTAGCGAGATGTTGTGCACTTTGAATTCCGTCCGCCCGGGCCAAACTGTCAACATGGAATACCATTTGAGTCTGAGGATTAGAAAAATCGTTGGCACAGGTCTGTTGGCGCTAATTGGGATATCTTTGAGTGGGACAACATGGGTTTCCATGCATAAATTAACAATTTAAAAAATATAAACCGTCTTACTACTTTTTGCGCATATTAGAATATTTTCTAAAATTTTAACTTGAACACATTTTGTTATGATACGATTCTAATTCGATGTTTCTTAAAACAATAACGGGAAATTTCGATCTTTTAAAAAGAAAAGTATTTATGAATTTATCTACTTACATCAAGTGCTTCTTCTAATCGCTAAAAAATTTCTTAGACGATTTCTTTCTTTCAGCGATATTCATCTATATTGTAAAACGACGGTCTTTTAAGTCTGTTGTTGTTGTAGCGGCAGAAAACATTCCTGAATTTAATTCAGACAAGGTGCTGAGTTAACAGTCCTTGGCCCGGGTAAAAATCTGGATCCCTTCCGGTTACCCGACAAGGGAGGGGAAAAGGTCTCCTTTATGTCTCTTAGTGAACACTAAAGATTCAACAGTTTTTTAAAACACTGTCCCTGAGATGTCAAAGCCGTATTTGGTAACTTATTTCCTATCAAAACGATTATTCAGTTTGAAACTTATTCAGCTTCTGCTCGGATGTACTCAAAAAAAATTGCAGCCTTCTTTTATTGGTCCTCTTAACACGTAAATAATGGGATTGCGACTCGAAGGGGTCCATCTTACCCCCTCTGTTAAGTATAAGTAAGTATTTGTCTATAAAAATTATTGGGTTAGATTAGAATTTTCACAAGGGAATAAACAAAAAGAAGCCGAAGTTTTGTCGCGAAGCTGCATGTTTACGACGTCGGGAATTTAACAAAGGTAGCGAGCAAGCCAATCGATAGGAACTTAGGTCTATGAAATGGAACCATCTATAAATTAATTGGTACTACCCTGAGAATCTAATAAGAGTTATAAATTAAAATATCTAAAGAGTGATCCAAGAAAAGGTACTTTTTTAAAAAGCCTTTTTTCGACAGATCACGATGAGTCCTGTCAAGCTGTCATGTTAGTTTTGTTCACTATTGATCAGTCTTTCATTAAAGAGATACTTTCGTCTGAATAAGGTTTACAAATCGTTCAACATTATTACGAAAATTCACGTTCTGTAAAGAATGTGTTTCGAGCGCTTCGCTCAACTCGACATAATCGGGCCCACTGAGCGTACTATTTACAACACCATTACCCATCTTGAGACTCAGCATCCAATATGGATTAATATTCGATCGAATAGACTACGTCCAGCACGCAGTGAAGAAAATACAACAGCCGTAGCTGAGAGTGTACACGAAGATCATTAAAAGTCGATTCGAAACTACTTGGAGCATTTTACGTTAAGATTTTAGATTGCAAGCGTACAAAATGCAACTTGTGCAAGAGCTGAACCGTTCGAGCTTGCCATCTCATTGCTCTGTGCGCTCTTAAAAAGTTCCAAGAAGATCCGACGTTTCCGAGCCAAATTTTGGTCAGCAATGAGATCCAATTCTATGTAGCACAATGGGTATGTAAACAAGGAAACTTGCCAAATTTGGGACGAAAGCAACCTGAAGAGGTTCGTTCATAAAACCTGGTCCATCTATCGCTCCATCTTCAAAAACGATGGGGATGAGAACGTATATCTGTTCACTGTACACCAAAGGGGCAGCAAATTCCTTAAAGGTACCTAAATTCATACTAACATCAATATATTTCATATGTATAATCATCAACAGTGATGGATTTTTATTATTAAAAATGCAACAGAAATTTTTTGCGTTCTTTCAGTATTTTTTCCATAATTTTAAATGCCATCGAAACTGGTAAGCACAGCAACAACGCATTTCAATTACGACATTAATATTTATTTATTGTTGCAGCGCCATCAAAGCGCCGTTACGAGCGAGTATTTGTAATCACCTGTGCTGAACGGGTGTGAATAAAAACCTGAAAAAATTATTTGAATGCGCAAAAGATGCTTCACACGTGGTGCTCCCCTGCGGCATGACTATTTATTCGGTGGTTGGCTGATGGAATGTGCTGTGCAACAAAGGTGAGTCGAAGTGAAAAAAGCATGTGTGGTGTGTGTGTTGCAAATAGCGCAGCGTAAAACAAGCAGCAACAGAAATATTAACGCCTTCAGTTATTTGTGAAAAGGGTAGCCGCAAAACAACAACATCAACAGCAAAAGTGACCCAACAAAAACAGTAAATATGGAGCTGCAACAATAACCTAGAACAAAGGCAACACGAACCACATACTCTTCCGTAATACTCGCTTCACATGTGTGTAGCTATTAATGGCGGAGCGACACCTAGCGGTTTGCATTGTTTGTACAATGAGTTGGAGGTGCAAAAGTGAGCTTATGCTATGCCGTAGCTTGCCCTGCAGGAAATTTTACTAATTTTTAAGTGGTGTGATGCTGCTCCGCTGCCCTTAACGAGAGCTCGCTAAAAATGTAATTGAATCCGGAACAAAATTAAGATCTGCACAAAGCGGTGAGGTATATCCTCATTAGCATCAATAGTGGATTCTCGCAACTTCAGCTCAGACTTGTCCAGCAGGGTACACAAATTTCATTTGCGGGATTCTGTATGTAAATCCTTTTGTCAGTTTGTGCTGCTTTTGTATATTTTCGTTGTTATAACTGCCTTATTGCCACATGCAGCGTGACCAGAGTGCTTTAATTTGTTGTTTCTTTTGTCAACCGTTTATAGCTGACCATTTTGTGCACTCCAAAGTGTGCAGAAAAAGCAATGTTCTTTTTCCATATGTCAAGCGGACTGGTAAGACTTGAAACGCAAAAACACTTGCAACATTGGTAGCAGACACAAATGGCTCAAGGCCATCGCAAGTGTTCATATACACGAACTTACATACAATATATACCGTAAAAAATTAAGCGTCAGCTTGTGTTCAAATGTTGTGTACTTCGGGTACACTTTTTCAGCATCAAATTTTTGCTTTACTCCCAGGGGCGAGTTTTTCGGGAACTAGCTTGCGTTGACAATTGGACTCCGAATGTTCGGGGCTACAAAAAACCCAGTAGCCATAGCAGTGTTCCGAATGCTTAAAATTTGTCGAGTAGGTACCGATTTTTTCATATACCATATGTTATATAAAAAAGGTGATCCATTTCGAGGTTGTCTACTTTTTTAAACAGAAAACACAGAAGCTTCAAATTTAATGTGGAATGATTTTATCATTTGAAAGAGCATCCTTAGGCATTTATTTTTTGAAAATTATCTCGTTCAAATATTGTCCGCGGGTATGTCTCAGATGGTACACTTATTGAGTTCAATTTTCGATGACTCGATTGAGCATTTCGACTGGTAACTGGTGAATGACACGCGTTATGGTTTGCTCTAAGGCCTGAATCGAAGCGGATTTGTCCACATAGACCTTAGACTTTACATATTCCCACAAAGAAGTCTACACGGAATTGATGGCCAATCGACCGGCTCAAAACGTGAAATTATCTGCTCACCGAAGAGTTCTCTCAGTAAATCCATTCATTGATGCGATGTGTAGCAAGTGACACCGTCTTGTTGAAGCCACATGTCGCCGAGATCACGATCATGACCGATGATTCAACCGGCTCACAAATCACACCAAACCCAATGCGGCAGTTTTGTTTGTTTACATACCCATTGAGCCAGAAATAGGTCTCGTCGCTGAACAAAATTTGACTCGAAAACGTCGGATCTTCTTGGAACTTTTTAAGAGCCCATAGAAGGAAGCGATATCGCCTGGGAAGTTCGAGCGGCTTTAGTTTTTTGCTCAAGATCTTGACTCAAAACGCGTTCCAAACGTCAGTCCGAGTTTCTGCGGATGGCTGCTGCGTCGAATATTATCCAATAATGATTGCTGGGTCTCAAGATTTTAGTGTTTGGCCCATGGGGCATGATTAAGTTAACCCTAAGTTGAACGAAGCGCACGAAAGTCGAACGATTTGTAAACGCTCGTCAAGCGTAAGTCTTTCTACGATGAAATGTCAAACAAAAATGACACACACACAGCTTGACACTGATTACGCCTGATCTGTCAAACAAAACTCTATTGTAAAAAATATTTCTGTAAGGATGACCCATTAGATATTATTGCTTTCTAAATTGATAAATATCAGAAACATCGAATTCAATGACTCCTAGGTCTATTTTAACCATCGTGAATATTAAATTGGAGTTTTAAAGACTCAGAAATCAGTAAGATGATCTAAGCAACGAACAACATGAAAAAATATTAATTTATCAAAGAAAGTTGGGTTAGATGTTCTTCTTCTTTTTCTTTTTTTGGGTTGATTGAACCAGAGTTTTATATAAAATGTAATGGCTCCACAGAATTGCTTTTAGAAAAACCCAGTTAAAGCAACTCAACGAGAAGAGTATTTTCTTCTTCAGCAAAAGTTTCGAAGATACAGTGATAAATATAAAATTAATTGACTGATCCTAACAATACAAAAAACTTCTTCCTTGATCTCGAGTTTAAGACATGGTAAACCCAGAGTTAAATTTGATGTACGTTATGTATTGGTTGGTTAAAAAAATAGAAGAAAAATCTGCATTTTCAAACACCAAGTTGAACTCATATTTCATGCTAAGGCACGTCTCTTTCTCGTATCACCCATCTCTAAAACTTTGTTCGGGCTGTAGAAGACACTCTTCGAAATTCCTAGGAGCCAGCTTTCATGATTTCGTGCCTACCTAACGCCAAGCTGACTTTTGTTTCAGATGAAAGTGCAGCTGTGCACTGACAACTGTTTTCGCAACAATATTTTTTTATAATCAAGCGCCGGGACGCGCACACACTACCCTAACTGACCAAGAATGACGGTGGGCAATAATCAAACAATAACATTGCAGCGCACAAACACAGACACACACACACACATACAAAGTGAAGTGTCGACAGAAGCAGAGTAATTTTTTGTAGACCTAACCTGCCTGAGCGAAGTGCTTTTTTTCATACTCATCACACAAAATTCCAACAACAGCCAACTTAACACCCAGGATGGGTGCTTAAAATTATAAAATTGACTTGAAAAATTTTAATTTTCAATTCCATTAACAGCCTTGTGCAGCGCTGTCATTTAATTGCGAACAATGTGTGAATTGACTGTGAAAAGCGCAAAAAGTCGAACATGTGGCAACATTCTCATGACAACGAAACGAGCATGCGGACACACACACACACACACATACGATTACACATAAGCTCTGCGCAGACATTTGTTAGCCAGAAATGTGTAGAGTTTTGCAAATGCAAAAATAGCTGGAAAGTATAAAAACAACGAAATTGCCACAAAATCCTATTTTCATGAAATATCCTTTTTGCTAGACGCAAAGGCGCACAGCCACGTGGGGTAAGCGCGCAGCAAGGCGGCCACAAACGACCGTCAAAATAGCAGCAGAAGCAGAAGCAGATATATGAAAAACAAAAACAACGGCAACAAGCACAACACCCACGCAATAACGAAAGGATACCAAAGCCATTTGGCTGCACGAGGCAAGGATGTGCCTTACCGTGTAGGCGGCAAGCACCGAAAAACAATCAAAAAGCCAGCTTTGTTAAATACCGACGAGCATTGTGTGTGTACGAGTGTGTTCGCTTGGTGTGTCCTTTCGCCGAATAGCAACAATTCGTAACGGAAAGGAAGCAAATTGTGCGCCACGTTGACTTTTGACTTGGATGAGCGCTGAAAGCGCGCGGCTCAGTTCCCCGCTCACACCCTACTAACTTTAATTTGGTTGCAAATATACTGAAACACTTTGGCTAACATTCCTCGCCTCCTTTTTGCTTTTCTCGCAGGAATTGGCTTTTTCCGTTTGCTGCTCTCCAGCAAAGGGTTCGGGTTGAGCGGCAATTTACACCCGAATTGTTCGCTCCTTTGCTTACCCGCTTTTTAGCCAAATTTAAGTGTGTTGTCTCTAACTCTTTCGGAAATCGATTGCGGCAGACATTGTTCCCTTCATTGACCGCCCAAACGTTTAGCATTGTAGCGCTTGACAATAAAAACTTGCTTCAAAGTGTGTTGCGCAAAACCAAACTGAGCAAATGAATGCAAATGGGTGTGTGGAAAGGACACGTTGTAAATTTAAAATTGAATTGATGACTGGCGAATTTAGTGAGAGTTTGGGTTTAAATTAACTTGCACCACTCCTCTTTGCGTTTAAAAGAAGGAAAATGTTAACTTCGGCTGCACAAGTACAAAACAATGGACAATTTTTCCTTATAAGCACTTGGTTCCGATTGGTCAGACTGTATGGCAACTATATACTATAGTCGTCCGATGCCTTCTTGGTGGAAGAAGTACGGATGCAATATTTCAGATAGATATCTCTAAAACTGAGGGACAAGTTCGCATATATATAGACCGACGGACGGACGGACAAACGGACGGATGGACGAATGGACGGAGTGACAAACGTACGGAGGGACAGACATATAGACTTCGCTAAATGGACTCAGTACTTTATAGGGTTTCTGCGGGTTCCTTTTGGGTGTTACAAACATCGCGGCAAACTTAATATATCCTGTTTAAGTTTTAAAAATGTGTATGGTTTCAATAAGATGTCATTATGTATGAAACTCGATTTTTTTAGCATGGCCACTACGGACACGCCTATGGAAGGGCAGTCGACGGGTTTCAAACATAATTCGGTCAATATCGCTGTAATTTCACGTTCGATAGTCTTACGAAGTTCATTAGTCGTCACTGGCTTGATGGCAGAGACCGTAGACTTGACGTAGCCCCACAGGAAATAGTCTAACGGCGCCAAATCGCACGACCGAAACGGCCAATTGAATGGGACATTTTGTGAGACGTTCACCAAACTTGGTTTCCAATAATTCGATTGCGACATTCGCTGTGTGGCTTGTAACGCCGTTCTATTGGAACCACATATTGTCTAAGTCCATATCAGCCAATTTGGGGTTATTCGGTTATCACTAGAGACAGCGATTCCCATTTATAGTAACGTGCCAGTCTTGATCATCACGGAAGAAGTACAGCCCAATGACGCAGCCGGCCTATAAACCGCCCCAAAGAGTAATTTTTTGGGATGCAATAGTGACTCTTGGTGTGGACTTATTGACGCAGCCATTCAGCCAGAAATGAGCTTCATCGCTTAAGATGTTCTCAGCCCAGCTCTAGTAAGGATTTTGGCCAAGATTTTTTGGCAAAATTCGCCATGACCACATCACAGAGATGCCCAACGCCTGAGAACGACATGTGAGAGACTGATTTGGATCTTCATCTACCCATGAGTTCTTTCGTAGCCAATTTGGACCGGCCTGAATCTATCATATTAACAAAGTTATAAAATCCTGAGGTTTATTTCGCATGCCTCACCCAAACTTCTTGTATCTAGTTCCTGTATATAGATACGTCCTTGCTCGTTCTCACGAAATTTATATAAGCAAATATTCGATTGAGTTAGTATTTGAAACATTATGGGAAATACGCTTAATTATTATATTTTTGTTCACCCGGAGTTTACCGTAAAATATATGGTATATAAGTCACTTCCATCTTGAATATTGAAAGAAAGGAACTATGTGTATATGTTTCTCTTGTTATTAAAATATGCGTTTCCTTTATCAATTTTATTGGCATCCAATTGACGGAAACACGCCAATTCTGCAAACTAGGAATCCCAAAAGGCAAAAATCGTGAAGCTCCACCTCAAAAATTAGCCGCTGAAGGTCAACTTACACATAATTTTCAAAACATAAATGGAAATTCGAAGAACACCTATTAATTTCTGCTCAGAATACTACTCTCGTCGAAAATAGAAATTTCGAACAACTTCGTAAAATTAGTTCGTAAGAGTCCGTCTATCAACACTCCGCAGGATTGCAATCGATTCTTGTTCCACCAGAGGACCGAAGCACATAAGATATATACTAGAAATTTTTATGAAAGAAAGAGAGAGAATCATTATTTTATATTGAATAACCAGCTCATCGCGTTGGTTTCCTGTAGGAGGGTTCAATAGCGATCTAAGACATAAAGATTATACATACGAGGTTGACTTAAGCTTTAATCGATTTTGGCGTGCTAGACTTAGAGGTTGAGGCTGATACATGCTCCATAGGTAAAATTTACTCTGTATCTATGTACAAAGTGCGTTCCAAAGTAAACAGGACTTTTATATATTGTTGTTTTTTTTTCGAAGTTCATTTTCGCAAAAAGATTAGATTCTAACGCACCAGTCGACATATAGATGGCGCCACCAGGGGGTGCTTGATTCAAAAGTCCTGTTTACTTTGGAACGCACCTTGTATGTATGTAAATATGACATGTGAGCGCCTAATGGCAATTAAACGCGTTTACCTAAGGGTAATCGTAATCGTTAATGTATGAATTCACATAAGTACTCTATGGACATTGAGCCATAATGTTGCATGCCACGCTTCCCACGATGACATGGCAGAACAAAAGGCCAGTGCTTTCAAGGAAATACTAGCTCCACGGTCTGAATGAGAGGGCATGACACCGGATGGTGGACACAAATCGACCGACACACATTTATGTTTATGTGTGTAATACCTGTGTATGGAATTGTCGATTTATAAGCGTCTCTAAAGTGGCGTCAAATAGCATATGAGTAATAACAAGCGTATCAGATGTTTATTTATAGGAGACATTGTACCTCATGTGTGAAGTTTCTGCGTAAACATTTGCGTTGGCTGCTCATATTTGCATGCATGCAACATTGGCATCTCGACTGCATATCTAAAGCACTTTTATGGGCACATTCGAGGTGCCTTTATGACTCATTAGCAAATTAGAGAAGAAAAGCACAAAGTGATGTGGAAGTTTTGTTTCAATAGCGTTTTTTTCCTATCTTTCGAAGCTCGCATACAAATAGACTAATGGCGACCTTCTCAAAGTGCTTATCTATATGGTCATGGCTAAGTATTTTATGGGTGAAAAAATATACACATAACAATTTGCTTGTTATCTTCCTTTTGTGCCGTTTAAATGACAGAGTTAATATTTGACACAAGGTGAATGTTGTATATACTAAATTTACTAGTACGAGTACATAAGGTACTTGCGCAAACAAATGCGATTATATATAATAAATCATAATATATCAATATATGAAAAAAGCTTTAATTTTTCAAAATTCTAGAGTATAATACCCCCTTAAGCTAGTGATTACACAAGGTCCAGCCAATGAAGTCCAGCGACAGACCCAAGAGATACAATACAGTCAAACAGGTCAATAGAAAAGTTCCCGGCCTACCATAGAAAAATAGGATTTTTTAGCAATATTTGGTTTTTTTATCCAATATAATATCCTTCAATAGTGATAAAATGATTATAGCGATCCTCCAACTTTTCGACACCAATCTTTTAATACGATTTGAACTTTGCTTCAAAACTGAAACCTGTTTCTGCGATCACATCTTCATTCGAGGAAAATTTCTTCCCAAAGAGCATTTTTTTGAGATCTTAGAACAGAACATAGTCGCTAGAAGGCAGATCTGGAGAGCACGGTAGATGCGAAAGCAATTCGATGCCCAATTCATGGATTTTTGCTTTCGTTTTCACTGACTTGGGACACAGCACATTGTTTTGGAGAAACAGCACTTTCTGTTTCTACAAATTCGTCCGTTTTTCGGCGATTTCGTTCTTCCAACGCTTCAATAACGCTATGCTATATTCGTTATCCTTCGGTTTTCAAAAGTGGTCAATAAAAATTATTCCATGCACACTCTAAAATACAGACGCCATAGTCTTCTCTGCCAACCGTTGCGTTTTTCCACACTTTGTAGCGGGTTCACCGTATGCAACCTACACGGACCGTGGATTGAACTTCGGAATGAAGTGATAGAGCCATTTTTCATCCATTGTCACATATCGACACAAAAATTCGGGTTTATTACGCTTGAACATCTCCAAACACTGCTTCGAATCATCCACTCGCCGTTGCTTTTGGTCAAAAGTGAGTTCGCACAGAGCTTCCTTACAATCAATTATTCGTGAATATTATGATGTACACCTTCAATTGATATCTTAAGAGTACCTGCTATATTAAATAACTTCACTTTCCGGCATCCAAAATTATTTTGTGGATTTTTTTTTTGTTATTTTCATTTATAATAACATTTTTTGGGCGTCCACTGCATTCACCGTCTTCGGTGCTTATTTCACCACGTCTAAACTTAACATATCAACCCTTAATGGTTTATTTTCCTGGAACAGTGTCAAGAAACTCGTCATCAAGACATGGTTTTGCTTCAACCGTATTTTTTCTTTTAGTTGTACATCTATCAAATGTTATATTATAAACCGCGGATTTGAGAGTTTCCTCTCGAATGTGACATTAATACCTCAAATGAGTAAAAGTTCTGATATTTTTAACTTTCAAATCTTTGACATAAGATTAGCTCTCTAACTCTTTCGATAATCCCTCTCATCCACATTTTGACGAGATATCCACGGTCGAAAATTAAGTTGTAAACAGATATGTTAGGACCATCCCTAAAGTAATTGAAAGTTTAATTAATGTTTGCTCGGAAATTACCCTGATGATTCGTTCGTTAGGTTTCAGTCTTATAGCACTCATTCTTAGGTATCAAGAGTAGAGTTAAAGAACAAAGTATAGCCCTTTGCATAAAATATGGCTACAACTTTTGTAATAGCAATAATCTCGGTACATTAAGAAAAAAATCAGCAACACTCAAAAGCTAAAATAATAAAAAACTTCCTCCATTGCCTTCCCAGAGACGGATATACCTTTAAGCTGCGCTTTATTACGAAAAATTTATAGAAGCATCCAGCAATCAGAGGTAATAAAAATGCTCATAAAACGAACGCATAATGTGCAGTGTCCAACAGCAAAGACAACAAAAACTTCAAAAATAATCATAAAGCGCAAACAAATCGGATTTTTTACAATGACACAAATGTCAGAATTTTTCATATATTTACCGCTATTTCTAGTATTTTAGATACTTATGGCCGCATATTATACATTAATGTATGTATATTGGACTACGCATGACTGCTTGCAACATCGTTCGTTAACGTTAACGTGGCTGCGGTGCTTTTTAATGGCAAAACAATAAAATTCGGTTATCGCTTGATCGCGCTGCGAAACGTTGTACAATTGTAAATATATATTTATTTTTTATAAGCTCACGCGTTTGTGTGGCAGAAAGGTAAATAAATGTTTAAATATATAAGTATGTAAGTACATGCTTAGTTCAGTGAGAATTGTTATAATAGAAGTATAATAAATTTTGAGATAACTTTTATGTTACCAATAAAAATATAGTTATTACTTTACTGTAAATATTATACATGAAACCATTTGAAATCAAGGGTTTAGAATTAATGAAGTACGAGTAAAATTATTTCAACAGAAAGAGAATTGAAATCGATTAAACAGTGGTACCCTGAAAAAGCAATAACAGGTTACTTCTTATGAAATATTTTATAACTCTGTAAATCTACGACAGAGACTTATGATATGATCAAGCAGGCTCACCCAGATGTTGCTTTAGCAAGAAGTGGTGTGTTTCGGTGACCAGGTCTTGTGGAGGGCCAGGAAGAAGTCGCTGATGATTGAGCAAATCCAAAGTAAAACAATTGTCTTTTTTGACATCAAAGGTATCATCCAATACGAATTCTCCTTGTCAAACTGTCAACGTCAAGCTTTACGTGGAGGTCCTCAAGAGATTGAAACGAAGGGTCATAGGGTCCGACAAGACATCGCAGCCGACAACGCCTCGGCTCACACCGCCTTTCTTGTGAACAGCTACGTAACTAAGGCCGGCGTCCCAACGCTTGTGCAGCCATTCTACAGGCCATAGGTATCGACCCCGAATTTTTTGTTTCCTTCCTGAAAAAGCTAATGAAAGGCAAGCATTTTGAGACGACAGATTGGATCTAAGCGCTTAATTCTATTCCTGAGAATGCTTTCGGTGATGCCTTAAATGCTTAGAAATCGCACAGGCAGCGCTGCATTGACGCAGGAGGAGCCTATTTTGAAAACTTTTAAAGAATTGTAACAATTAGTTCTATAAATTTTTTTAAATCAACTCAGTCCTGAACAACCTCTATCAGTGAAGTGCCATTGACTATGAGCTCTCCGGAGCTTTAGAAAAAGGTCAATGCCTTTGAGGACGATTTTTACATTTCATTTAACATACGATTTCTGAGTAGTGAAGGTTAGGATAAATAGTTTTATTCTTGTGTTTCGTGAGGTCACGAGTAATCGCACTTGGACAGCTAGGGATTCCTGTCCTCCCTTGTCCGATATGATTTCGTAGAAAGTACGGTAAATTAGTTGATTCAACCTTGGTCTGTCGAAAACGGGCTAGAGGTGAAAGTGCTTCGAAGTTTTCATCTCATATTCCACCATACAATCTTGGCACGTTGCGTCCTCCAAAATTCTGAGCCTCACCGCCGGAGTGTCACTGGAATATAGTGCGTCCACTGGTTGCTGCTCAACGCTTACTAAGCCCGTGGAAGGTTCATAACTCAACGCCGGAATGCATAAAGATTGAAAAACAAATTTGGAAAAGGAGAATGAAAAGGTGTTCTCTGTTTAAGCTCATCGGCTTTGGAGCATCCGATGATTTCACTGCGGTCAGGCACCCAGACAAAATCAATATGGAAATAGATTGATGCCACTGCTAGTGAGATCGTGGACTACTTGGTTACCTTTGAGCTGATTGTCAGAGATATCAGGACCTGCGGAGCAGTTTGCTATCGAAGTTGATTAGTAAACTCCATAAAAAAGTCGCACTTTGTAGAAGTACATCTGCTGCTACCATGATAGCTGTTTAAAAGACACTACTAGAGATTTGAAAGAAAAAGTTAATTTAATAAGTATTTCTTTAAAATATTTTTAGAATATTTTTTTTTTTATTTTTTTTTTTCTATTTTTAAAAATTAACCAACTCTGTCTGCAACTGCAATCTAATTTCAAGTTTTTTTTTGGCAATGAACTAATTTCCCTTGAACTTTTGTACGATTAGAGTCAGTGAAGTGCAGTTTTTATAACTAGAAAAAGTCCTTTCAAAACACCGCCATAAATTTGTTAAATTTACTATATTGAAAGTCAGTTAGCTTGGGTAGCCATTATAAGCCAACAGCAACAAACACCCACTGCACTGCCAATGACTTTTATTTTATTTATAAATCATTTTTATTATCCGCTTTTATTTCACTGCACTCCTCCTCCAATCCACCGCCAGCAGGAACGAACAAACAAAGCGCAATAAACCAGCTAACCTTTGCTGCCAGTCGAGCAGCTCCATTGTCCAGTCGCCGTAAAGTATGACCCTGGCGCGCGCGATTAAGCGACTTTTGTGCATTTGGAATGAACGAAAATGGACGAAATGGCAAAACTGTCGCACGGCAATGAAATATCGAAAGTCGCAATGAGGCGAGAGTTGAAAGGACCGCATGTGGCAAAGCGAACAAGTAAGCAACTAGCTGAAAGCAACACAAATAACAACACTGTAAGCTAAAGTAGTGCAGCGTTGCATGCAAAAAGACTACGTAGTGTGCAGATTAGTTACTTTAAACGCGGCAACAGATTGCGCTCTCGAAAGGAGTTGCTTTCGATGGAAAGCCAGCGTCGTGGTGCATGGAAAGCGGCAGATCAGTTATCACATTTGGAGTGTGGCATACGAGAATATGCAAATTATGACAGATAAACAGCTGGCGGTTGACAGTGGCGGCAAGCACAGACGAAAGAGTTTGGGGTCTAAACTTAAAAGAGAGTAAATCTATGTGGACGCAGACACGATGCGCCGGTTGGGTAATTGAATTTCGAATCGCCTGAGGCTAGAAATAAAACATTCCCGTGAAATGTAAAGAAAATATCACATTCTAGTTGTGCTCATCCGACTTTCCTCCACCACATAGATACTTACATTGCTAATCAAAGCAACCCCACCTATTAGCCTCTAACTTTTGCGCTTTATTCTTGTGCTCTTAGCTAGTATACATACACCAACAAATACAAACATGACAGCTACATATGCAAGTGTCAACTTGATTGTCGGCATTCTAGTGACAGCTGTGTGTCTCTCTCTTTATACCCTTCTTGTGTTTTGTGACTTTAGTGGACGTTAAGAGGAAGGAGTATGATCTGGTGGGCAATCAGTCACCAATTTTAAAGTTGTTCGTGATTTTAGACTTACCTCATTTGAAAGGATTCTCAAAACATCCCAAAAGCGGGTACTTTAGATGTATTATATTCCTAAATGTTCGCTTGTGAGTAATCTCTACTGCTTATTAGAAACAAACAGGTCTAATTTTATCTAAATAAATCTCCTGTTATGAACCCTTGCTATATATGTATATGATGCATGTGATCGTAAAATGACCTACGAAGTATAATATTCACACTCCAAAAAACAGACTTATATTCACCAAAGTTTGGAAAGTGAAGCTTGGAAAGTGACGAATCGAACGAACAGGTAGTTAAAAAGCATTGAAATAGCTAACGATTATTCCACTTCGAACTCACTTCGTTAGTACGCTCATATCTAAAACATAAGAGAGAAAAGTGTAAATAGGGAGCAAGGATTAACCTAATGAACAAATAAGTAAGGAATGGCGCCGGCTGACAGAAAACATAAAGTAAAACCAGAGTCTGATATCAAAAGTTCGAATAGTAGCTATGGCTTACCTAAACCAATTTTCTAACCGGAATTAAATAAAATTTGGCTTGTTGAACAGATACAATTTTCGGTTTGAAGACCATCGAAAGTATTAAAAAAACTAACTAAAGATTTAAAAATTAAAATTGTTTATGAATAACTGTAGTTGTGAGCGGCATATACTATACATTGCATCTTGTCCCCTTACAACCCATTCAATACTTGACAGTTCAATTTGGTATAAGCATCCTGGTATCCATCCATTTTCTCATATGTCATGAACCCCTAGGAGAGAGGAAGATGCGCTCTGAAAATGCAAATGAGCCTGCACTATCGATTCGTCTACTGTGCTATTTGTTGCACTACCACTATTTAATGGAAAATATGGGAAATATACATATATAAATATAAGATAATATTTAAATTCTATATAAAATTGACACGTCTCAATACCCGCAAGCGCATATGCTTTTCCGCTTGAGTTACCAGATCGCTTATTTATATTAATTTTATTTAGCGTAGCAGCCTGTGGAGCCATTTACTCACATGCAAGGTTATTTAATTTTCTATATTTTTTCAGACACCACATACACTTGTGACGGCAAGCCTACTTGCGGACTCACGAAATTCCGCCAATATCGATATTGTCTGCTGCGGTATTAGATCCCACTTGACATCAACATGACAGCTCCCCTTAGCGGCGTGACAGCAGTTAGAGTGACTTTCAATTGCTCACACCAACTTCGTCTTTATAGCCTTACTTATTTTCAACGAAATAAGCGCAATCTCATGTAGATATGCATCGATATGTTTTGGCCGGTATATATGTACAATATGTATGATTACTTATGTATATGTGAGCAGATTTTTTGCATTATCCTTTCTAACTTTTATGGAAGTTTTCTTTGTGTTTTTTTTTCGATTGGTCCACATCAATAGAAATAGCAACGAATGGGCTGACAGGCATATCACATTGTCTGTTTCACCGAATTTACAACTCACAGGGGCTTACAAGTGAGATTTTCATGTTTCACCAGCGCATACGAGATGTGACACTTTATCTCTTTTTACGCCCGTATTTGATATATGCTAGTTGGAGGTATGTTTGCAGGTATGGTGCATTGGAAAAGTGTCAAGATATGTGCATTTGCTAGTCTGATAAAAGAAATCATGTGAGGACTGTGACACCAGAGCAATTTAATCCAACTTTCAGTGGTGCAAATACTTAATTTAGCATTTTTTGGAATTTTTTAATTAAATTTATATACTAGTATCTTTCTGATCCCTTTTGAGTTTCAATTATTGGAAATAATATTGACCCTTTAGTTATTTCCAAATATGTGGAATTAATGAATCTCATTCCAGAAGAATGCTTGAAGTTATTGTCCCTCAAAACATTGAGGTTATTTCAAAGAAAGCCTCTCTAGTATATTCTATTGTTCAGCAATAAATTTATGATATCTTCTCAGAGCATTGTCGTTCACAGAGAGTTTTTTTATTATTTTGTTGACTTCGATTGAGAGCTTCCTGCAAGGAGCCAAACTACTATGGTTATTGGATTCATGACGACATTTCTATTTTCATTGAAGCAAGTTGAGAAACGACCCCTTAAGAAACTACTTGCGTAGAAATTGAGAATAAGTTTCTACGGCTTGAATCAATAGATAGTTTAATTGATCCGTTATGTGCTTTTTTAAAGGTTAAGATATTTTTGTGGAACCATTTCAAAGACCTAACAGATTACAGCAATTACGGTTAACTAAAGACATTTATACAAAAAGATAATTATAATAATATCAAGTTCTTTAAGAGAATCAGGAGTTTTAAATTAATCTTGGCATTGAAATAAGCTTCTGGATAACAAATTTTCCGGTAAGGACGCCTTTACAAACCTCTCTCTGCTAAGATCGCAAATTGTGGATTAAATATGATAGTCAATTTCAGAGGTATCTAAGCTCAGTACAAATGCTAAGCTTTAGGCATTACTTTTTAAAATATAATATGAGTCTCTGTATTGTTAGAGTTCTCAGTTACAGCTTCCCTATGTAACTCTAACAAGTTCGAATTTTTCTCATATGAATTGTGGTATTACAATACTCTATAAGATATCTGGCTTTTGTGAAAACTATTGTGCACAAAAGCCAAAAAATCGAATACATAACAACAACTGTCAAAAGCAGAAACAACAATAGAAGTAGGTTCAATGCCACCAACAATGCGGTTGAATATTTTCCATATTTCACCGGAGCGAATGCGAAATTCCAAAAGTGTAGCGGTGATAATGCGGTCAACCGCATGACTGGACAACGATGCGCCAGTAATAACCGTAAAAAATGTTTCAAACAAAATACTGCAAGCAAATATGTCGACAATGCTGCTGATGTCACACAGCACGGACGCGCCGAACCCAAATCGAATGCACGAAAGGAATTCACGTGTTAACCACAAACCAATATTTAGCTCAAGCGCCAACAAACAATGACAAGTATGTTAAAACAAGAATCACTACAGGTGTTTGGATAACTGACGGAGGGCGCAGAAGGAAGCAGGTGAGTTTATGAAGCATTAAATTGAGCTAACTTCATAAAAATGATTTTTCCTGCTGCGCGGCTGCTGCCCGAAAGGACTTTAGTGAACAAATAAATAAAAGAATATATTAATGAAAGTTGTTAAAACAGCTGAGTAGCTGGCTTGTATTTTACGAGCACGCGTATTTAACGGCATACTTGACCATTCTCTGCGCCGTTTAAAATTAAGGGGCGAGGGTGCGAAGTAGAAACTAATTAAACGCTAAATTGAAAAGAACCGTCAAAGAAAAAAGGTTATTAGAGAAAAATGCTTTTAAGACTTCGGCTTGAGAAGCGGCTACTCAACGACGAAAAGGAAAGTGCTGCAGCGCTAAGTTATTGCGCGCTCATGCGGTCAGTGTTGCCGCCGGCTGCGGTGTGCGGTTCGTAATGCGCCCACGCTTGTTAAGCGTTTTGACTTGTATTTAACCAGCCGCGGTTAACTTTCACTGCAAAATAAACACAGCCACAACAACAACAAATACTTGCAACGCACGTCATGATTACCCGCAAGCTTATTACATTTTAATTAGAATTTTTTCCGCACACAAGTGACGCACGACCCTTCTACTGTGCTGGATGAAAGACCACTGAGTCTAATAAATGAGCGCTGAGATATAGCGGCGGTCAGCAAGTGGTGGTGTAAGAGCGGATACTATAATAAGGCAGAGTAGAAAGCTACGTGGATGTAAAGCGTAAATGTGGAAGGTGTGAAATAAAGACCTCAGTACTCATGTTTTCTTATAGAGTCTAGGACATGTTTCAGAGACTCTAATGTGTAGATGTGGACACCTTAAATTTTTTGGCAAAATAAGAAAAATTTATATTTTTTAATATTTTAGAAAATCGGTGTGGTTGCTATTAAATTAATTTTACGTGTCTATAAAAACTATTTTAAAGTTTTTATGTCTCCCTATCTGGAAACCTCGCTTCACTTGCTTTCCAATAAATCGATACTGACCTTCGTTGCGTGAGTTGTGGCGCTTTCCTGTTGGAACTACATATCGTCCAAGTCCATATTATCTAATTTGGGCCAAAAATATTCGGTTATAATTGAGCGGTAGCTATTCCCTTACCCAGTAACGTACCGGTCTAAATCATCACTAAAGAAGAACGGCCCAATAACGCTGCCGGGCTATAAAACGCACCAAACCGTAATTTTGGTGCAAAGGTGACTCATTGAGTACGTGTGAAATCAGTCAGTGAAGATAATTTTTAGATGAAAACACGATCCTTTTCAAGTTGTTGCTCAACCCAATTCACGAATATATGACGATTCCGGTGGTCAGGCGCATTCAGTTCTTGTGTCAATTTATTCTTGTAGGCTAAGATGTTTACTCAAAAATTGTCACAACGACGTCACAGAGATGCCCAACGGTTGAGAACGATGTGTGCGAGACTGATTTGGGTCTTACTCAACTGATGCGCTAGCGGCAGCAATATTCTCGACACTACGGGCAATTCTTTGTCTTACTGGTAAGGGAACATTATGTCATTTGCGTCGTTATTGAAAAGCCGGTAATTTTCCTTAAGTCTCCTTGTACCATAGGCTTGTATAAGAGCGTTGAAATAATACCTATTTTTTGCGAGTTGTGAAAAACTATTATAGTCAATGTGAGAGTCAAATCGGCATCAACTCTTTGACGCCATGAAGTTTTCTAGACCCTTGTGGGTTCCAATAAAGAGGATTTCTGCAAAGCTCATGCATATTTTTGGAAAGTATATACCTGCCAATTCATCAACCTTTGATAGTTAACTCTATAGGTAGTTCATTGGTCGTTTTGATCCATACCTAGGAATTTTGGACATCACAATGGACAAGTGTATTTAGCTGTTCAAGAGTTATTGGCCTCATGGGTATCAACCTGTTAATCTGACCTGTACTGAACTGACCAGATCTGTATTACAAGACTTCCAAAAATAGTAATGATAATAGAAATATATCAAAGAATAAAAACGATAAACTTTGCCAGTTAGGAATTAAAAATTTCTTCGATAAAAGGAACAGAAATTTATTCTCATCTTTTTCAGTCCGTCACTAATTTACGGAAAATGATGAAAGTTACTTCAAAGTGGAAGTACTTTACACACATATGTACGTTTAACCATTACTTGAAATATTCTGAGGTAGAAATCATAAACATTTTAGTAAATTCAACGTTCAAACTGCTCCTATTCAATCGTTGCGATCTTTCCACTAAAATCTGCTCACTAACACACACCAACTAAAGTCCATATCCACACCTTAAGAATGTGCACTGACAGCTGTAATGAGAGAGTGAAAGCAGCTTTAAAAGCAAACGCTATGAAAAAGCAAATTGCGAATGATGTGGCAACTTTGTGCATGTTGTAGTGTATATTTATGTGCAAACTTTTAATGCACCACCGTGAAGGATATTCTGCGCTGGAATAATAAAAGGAATGTTATGCGAAACAACAACAACAATAAAATTAGGAAAAAAATAAGAAAAAAGAAATAAAGTAAGACAAAAATAACTTCATCTACGTCACGCTTCAAACTGTGGCACGTTGAGTGTGGCAAGTTGTAAGTGCTTGTGTACGTGGCGCTTAACGCCGTTAATAGCTCATTTGCCTGACCAACAAATATGGCGGCGCAGAGGCTCGTAAAATCTAAAAAATAAAAAATAAATTAGGTAAGATCATTTCAGCGGCAGGGAGTATAGGTTATATTACCCCACACACACACACATGCAGTTAGACGTAAAATTTTTGTAGCGACTGGACAACACAACTTTCAATAATGTGCCGCAATAATGTTGCGTTTTTCGACTCGCACTGGACGTGTTGCAAGCACACTTTTCGCGCTGTCCACCCAACCGATAATGAACGAGGAGCTCCTTTTTAATGAGTTACATTTGAGCGTTGCTCATCCGCCGTGGCTGCCTACAAGGCGTGGAAGTGCGAGGAATCTGCTGCGGCCTACTTGCCGCGCTTATAGTCAGCGCTCGGCACATTTTGCAACAATGTTGTGAAACTTAATTTAGTTTTATTAGCGCTGCCACACTTATGTTGCGGCACATGCTTGTTTTGCCGTTATATGCCTTTTACGACTCTCCCTCCGAGTGTGAAACTTAGGAAATGAACGAGAAAATGAAGATAAAATATAAATATACGAGTTGGTACTATGTTGCAAGAGCTCTTTTAAATTAACGACCGAGGCTAAGGACTAAACTAGAGATACTAAACAAATTTAATAGTCGGGACACTCCATTTCTAGACGATTTCTCTTGACGCAAATATGAATTCGAGAAACGTTATAGGTAATAAGGTGAAGTTCTATCCTAGAATAACGTTTCTAAAGAAGAAGGACGAAGTTAGTATTTCGCAGAAATTTTAGGGCCCGAGAGTTCACTAGGACTGATAACGGAAGCTCGGGTCCTGTTGGCAATGTGAAAGTCATTATTTTTCAATGATTTATAATAACTGAGAAGCAACGTTTCACTTCACAAAAGAAAATCATAAATTTCTGAACAATTTACAGCAACGAAATGAGCGACATCTAGTGTTCATAACCTGAAAAATTAAGAGCCTGGAGCTTATACTATACATCATTCTAAATGAAGATTAAATTTCTCAGCCACGATGACCAAAAGTTTGTAGTCCAGCACATCATATTTCGTCTTCCACCCAAACAGTTCATCAATTACACCCTACTTCGACTTAATTTCCAGCAAGATTTCCTTTCAAACAATTTGCTTGCTGCCCCTCTTCGTCGAAGCCGCAAAACTAATTGAAAGAAACTCCTACACTTCCGCATTAGGCGTAGTTATAGTAAGTCAATAAAAAGTTTCTATTTCATTTTTCAGCTCTCCGCATTGCACACATGTGAAGCCTTCTTCCGCTCTGCTGGCTAACGAGTGGTTAAAAGCATGCAACATTTGCAGCTGTGGCCAGTTAGTTAGCTCAGCTTAGGCGCAATCAGTTGCAATTGATTGTTTTCCTGCCAATTCAAATAACTAATCGTAAAATGAAAGTTGCATGGAAAGGGGAATGAAAGAAAGCAAAAGTGGTCGGGCAACAGTTGGTGTCAGTGAGTGAGCATAAAATCAAAGGGAAATGCAACTAATGTGCAAAGGGGGAAAATTAATTAGGTCGATTGGTTGATGAATTGAAAGCCGACACTAACCACATGCACACACATACACACACGTATACGAGAACAACATGTGCTTTATGTGATAGTGTATTAGGGGCAAGCAGATGTTAATTGTATTGGGACTAGCAAGAATTCCCTTTTAGAGTGCTTCTCAGCTGCTAGCGATGCAGCTGGTCTGAAGATTTTTGTTTACTTTGTTTCCTAAGTTCTATTAAAGCGTTATGGAATTTTTACAATTGTATATACATACATATGTGGATGTGTCATTATTCAAACGGTTACTTAAATACAGTAGATATGTAGGTTTTCAAATTGAAATCAAAACCTTGAATTTAAGAATTTTTTCAGTATAATGCTGATAATCAATTTTATTACAATAAGTATAAATGTTTACTTTGGTTTCACCACAGTTATAACACCCTTTACAATTGCATTTTTTATAGCATGAAAGAGTTTTTTTTTTCATTTATTTTAATAGGTCAGTTCAAATGACAGCTATATACAGTATTAGTCCGATTTGAATAATTTATTTGAAGATTATAGCGATGCTTGAGATATTTATAAAAGGAGATCCATTTTGGGGTTCCCTACTTAAACAAAAAAAAAACACAGAAACTTCAAATATAGCGGGGTATGTTTATTATCATCTGCTCACCAAAATATTGTCTCAATAAATCCATTGAAAACGCATTCTTTACAGAACGTGAATAATAAATTAATAAAGTTGAAGGATTTGTAAATAGGTCTTTCCGTGAAAAAATTCCAGGCAATACTGAACAAAAATAACATAACAATTTAATACGACACACCTGATCTGTCAAAAAAGGCCAAAATTCGTGAATATAGCTTTTCAAATAATATATTTCCGGTAAATTTTGATGGTAATGTGTACATGCTATAGTGGTCCTACATCAACGATATCAACAGGTGAGCTGTATATTCGTAAAAAACGGACGTTTGCAAAATTTCAGGACAATATCACGAAAACTGAAGACTAGTCCTACGCGTTTATGCAGTCAGAAGCCAACAGACAGACGGACATAGCTAAATCAATTCAGCTCTTTACGTTGATCATTTATATAAATACTTTGTAGTTTCTTGTTTTCAACATTTATTTTTGAGTAACAACCGTTTCCAGGATTGAAAAATCGTTTGCACAAATGTACTGGGCATAATTTTAACGTCCTCGTTTTCCCAACCTGGCAGTTTAGATCTTTACTTTTATTTTCTATAAAAATATTTGAGTTAAACCAACTATTATGCCGCATATGTCACGATTTCAATTCACATTCCAGTACATTTGATCTAACTGACTCACTCTATTAAAAAACGGTTTAGGTACTCTTAACAAGTAACATTTTAAAATAGTAAAAAAAAAACTTTAACCTAGTTCTCAATTTTGGCTGTTGAAATTTATATTTCTGTTGCTTAGCAGCTTAAGATTGCAACGCTTAAAACTCTCTTGTCTTTTATAACTGGACTAATTCTGCTCGTTTTCGGATTGCGCCCCTTACGTCGCACATAGGAGCATTTTCCTTCAAAAACCGGACAAAAGTGAAAATTACAAACTCCAGTGACGCTACTCAAAATTGATTTTTTTAGTACTTAAGTAACCGTACTATAATAAACAGATGAAATTATTGACCTTCAGCCCACTATATTGCCACACAAGTAATCGGAACCTAGACTTCGTTCAGTTCGCATGTCCTTATTTGCGATACCCTCTTTTTTTCTCGAAATTGCAAATGGCTTTTTGTGCTGCGTTAAGTGAATTCTGGAAAGTTTTTTTTATGGATTGTAGACAACATGGTATGTATTTAATATTAATAATATTAAGATTAATTTAGTGAATATATTATTTTGTTTTTCGGGAAAACAATGAATCATCAAAAAAACTAAAAAAAAATTTAATTTTTTAGAAATTAGTGTTTTTGTTATAGTGCTAGGGGAGGTCGAGCTATAACTTATTTTATTACTAAACTAGAAGGTTTCTACCTAACATATAAGCTTAAACATTCTCCCCATCTTTTCCACCTTTTAGAAAAAAAAGAAAGAATTAAATACTGAAGTCCTGCTAAATTATTCTAGACGGATGGTACAGAGATGATATAAGGGGGCTCTATCGAAGCCGGTGTGAAAATTGGACAACGGGCATGGCACCACCCACTTTATGGTGAAATCCCATATCTCGGGACCCGACAGACCGATTTCGACTAAATTTAGTATGTGATATTCTATGAAAATAAGCGACATCGGTCTACAATCACAACTACTTCACTTATAACACAATTTAAAATTCCATCTGATTCTTTCACTTTCCAGTACACAAATTAAGAAGTAATTGATAAAACAGAATAATAAGGTACCTTAATGAAGCATATTAGTAGTATGTGGGATGAGCAAAAATAAGTCCTCGATAGGACCTCTCATTTTTTCTTAGTGAATGTAATACTTTGATTTGTGTGTGTATTGAGTTAAGTTCCTCTCACATTATTTTATTAATAATAATATTAACGAATATATCAGCAAGCTACTTTAATGGCGTTTTTCGAATCATATTAAGAGTGTGTTGCTTTCAGTCCTTCTAAGATTATAGAAGGTTCAAGTTTTTATCAATGGTCTTTGATTTTATTGAGTTCCATATTAATATGATTATGTCGTATTCTCATGCTATCATGCATTATGTTTATCAACATCAAGTGTTTGACAAAATAATGAAACCATGTGATGACTTTTTTAAATCTTGTTGCAAAAGATAAGCACCTGCGCATACACTTTTCTATTTCTTACTCAAAGAATAATTGTATATTTCTAAAACTATATTTGCTTTGTTTCCAATACTTTTTGGACAACACAGGAAAGTATATTTGAAAAGTATGTTCATACCTAGATTCCTATCAACAATAGCAGTAATTAAAGGCACTTTGGCATTTTCATTAAATCTACAGAACCGAAATCGTACATTCCTAGAAAGTAGTAGCCTGAAGATTAGATTTAACTGCTGCTTTTTCGAAAAAATTGTTTACGGTAGGAGGCGCAGGACTTTCGTAGGCAACGGAAGACCCAACATAGAGGACTAGGAAAACATATTCGTTTTGTATCATCGGCTGTTATCTACCATATGCTTGAACTATGATATTTACCAAATTCCTTCAAAAAGTTACATATACACTTTGGCTTACTCGCTTACTGCTTAGGGGTTTTTTCATTTTCAAAATTATTTTTCTGAACAACAACAATTCTGGGTAGCGAGTATGTTTATATGATATGTATCTAGTTGTTTTGGTCGCTCTGCTGGTGCGCACCCTTGTATGTAGGCGCGAATATGATTTATGTTGCTACGGTCATTTATCATTTTTGCTCACGAATATATTTACATACGTAACCACTTTTCGAAAAGCAACAAAAATATTTTTTTATTCATTGATGGCATTAATTTTAGCTGGTGCTCCGTTTTTGGGTAATATGGGTCTACATTGTCTTCTTTTGTACACGGCGCAAAAAAGCGTTATATTGTAGGAATTGCTACAAAAAAATGTTGATGAAGAAAAAATTACTTGGATGTTGATCAAAGGAAGAATGGACAGTGTGTACTATGTATTATATATATGTATAAGTTCAGATAACAGTAATTTAAGCAATAGCAATAGAAAGTGAGACTGAATACAGTGGGTCAATCAAAATAATGACGTGGCAGAAACTGTATGATATTAGATGTGATATTGACTTATGCAATATAACAGTGGCTTTTGAATTGTGTTTACTGAACTTAAGCACAGAAAGTCCCGTGTTGAACTATCACTATTTTTTAACTTTTTGAAGACACTGTTTAGCTGAATTTTAATTAAACACATACCTAATTTTTTTTAATTACAATTTTTGTAGCGTTCAATAAAATATTTTTTAAAGGCGGAAAGGCAAACCTAAAATCTATCTCATATTGCTGGTTTTCATCCTGTAACGCGGATTTTAGAGCAAACATCTCAAACTTCCTCCAAAAAATAATTATAATTGCCTATGGATCGGCTCCCAGTGAGTTATTAATAATAAATTTATTTAAATGTGTTAAATGAGGATATACATATGTACACATGTGCACACATATGTATATGTATATTATATATGAACTCGGTTGTACATAGGAAACGCTGCAGATGAGAGCTTATGAACGAGTTAACTGTGACCACACAATACCGTTAGGTTAATTATACTAAAGTCAATACATTATTGCTTTTGTTTTCGTTTTCAGGCGCGAACATGGCCTAGCAACAACACATACCGGCAGCAACACAAACAACAAAGTGTCCTGCGCTGTAAACTGGGATTCTTGCAACAATGGCAATAGCACAGCACAGCAAAGCTTGATGAACGCTGCAAAAATCGAAAAAATATGATTAAAAAAAGTTTAAATAAACTGTAAATAGAGTTGCGCAACAACAAAGCGTAGGTGTGCGCCTGGACTGACAGTTTGACAGCGCGTTTACTGGGCGACAGCACGCGCAACGAGAGCAGGGAGTGTGAGCGTTGGCTTTGTAAAGCAATGGCGCTGACTAGGTGTTGCATTTCATGCTGCCTTTTCGTGTGACATGCAGGCAGACAGTGACAGACGCACGGGGTTAAGTCAAGTGCTTAAATGCTGATGCCGCAACATCGAATAACGGTAACGGCGTTGCGCGCATTTCGGCCTCCTGCAACTTTTACGCATTTTTATTAAATTATGGCAATAAATAAATGGAAGTTTTTGCTCGCTTTTGCATTGTGCGAGTCGCTGCGTGAAAAAGACAAACGCTTGCGGCCAGTTTTCTGCCATTTTTCAGCATTTTTAAAATGCGTTTCTCGTATTATTTTTACATGCGTGCGTGTGTGTGCGCGTCCGTATGTGCATACTGTTTTTCCTTGCTGCATGCATTTTGTATTCATCAGCGTAAATTATATTTTAATTGCATTTATAGCAGACGTGTTTTTCTGCGGTGGTCATGTGGCGTCGCTTAAATATTGTTACTCATACGCAGTGGCGGACGTGTTGGCAAATTGTGTGGCGCTACGGTTTAAAGACGCGCAAGCAGAAAATTAAAAAAAAAAAATTAATCAAGGCTTTTTTATATATTATTTTATGTTTATGTTGCTAACTAGCGAATAAGAGGTTGGATTAAGAGTGACTCATCAGCATTTTGTTCTAAGGCTTGTAGTTAAATATTGCCATTTAGTCAAAGCTGCGTCTATTTTACTTGTCTTGTGATATTTTTAAACAAATTGTAAAAGAAATATTGGCATAATTTTCAAAATATTTCACTTTCGACCACAAAAGTCTCACCCAAATTGGTGCAGATTCCTAGAAGTATTAGTCGGGATTTGTGAAGGCAGTGCGCGCTATCTACACAACATATTTGACCTCAATAATTCGCAAAAAATTTCAAGTCTCCAAAATTTTCATCAATTTCTGGAATTACTCCGCACTACTTCACAAGTCGAGACGAAAATGCATCTCAAAAACTACTATTTTGATTATATAAACATTAACAATGCCGAACGGAAGCATATTATACTTCTTGGTATCACTGGTAGCAAGCCAAAACCCAGCAATTTAACAGATGGGCGACCAGCCGCCTCGCCACAGAGACAAGACAAGCACTTAAGCGACCGCTAAAATGCACGCAATGTCGCGATAAGACATTTGGCGACAAAGTTAACGGTTTGTGGTTGCATAAATCAAGAGAAACCGTTTTCACTTGCCACCCAAAACCATAACTACCAACAGCTGCAGCGAGTACATACTCGCAGACCGACGGCGTCCATTGCAGAATTATAACTTCGTTGTTGTTGTTGTTGTGTTTGTCCATAATGCATGCCAAGGAGTGTATAATCGAAATGAACTGCAACAATTTATATGCTGTGTTTTTGCGCTCTACAACAACAAAAACGTGCAGCAGACACTGTCGCGAATGTTGCATGCAACTGTTGGCTTTTTGCGCAAATTTATTCGGCATATTTTCATTGCTGTATGACTTTATTTACTATTTGTTGCAGCTATATTTGCTGCGAAGGTCCTGCGTTTCCTTTGGAATTCAACTCTTCCCGAAGCTCGCAAATTTGTTGTCGTTTAATATATTTTATGAACAACGGTTTTAGAACAGACGAAGGGAGCAAGAAAAAAATGTTGCAAGATAATGTGTATCCTTTGTTTTTGTTAGCTATGTTTGTTGTTGTTGCTGGTTTTATTCCACATTTTCGCGTTGTCCTTCAGAACTCTGCTGCTGCACTGCTCTCCAACGAAGAGGTTTGAACTTGACTTTTGTCTGTGGCAAGCGGAAGTGCGTTGCTTGAACTTTGACTTTCAGCAGCCACCCTGTCTCACCCCCCTGGCATGATCAATGTGTCCTGGAGAAATTCTTAACTCGCTCGCACTGTCTGTCGCTTTTTGCGTAGAAAATGGCGGAATGTTTCAATTCGAAACTTTTTGTTGCCACGTACGCTTGCGGCAGCAAGAAAGTAATGAGCGCATACTCTGCAATGCCAATTTTTGTTGCACTGCCCCTGTGCTTTTGTTTTTGTTTTTGTAGCTAACTTTTCACTTTGCTCATTTGCTTTTGTCTCAGCGCTGGACGAGCACGAATTTATATATTTACGAGCAAGTACTTGAAACATATGCCCACACACGCACCACGCCATCAAATGTGCATGCGTGTGTGTACGTGTATCGGTGTGTGAGTATCTTTTATTATTTTTCGCTGCAATGGAGCGGAAAACTGCTCTCATCATATTTTATGTTGCCGACAACGTCAAGCCAAAATCTGTCGCCCTCCTCGCCACGGCTCACTTTCCGCTGACATTTCCTCCGTTGTTTCAGCAGGGCACTTCCGCACACCCACACACACACACACACACACACACACACGAACTAGCTTATATTTATTAATGTGCATGTGTGTGCGTGTGTTCACTTTATATTTATGTGCATATTTATTCGTCTGCGCGCCGACATCATTAACATTTGGTTGCTGGCAGCCACATATCACTGCCACACTGCCACATCCATCTTGCATCCATCCAAACTTGGCGGCGTTCCTCGAAATTCGCTTTCCACCCCCCCGAAACCTTCGCTTTTATTGCCGCTCTGGCAAACTTTACAAGAACTTTTTGGCAGATAACTTTTATGCATTCGGGGGCAATGCAATTATTCTGTCTGCAATGATTGTAATAAAGAGTTGCAGAGGACGATTGCAGTTGTTGCGAAAGTGAAGCAATTAGTTTGAGAGAAAGCTCGAACTTTTCAATCCCAACCAAAATGTTTTGTGAAGCTTTAAGAGCTTAAGTCAATTAATATAATTTGGCAGTAAATATGTGAACCCAGTATGTCAACTTTAATATCCGTATGTTTTGTAGAATAACTGTGACACTTACTACCCGTTAACGTTGGTCAGACCTGTTTTGGTAACATCAATTCAGCCAAGCTCTTACCATAAAATGTCCAACAATAAACTACATATCCTTGCAAGTTTTAATATTGTAAAAAGTAGAGGTTTATAGTAAAGTCTTTCTAAAAATGTGTAAGCAAATATTAAGTTTCACGATCTTTATTAGCACAGTAGTTGCCAAATCATCAAATCAGGGTGTAGAAAAGTAAGTTAGAGGCTTCCCAAACACAAAAGGTAATCCAGGGTTAATACTTGCTGTACTGAAAAGGCAATGAACATGCTATCATCTCTTCAGATATTGACGCACATGTTCATTTTTGAACATTCTGCCAAGCGACGAAAGTTACTGACCACAGCTTATGATCGTGTCATGTTCGTTAACTCAGTGACGTTCACAATGACTATGTGCCTTAGGGTGATTCAAAAAAAATTTTTTTTTTTTTTGGATTGGTACTCGGAAAATAAGTTCCTAGACACCTCTAAGAAAGCCTTTCCAAATATGAGTTTTTAATTGTAAGAGAAGGTCCTCCTTCAAACAGTTTTCTATTTTTTCTTATTATCAAATAGAAAAATTTATATCTCGTTTCCAACTACATTAAAAAATATCTTGTTCCTTAGATATTGTAGGAAACTGAATGCCATAAAAAAGGCCGTTTAAAAGATATTAATAGTTAAAGTTTGATTATGTTTGGGAAAATTTTTTATTTCTTATGGATTTTATAACCCAATAAAAAAAATCATTATGAATGATAACTTTTCTCTCTTTCTCATCGGACAACGATGTTCTCTTGAATTTACGCTTCATAATTTGCATCTTAATATTCTTCTCTTCACTACTTTTGTTCATCAGTGATTTTAGTACTATGTGTGTTTTGATGGCAGGCATCCCATACGTTTCTTCTCCTTGGTTTGGTTCCACTATTGTTGCGGTCTTTGACTTACGTTTATATCGTCTAACCCTAACACAACTTTGAAAACATTTCTTTTTAGTTGTAGAACCATCTTCTGATGTCATACCTCCATCGCCAGCGGGTCAGTATTGAGTAACTGTGATAACATTTCCAGCCTCCATAATTACTCCGAAGTGATAAAGTGAAAAGGCGTAGAATATTGCAGTGATTATATTTTTATTATCTTAAATAATTCTATAGCATCTCTTGAATATCGCCTAAATGATCAAAGAGATCCGAGCAATAGTATTGAGATGCAGCCTGAAAAGTTGGCGCTGGAGTCCAGCCACATAATCATCTAAAACTTTAAATGCGTTTTTTGGAAGCTGTCTTTTCAAAGTCAGATTTCTCGCAAGCTGCTCAACCAATCTTAATGAATTTTTGCACAAATATGTGAGTTATAATTTCCAAAGTCTTGAATGATTGACTTTTTTTAAATACATCCATTTAAAAAGAGGTCCAGAAATGTTCACAAAAATTTAAAATTTCTAGAAATTAACCCCTAAAACGTATGTATGTACGATAACGTTATTAAAGCAAGTCATCCAATAAAGCGCTGCTATCATAATTAATAGTGATATTTGCTTTTCTGTGTGGAACTTTGCTCAGCTTTGATCTGTTCCACTAAATAAGCTAGGTTTGCTAATCTAAATGCAAGCGACACTAAGTTATTCCAGAATAAAAATTATACCCTGAACAGGGTATATTAAGTTTGCCACGCAGTTTGTAACACCCAGAAGGAAGCGTCGAAGGCCCTATAAAGTATAAATATTATATTATATATATACGAATGATCAGTATGTTGAGCTAAGTTGATTTAGCCATGTCCGTCTGTCTGCCTATCCATCTTCTTTAAGCCTTTCAGTTTTTAAGATATCGTTTTGAAATTTTGCAAACGTCATTTTCTCTTCAAGAAGCTGCTCATTTGTCGGAACTGCCGATATCTGACCACTATAACATATAGCTGGAATCAAGTTTTTGTATGGAAAACTCTCACATTTGACACAGAGTATTTTCTAACGTAACAATGTAATCTGCGAAGAAATTGTTCAGATCGGTTAACAATAGCATATAGCTGTCATACAAACCGAACGATCGGAATCAAGGGCTTGTATGGAAAACTTTCGCATTTGACGTGGTATCTTCACGAAATTTAACATGGACTACTGCTTAAGGCAATAATAATATAATCTGTGAAATAATTTTCAGATCGGTTTCTGCTGCATACATATCTGGTTTTTCGTGTAACATGATGCTTCCATAGACCTTTTTATTCCCTAGTATATAATGAAATACGTAATTTTTTACAATAAATTTTTTATTTGCCAAAAAATTGTACTATTATTAAAGCGCTGCGCTCTTATAAAAAAGATTACATACATGTATGTATATAACCAGCGACAAGGCTTGGGATTACAGTTCGAGTCAAATGGATACATACGGATGCTCAATAACGGCTAACTAAGTGTTTCTTTATATAATTCCGACTATTTTTTACTAATAGAAATAGCCCAAAAGTGAAAACACATTTTTTTACTTGAAATAAAATACATTAACTATATAAAGAAAATGGATGGCATGGACCCGAAATCAAAGTGTGAGAAAAGTTTATTTGAAACGAAGAAAGCCCTTTCTTTTGTTAGCGCAAGGACAGCGTCATAAGTGCTTGCGATCTGTTTAAACTGTTTGTATAGTTTGTTCGATTCACAACTCTCTAACTCTTGACGAAACAAAATGAGCTTATTACTTCTTCACGAACCTGTTTGCTACCTTTCTTACCACTATTTTCATAATCAAAAAATATTTTGGCCTGCAGGTAATTCCAGAGTCAACATCTACATACACATCTAAACAGCAATCAAGGCAGTAACCTCGTATCGAATATCGGCCAGAAATGCCTTAAGATGTAGGGCAGCAGTGGAAAGTGTTGTCAGGACCAGGCAACTGTAATTATTCTGGGTGCCAGGCCACAGAGACATCAAGGGTAATGAAATAGTGGACGAGATTGCCAAGAATTGTCCACGGCTAACACGCAAAAACGTGATTAACACTGAGAAACCCAAATAATCAAAACCCGATGAAACTACCTACCTGGCTGCTTGGGTATAAAACTGCAAACGTCATATAAAAACAGTAGACCGGAAGTACAGCTGTAAGCTCCTGGAGTTCCACGGTACGATACTCTAGAGGAGATATCGATAGTAAGGTCGCAGAGTTTTTTAAAATTCACGACAAGCGCAGGTATCCTAAAGATGACTACTTCTCATGCATCTCGCAACTGAACTCCATCTGGTATCGCAAAGGACCAAAACTGGTCTATGCGTGGCTTATTCACCTACCAGATTAACTTAACCTTTACTATTTTTTATTTTGCGTTTAATATTAGATGAAAAATTCAAACATGATCCATGATAATACCTTTTGTATATTATACAGTTATAATGTTCAATGCAGCCAAGCGCATCTACAACAAATGTAGTAAATGCAAATAGCAACAACTAAAAGTTTAACTAACTGCAAATCCGATAGTTTGTACACAAGCTTTTAGCGAGCACGGACTAACTTCCGGCGTTAATGAACTAAAAATCAACAAAGTGAACAGAGAGCAACATTCGATAGAAAAATTCAAGCATAAGGTCAGAAAAAATATTCGATTCAGCAACTGAATTGTGCATTTGCAAATAGAAAAGTGAAGAGCAAAGTTTCGCTTCCGCTAAACAAACTAAATGAAGTGGAATAGTTGCAACTTTACTCAGGTGCGGACGCTTATTTAAAGCTTATGGGATACAGGTATTGCAGAAATAGACGACTTTAATGGAAGAAGAGTTAACTAAATGCAGAAAAAATATTTTCAAAATGTTTGTTGGTCACGCTGAAAAATACTTCGAAAAAATCGAACTCAGTAAGCGCGCTCGATAAACATTTTCGAAGACATTGATTAACTCATTCGAATAAAATTATTTTCAATGTCCTTTTATTGTCAGGCAACATGCGAGCATAAAAGACACACGCCCAACTTGCCAACTGTTTTTTTATGCCGATATACACTCATATACAGATATATAAGGTTGGGCATGTTTTGTTGTGCTTCAGCAACACAAATGTTTACACACTTTTTGCAGCACAATAAATCTACCGTTATGTCACTGTGGCGTTTGACTGCGAACGTGAAAAAGCAATTTGCGCGCTATCAGCGGCGAGTAATCTTCGAGAAAAATTTTCGGCTTGCAATAATCCATTGACAAAAGCCGACAACAACAACAATGCGCTATGCGTGGAGCGTACATTTGCGTTTTTAAAGCAATCTGTGTCTGCAAGTTAACGCGTTGCCGCCGCAGTTTGTGCATATTAACACAGCATGTTGCATGCCTCAATCAAAATCACCATTATTAGAAGCGCACGCAACCACCCACCCCTGCAGTTGCTGGCTGAATGCGGCATGCGGCGCCAATTGTTCTCGCACCCCCACATACATACACACACATACATACAAAAGTGACTACAATAGATAACGTGAAGCAGACAGCGAAACGCACACATGCAACCACCCTCATCAGCTTGCAACTCGCAGCCATTTCCGTCATTTGGCCCGCCCACATGCGTATTTTATGGCATATATTGATCGCCGCCAACAGCGCGTCGCCACTTTGACTGCTATCAGCAACAATCGCCGTGCTGATTGCCAATGCCCCGCACGTTTAGAGGTGGCGTGGGTGCGTGTGTATATGTGTCTATATATGCGTGTATGCGTTTGCGGTGCACTCACATGGCGCCGCAATCAGCTCTCCGTCGTTTCACAACCGATTATGCCGATTCGCACACTTTCCACAGCGGCAGCCGGCGCGATGCTGCACTGACAAATGAGGGGTTGTGAACTGCTCTGCTTGAGCTCCCTTCTTACTATCAGCGTCTTGCCACGCCTCGCCTTTGACTAATGCCACTTCGTTCGCTTTCACTGCAGCTGTTGTTGTTGCTGCGTACGACACTGCTGTTGAACTTTGATTTCTTGCCACTGCTCGGCTCTGCGTGCTATCTGGCGCTGCTAAGCGTCTTGGCTTGCAGCGGTCCCATCAGTAATTTCAGTTGTTCAACTGTTTGCTTAGCACTTTGAGTGATTTTCACGGCTGTCAAGGATTTTCACACCCACCTCACTTGTCTTCCAGTCGCCTTATGCAATCTTTGTCTGCCAATAATCCTCTCCACCATGAAATGTCCGCGTTTGTTTTGGCATTGAAAAAGTGTTCCGTTTGGGGGTTGGAGCGGTGACAACATGACTTTAGGTATTAGATGTGAATTGCAAGATTTTGTTGGAATTAAGAAAGGGTGTACGGAAATAAATTGGAGATAAAAATCTTACTCCTTCTTTGTTTACATAACTTTTAAGCACATTAAAGAGAAAGGAGTAAAGCTTTAATGTGCGGGAAGATAGTATATTTTCCTTTAAATCACCGTTTTTGATATGGCCCTAACAATAGCTTCAAAAGCAGTCAAACTCACTTCGAATTAATGTCAAGAACATACAGTGACTAAACAGAGAGTTCAGCAGAAAGTACCTTCTGCGAAATGTTGCAAAAGCCAAAAAGCATCATCCTTGTTAAAGGGCTCTTGCAGCTAGGAATACGTATTTTTAAGCAATCGCGGCCATTTTTGCTCAAAACGCAAACAAAGCAAAAAACGTGTATCAAATATCAGTATAAACTTGATTAAATTGGTAGATTATCTGTTGGATACCTTGGTTATATCCAATTTTAAGTTCATAATGCTTAAGGAGTCATATATTCGTCTACATATTCCTATACAATTTTGAAAATGTTAAGGACTTTGTATAAATCGGAACCAGCATAAATTCTACCTACAATCCCAGCTTTTGAGAACAGTAGCAGTTGAATAGCAAATCCCTTTCTCGACGAACAAAAATGGCGCTCTATAAGTCTCTTGTTATTCCCGTCCAATTGTAGTACTACTGTGCCCAAAAAATAAGGTATATTGTATTTATTCTGAAAATTCTTTATTTATTCTTCCAAATCAATGTCATCCCCTTAAAAATAATCCCCTCCCGATGCAATGCACATATGCCAACGGATTTTCCAATCTTCGAAACACTGGTTGTGGTCACTTTCCGGGATGGCCTTCAGTTCCGTCTTTGCTGCGGCTTGAATCTCCTCCATCATATAAAAACGGTGTCCCCGGAGCGGTCTCTTAAGCTTGGTGAACAGCCAGAAGTGGCACGGCGCCAGATCAGGTGAATACGGTGGTTGCGGAACGATATGGGTTGAGTTTTTGGCGAAATTATCACGAATTACGAGGGCAGTATGGGATGGTGCATTATCGTGGTGTAAAAACCAAGAATTGTCTTTCCAAAATTTCCCGGCCTTTTTAGGCGAATAGCGTTACGCAAATGACGCATAACGTTCAGATAATATTCCTTGTTGACTGTTTGACCGGTTGGAAGCAATTCATAATGCACAAAACCACGATAATCGAAGAAAACAGTCAACATGACTTTGGTTTTTGAGTGACTTTGGCGCGATTTTTTTGGTCTCTGCTCTCTTTTGGCACGATATTCGCTCGATTGATCGGTTGTTTCGGGGTTGTAAGCATAGATCCAAGTTTCATCGCCAGTTGTAATGTGTTTTATGACACCCTGGTAGTCGGAAAGCATCGTTTCACACACTTCAACGCGACGCCTTTTTTCCAAAAAATTCAATGTTTTCGGTACCAGTCGAGATTTGACGCGCTTGAGGCCCAAAACATCCTTCAAAATGGTATTGGCTGAGCCTTTTGATATGCCAACTTCATCAGCAAGGTCTCTAATTGTTAATCGACGGTTTTTCAACACCAAAACTTTGTTGAACGTGAGCTTCGTCGGTTGAGGTTGATGGTCGCCCTGGACGCTATTCGTCTTCGACACGTTCACGGCCGGCTTGGAACTCACTATACCACTTGTAAAAAGTTTTAGACATAGCCTCATCACCAAAGGCTTTCTGCACCATCCTTAACGTATCCGCAGCAGAAAATTGATTTCGTTAACATCGACATCGCAAAAAACGAAAAACTCACTTTTAGTAGCTCACAAAACGACACGTATCTCAAACACTAATGAATATTTTGACATGAAATTTTACATAAATGTGACTGACAGTACTATCAACCTAAAAAAAAAAATAATTCTCCAAATCCTTCGGCGCGCGCAGTTTAAATTCAAATGTCATTTTATTTTTTGGGCACAGTGACGGACCGAGATGAGAAAGCTCTTGGAGCACTCGAAAGAACTGTTGCAAGATTTTTGGCACTTTCGGTGTAGGTAATGAATATCGTAGAATATGGAAGAACTCTTCAGCTACTGGATATAGTTAAACGCATAAAAACCAAAGAATGCGCTGGTTAAGACATGTCGTTTGCATCGAAGATAATGGTTCAGCGGAAAGCTCCTTCGATAGTTAAA
>CM050323.1:39341566-39375639 GCA_027475135.1 Bactrocera correcta
AGCAGCTTGCGATAACAACAACAACAACCAGGTTGCCTGCGTATGCAAATAGCAGCAGGCTTGAATCAATATGTTGCAAGCGCCAGCCAGGTCGTGGCAAGCGACGCACACTGTACCTCATGGCAGCCTCCAATCAGGCGACCAGCTCCCAGTTAGCCAGTGTGGGCGCGCTTCGGCGTAGCTCCTTCTGCCTTGCTTCCTTCCTCCTTTGCATCTTCCTTTGCCTTCTGCTGTTTTAACTTGGTTCCTCCAACGCGGCTTTCGATGTGTTTGTTTTGTTGCACATACATGTGCGCTGGCTGTCACAATCTTAACGCTTCCATTGTTTTTCCAGTTGCCGCTGTTGTTTTTGTTTCCGCTGTTGTTGTTGGTTTTTATTGCGCTGATGTCGCATTGGACCTTGTCACTGCATTGCCGTTCCGTACGCCCTGCTGACCGCGGGAGCCATGCGTGATAAATGACATCGATCACATGTGAGTCCGGCCCAGCATTTTTATGCTTTCTGTCCTTCGGAAGCCCCGGTCCGTGGTTCTGTGCACTCCATCCACCAGTGGCCATCCATTGTCTTCTACACATTCGCCACCTTCGTCGCGCTGAGTGCTTGTAATGCGTTGTCATTTCGACCATTTACCAACACACACACACACCTGTCTGTGTGTGCGCGTATGCAATGGCATATGTCACATTGGCACCCGTCTCGCGCCCGACTCTCCGCCGGGCGTTGGCGGCTCTTGTTACCCTGCAATTCGGTTTTAAAATGTCGTCTGCATTGTCTGCGCCTGTTAATTTTGTAATCCTTTTACGTGACGCTGGAAACGGGAGGTAGCTGCACGCTGGTACTCTCGCCAAAGCTGTGCTGCCCTGCCTTTGCGCGACAATCGCTGTGATGGCCTCAAATAAATGTCAAGCGGCCTCTGTGCCACTCCATCTGCGCCTGTTGCCGTAGCTGTGGTGCCATCGCTGCCTCGACCGCCACCGGCTTGCCACTATGGCCCCGGCTAATGAAATCTGCGCTATGTGCCAGTAAGTGCTGCAATCATTTTTGTTGCTGTTACACGGTGCTGATATGCAACCAGCATTTCATTGCTGCCATTGTATGCCCCGAGGAGCATGAATCGGCGGTGGCTAGGATGTGCGATGCTGGATCGGTGGCGTATGGAGGATACACTCATTTTGTCGTTGTGTCATTTCGTGTGAGACATCACATTAATTTGCAGATTAATTGCCGCTATGTTGCGCATAGCTTGTTTCGAGTGACTTCTCTTTTTGTTGTGCTGTACGGGGATAGTCTGATTTAGCGGTTAATTTTCAACATATTGGCTTAGTAAATTTTTACTTGATTGGAAACAAAATTAAAGCATAGATAAAATTACGCATTTAAAAATTGTTTATTAGGTTCGCACCTTGAGCAAAGTGGGAAATACAATTAAAAATAGGCCCCAGGATTGTTTATATTTTACTCAGCAATGAATATCCAACCCCAGGGAACCATGCCTCAGAAAGAAACAATAGTTTTATTAATATTATGTAAGCTGGCTATGTGGGCAATGAACGTTTCAAAGCCTTTTAAAATTGTGTTATCGGCTATCACTTAATCATATTTTTAAACAAATTTTGAAACGAGAATTATTTATTTAAATTGGTAGTTTAAAATACTCGGTTTTGGGAAGACAAGCCTCATACTGAAATGCTAGTTGACCTTAAGTAAAATTTAAATATAAATCAAAGTATTTATTCTCATTCGAAAAATCATTCCTTTTTGAAGATTATCTCCTTCAAATGTTGGTCGCGACTACGTCTCAAATGGTCCACCCGTTTAGTCCACCTTTCGATGACACGTTCGATTATTTCGACTAGTAACTGGTGAATGCTACACGTGTGCTATTGAATCGAAGCTGGAAGACTTTTTCCTGTAGAAGTCAATGTGGACAGACTTAAGACTTTACATATCCCTATCCTGGCCAATCGACCAGCCCTAACCACAGCAGAACATTACCTGTTCTCCGAAGTGTTCTCCCAATAAATCTTTTGATTGTTGCGATGTGTGGAAAACGGCGCTCTCTTATTGAAATCAAGTGTCGTCGAGATCACGAGCTTCAATTTCAGGCATCAAATAGTCGGTTATCAAGGCGCGTTATTGGTCGACATTGACTGCTACGTTCTCACTGACATCATTTTTGAAGAAATATGGACCAATGATTTCACCGGCTTACAAACCACACCAGACCGTTGTTTTTTCCGGATGAAGTGGCAGCTCTTGAATTTTTACAGGTTGCTCTTCGCTTAAAATGCGGCAATTTTGCTTGCTTACATACCCATTGAACCAGTAATGGGCCTCTTAGCAGATCAAAATGTGGCTTGACAATGTCAGATCTTCTTGAAACTTTTCAAACAGTAAGGTCGAGCGTCTTTAGTTCTTACACACGCTGTGTTTTGTACGCTTTCAATATAAGATCTCGACACAAAGTCGTTTTTAACGTCAATCCGAGTTGTTGCGAACGTGGCCGAATCGATTCTCCACGCTCTTCGTGTACACTCCCAGCCACGTTTGCTATATCTTCTTCACTGCGCACTGGACGTGATCTATTCGGGCAATGATTATCCAGTAATTATAGCTGGGTCTCAAGATAGGTGTGGTGTTGCGAATAGTACGATCAGGTGAGCCGATTGTGTTGACCATAAGTTGAGCGAAGCGCGTGAAACACATTCTTTACACAACGTGAATTTTTGTAATAAAGTTGGGCGATTTGTAAACGTTGTTCTGATATAAGTCTTTCCATGATGAAATGCCAACCGTTACGCATTGGTTTTCAAGGTGTTACTATCTTCTATATGTTTAGAGAGCGCTGTTTTAATGCGCCTGATTCTATAGGAAAGACTATTTGAACTAAAATTTAATTCCAATTTTTGTGAATATTTCTGAATAAACCGCAAAAGTTTGTTAGTTAGTTATTTGGCCTATCCTAAATCCCAATGAAGAACCTGTGGCTGATGCGCGACCTACACACTTCAAATTTCACACCACAAGTTCTTTCAGACAATGCTTCCATGATGGTGATTGCGACTTCTCTTCCTGACCACATCAGAACATCGGACATTCAATCAAAATGTCGGAGATGAGTTGATAAACGAGTTTGATTAATCAAAGAAAGAATTAGAACTCCAGATCAGATTCACGTCTCAAAGAAAGAAATCTCATAACTTCAGAGACCAAAGTATCAGTTTACCGTACAAGAGACAAACATTTGATATCTTTTTTCTGAAGAAAATGATTTTCTATTACAACAATATTCACGATTTGATGACTGAAATGAAATTAAGAAACTATGATCCCAGAGGTTGGTGTTTATTTAATGATCCGTCGAAATGTTTTCTTAGGTAAATGTCTGCTCTTACATAATAGAAATTAAATGGGCTGTTTGCCCATTGGATTTTAAACAAAAGTTAAAGAAGAGTGGAACATTTTCCGTTATTAAGAAAGAAAAATACATAGAACATAACTGGCTGATATGCGTCGATCTTAACTTGGTAAATTTCCTTTTGGGTCAATAAGGAGATTGTAGCAAATACCCCTGTTTCATGTGCTTATGTGATGGTCGAGTCAAGACAGAACACTGGACTAAAAACGTATGGCCTCCAAAAGTTAATTTAGTATCAGATAGTTTGAAAGCGATAAATGCTCCTCTAGCTGCCAGAGACCACCTTATACTTGTCATCTTAGGTTAAGTCTGATTAAACAGTTTGTAAAGCTCTAAATAAGGATGAGGAATGTTTATGTTATGTTTATGTTTAAAAATAACAGTAAAATATTTCCAAAATGGAGCATAGAAAAAAAGCTAGAACAGATAATAAGAAGTCTATATGGACTGAATTTATTTAGGTTAAGCAGAATGCCTTAAGAATTGAAAACAGCAACATTGAACAGCTCATGTCTTACTTCTACAGACAGGACGTTACATAAGCTTCAAGATGCTTTGGATAATTTAGACCGCTTCTCAGAAAATTTAAACGACTTAGGCGGAGAACAAGGAAGACATTTGGCTGACAACTGCTGAAGATTGAGAGCAATAGTGATGTTTCTAGGCAAGATCAATATATTTTTTAATTTTAAAATTGTAGTATTTTTCACTAAATTCGAAATTCGAATACTAGAGCCGCCAGAGAAAAACTGTGCACAGATTTGGAATCAGCGAGGCAAAATCAGACAAAACAAACAAACTGTTTTTTTCTCTCTCATTTTGTTGACAATTATTCACTCTTAACAGAAATTAAACATTTCTGTTTTATCAGCAAAGCCACAAAGGAGGTGCGCTCTATTTAAAAACCCATTTTGTTAACCAATAAATGAAAATTGCATATTTTATTAATATAAACTGAAATGCTCTGCACCGAAAGTCCATTACGCAAAGCCACATCGTGTATTATGTTTCGTCACCTATGCATTAACAGGCATACACACACAGACGCACACACACACAGCAGCACCAGCTGAAAACTTTCAGTTTTCAATTCAATCAGTCAAAAGCGGTATAGTGGTGCAGACAGCGGTGGCCCAGCGCCCGCCGCCCGCACAACCGCAACATGCCGCAGGCCATTGAGAGCCGAACACCCACAGCAAATAAAAAGCAGACAATCATGAGTACACGTACTTCTATGGCGCACTGTGCGCGTGTTGGTGTGTGGCACTAAAGCGCTTTGTGCTCCACATAAATAAGCAAATGTGAATATGAAAAGGCGCCCGTACATATATATGAGTGCATGTGTGTTTGTGTGAGTGTAGGTACGGAGGAGCTGCAGCATGGCTTGTGACAAATTAAAAATAAAGCGTCATATTTATTATGCACAAAAACACAAGTAAATTTGTGTACTGCATATATTTATTATGTACACACACATATACAGGCATATGTATGTATGAACAGTAATTTTTGTATCTGAGTGTGTGTTTGTGTTGCAATGTTTGCAGAGACATATGAGTTTGTATATGTTTATGTTGATCCTTAAGCTTTTGTAGGCATGTGAGTGTGTGTGTGTGCGTGTGTTGCACATGTCGGCTGTTGTTTGCTTGCCAACTCCATTACATATGTGTGAGTGCGTGGCTGGGTATGCGGTTTTTCTTCATTTATAATTAATGGCAGTGCTGCCACGAAACACCCTGTTGCCTCACAGTCGCTCAACAGCACTGTGGCACTACAAGCGCTGTGTAATGTAGCAATAGCTGCTCATTGCATGCAACGCCGCACAGCAAAGTCAAGCAAAAAGCACACGCACACACATAACAGCATATGAGTGTACACAGCTCCTCACAGTAATGGCGCCAACTAGCGTCTATTTACTTAAACAGCAGCGACCATTGAAGCACCCGAGCGGACTTGATTGTGGCCAAGCGCATACATACACACACACACACACACACAGATATGCGGAAGTTTCTGTAAACACCCCACAGGGAAAACTACAAAGTGGTGCTTCGTTTCATTGAAATTTAAGTGGATTTTGCTGAGGATTTTTTCGAAATAAATTTTATTTAACATCACTGCAAATATTTCAGAATTTAAAAGATCTTAAATAAAAAAAAAGTTCCACAAGAACTTCCACAACCTTTGATTAATAAAAATCTGCCTTAATATTGTACAAAAGTGCCACTGTTAACTCCCGCTCAATACAGTTGTGGTCCTGCAAGGAATGTGCGCTGCCATTGCGTGGTTATAGGCGCTGGCGCCCTCCTCTGCTGGCCTCCATTGATTGCGGCGGTATGCAAACAGCCATAAATACGTTCACACACACAAATTACATATGGAGCAATAAAATATTTATATATCTGTGCACATACATGTGTTGCATTTACTGCTGCTGCATGCAACTTTGATAAGTTTTAACCGTAAAGTGTCGTTTATTTCGATATTATTACCGCAGGCACGCAAAGCTAAATAAATGGGAATGATTGAATGAATGCGTGTGTGCAGAGAACGGTGAATGGACGGTGGTAAGCAGTGCATGTAAGTACATACATATAAATACAATATTTTATTTCATGTTCAGCAGTGTGTGTTGCGGATTTAATCCGTATATGAAGTTCTGAAGATTATAAAGAAGACTAAAAAATCAGGCAGCATATGAGATTTATAACTTTACTCTTGAAATTGTGGAATTCATTGTTCAAGCTTGGTTCTTAAACAACTTGAAGAATAACAATTAATTGAACAAAAATTTAAAATTTGATGAATAATGATTATGAATGCCGCAAATCTGCATAGAAGTCACCACATTCCGAGGTCGACGAAACAACCTTCAAAAACGCAAAATAGTGTTTTAAATTTGGGGGGCCGATTTTTCACCCCATTAATTTGCCGTATTTTGGCCGTGAGTTGTCCCCAGCCTCTGGTTGAACCCTGGAAGATGGCCAAGGGGTAGACGTCGGTTTTTTAAATTACCTCGACTGCCCCTAACCCTTGTAGAAATCGCTAGTCTTAGGTTCTGGAAGTGTTGAAGTGTGTGGTCTTCCAGAGACCTTACTGGGCTCGATGGTAATGGATAATGTTGGATTAGGGCATTTACGCAGATTTCTGATTGACCACCATAGTTGCCCCGAAACATATGATCGCACACTCGGTGTCTCCAAGTGCTTGTGTACGGAGCGCAATCGTGATATCGTGAAAGCGGAGATAATAGTGGATGGACTGACCGTGTTAATCATGGCACGCACTGTTATGAACCTGGTTGCAGTGCGTAGCTTTGTTAAGGCGGTCGGTGACAGTGCCAAGGCAGTGTTGGGTAGTGTTGCGTGGCTATCCTTGATGCTACGGCGTGCATCAGCTTGGCGTCGAGCGGCTCCCGCGTGGCCGGCGGGACAATTGAGTTCCGCTGGGTCCGGGCAATGTCGCTGAGACGAATCGAATCTCACGCGGTCGTTGCCATGACGCCAATCCGAATAGAAGTTACCAGTACGCCGAAGTCGGCGAGACGAATCGAGTCTGGCTCGATTTTAGGCGTATGATATGCGCAACTTTTTACCAATCAATATTTGGTTAAAACTTCGAGAAAGCGATTGCAAAAAAGTAAATCGGAGTTATTGGACAAAATTTTTTAAAAAGTGACAGTGGCCCCGCCCTCTACCTAGATCACTAATGCTTCAATAGCCGAATTCCATCACGATAAATCTCACAAGAAGCAATTGATATAACAGAATAAAGCTTTTTATTAATACTTCGCTTAATGTATGCTCTCTTATAGCCAAAAATTGTCCAAATCCTACCAAAATTGTTTAAGCCCCCTATACCGGAAATGTGGACTATGGTGTATATATGTACATAGTTGACTTTTGACCCAAAATACAGGTGAATATATGGGATATATAATTAAAATTCAAAGAAAATCTTCTCGTGGTAATAGCATCCCTGTGTACTGAAAGTGGGTTCAAGTGGAGCCAATATTTCCCTGAGAATTACCTTTACCTAACATTAAGATGGCGAAAACTTGGCCTAGCCCCCATATAATTAGTATCAGGATTTACAAACATTCAGCTGACTTTAATCCATATCATTGGTGGTTTTATGTGAGGTACCTTAATGAAACCCAGAGAACAATATTTAGTATGTGACATGTTATGTATGACTTACTGGCAAAACTAGATATTATAGGGTCAATAATGCATCCAACTCCTACATTTTTCTGAAGGAATTTATCAGACCTTGATTCTTGAAAATTTAAACTAAGTTTACGGTTCCTAAACCCACTTATTAAAGTGTTTCACGGTGAGATAAAACAATTTTTTTTATCTCAATAGTAGGCTTCTTTTTCCAGTTCTATCATGAAATTGAAACAACCACTTCGGGAAAGTTTAATCCAATATTAAATCCGAATAAACAAAATTCGCTGGAGTCTTAATTTATCTTCCGAAACTAGTGAAAAATATTGGCTTACATATTTACAGACTAAATATTCCAAGTAGATATATGTACATTTAGTATATAGTCGTTGTGGAAACGCCCCGAGTGCAGCGCTGCAAGTGACAATTAATGCCGAGTAAAAATGTAACAACTTCATCGAGTTGGCAGCTGAAGGAATATCCATATACGAGTAAATGCGGCAATATTTTTGTGTCATTACAAATGACACTTGACGGTAATTTATGTGTAGTTGACTTTGTTGTTATTATTGCTCTGGTTGCGGTACATTTCACTTACACAAACACAAGCACACATGCAGCGGTGCGTATATTACGCTTTGGCAACGGAGCAACATTGCAGCTTACAATTTTAATTAGGCATCAAGTGAGTCTATGTTGCATGCTAAAAATTACTTGCCACCGACTGCAAGCGAGGGCCAACTTGTCACTTTCATTCATTAAAGCACACCAAATGGCAAAATGCTCGCATGTATGCGTATGTGCGCATGTCGAAGGTGGCAGTGAGCGCAGAGCAAAATGTGGTCGAAATGCTGGCATGCAAAGCGTATAAATATCGCCAAAGTGTTGTTCTGTCGCAGTGCCAAGGCGTCGAATTGTACGTAACAGTGCTAAGAAAACAGCGACAGCCAATGTTGCATGCCACCGCACTCGCTATACTTGCCACAATTGTGGCATAGCAAATGTTGCTAGCTTTCATTTTATAATTTATTGAGAATGCGGCAATTTGTTAATGCGACATGCGCTGCCAGATGACTGCAACTACCGTTGTTGTTGTTGTTTTTTGTTGTAAATTGGAATTGAAATGTTGAATTAAATCTTAAAATAGTTTTGCTTCTGACAATGATCATCGTTTACTCAATTGAAGTTTAAGTAGATGAAAATGTAATAATACTAAACTGAGGTACCGTTTATGGAGGACTATTGTTTTTAGAATAGGAGGAGGATTCTTAAAATCAACTGTTGAATGCTCAATTTCAAAGGATCTTAAAAGATCTGATGAACTAGTTTCAATGACATCAATTATTCTTTTCGCTTAGGTTTCGAAAATGCGCATAAAGTTCTACTCTTGCACTCTAAGCTAGGGCTGGAATCAACCAACTGAAAGTCATCTATAGAAAATATGCAGTTTATGAAAAATAAGTCCAGAGATACAATTTTTTCCTTTAATTAAAGGGTTTCCCTTTAATAATAACTTTTGGAAATTTTGAATAAATTTGACTCAAAAACTACGGCGACGCAAAACCCATCGTTTCTAGATAAACGTTTGTGGGAACTGTGCCTTGAATATTTCAATTCAGAATATACATATTATTTGGGGGTTTTTAAAAGGAAAAACTAGCGATCGATGATCTTACAACCAAAAGTCATTGAAACTTCGAGAATACGGGGTTTTGGAAAATTAAGTAATGAGACTGATGTTATTGCCGCGCTTGTGGTAAACCTGTGACCTTGAAATTCTCTTTTTCTTTTTTCGGCTTTCCTCCCCTTTCCTTTGGGTATATGTACCATCGCTCTAGCTTATTTGTTCGCCTGCTGGTCAAGTTGAGTAGACTGTGTTTGTGGGGCTCGTCCCGAAAATGGAAAAACGAAATCAAGAGCAACGCGTCGCGATAAAATTTTCGCCAGATTGGGCAAAAAGCTTGGAAACGTAGGGTAAAATTGTAAGAGTGTATGGTGAAATGCTCTTAGTCGTGCCCAAAGGGCTCACAAAGGTTTTGGGGGGCCCGGAAAAAAAGGGGCCATTTGGGGGTGAAGGGAAAAGATGATTATTGCCTTTTTTTTAAGCCTTTAAAAGGGCCCCAAAGAATTCTCCACCGGGGAAAACTGTAAAACAAGTCTACTATTGCCAAGTACTTAAAGATTGCGAAAACGAGTCAACAGGTGGCCCAGACATTGCTCGTAACTGGAAACCTTCATCACGACAACGCGCCTGCCACACCGCCCTCAGCTTTTCCCATATTTGGCCTCTAAAAGGATTGCCGCGTTGCAATACCGCCTTATTCGCCCGACATGTCCCACCCCCTGGGGACTTCCTTTTTTTTTGTTTCCCTAAAAAAGACGAAGAATGGAAAACGCGCTGGAATTGCTGTACAGCTGCCCAAGAGGACTACTTTGAAGGGGATGGCAGAGTTGTAAAATAATTATCAAATATAGGTTTTTATGGAATCAGTCTCATTACTTAATTGTCCTACTTCGTACTCATATAATTCGCTAAAACCCTGTAGAGTGACAAATCGAACAAACAAGTGATGAAAATTAAAAACAAGAAAAACGTTTACTTAGGTTGCACCGAAGCTAATATACCCTTCACAGATGCATTTCGTTTAGTAACTATGTGCTCAGTTTGTAAATAAGCTATATGCTGTAGTTATCCGATTTGAACAATTGTTTCGGAGATTATATTATTACCTTAAGCAGTAATCCATGTCAAATTTCGGGAAGATACCACGTCAAATGCGAAAGTTTTCCATACAAGCCCTTGCTTCCGTTCCGATCGTTCGGTTTGTATGGCAGCTATATGTTATAGTTGTTCAATATTGGCAGTTCCGACAAACGAGCAGCTTCTTGAAAAGAAAATGACGGTTGCAAAATTTCGAAACGATATCTTAAAAATTAAAGGACTATTTCGTATATACATATACTGACAGACAGACGGACATGGCTAAATCGACTCAGCTTAACATTCTGATAATTTGTATATATACTTTATAGGGTCACTGACGCTTCCTTCTGAATGTTAAAAACTTCGTGACAAACTTAATGTACCCTGTTCAGGGTATAATAAACACGTAAAGATAGAAAGAGGATACCAATCGGTTATACCACTTTAATAAAGTATCCACATCTATCGCATACAATTCAATGGTGTGACTTTGCTGTTCTTTACCTATTAATATGTTTTGTCAAGAGCTTTGAATTCAAAGACAGTTAGTAGGTAAGTGACGAATCGAAAACTACTAATATATGGTCCGACCGTTCTATAAATGATATTTTACTTTCAGAAGTGCAATTTTTCATTCCTTTAGGATGGAGCCATGTGTAGAAGTTCATGAAAGTGAAGAAAAGTTCTCAGAGCATCATTCACTAAGGAGTAGCCAGAAATGACTCTTTTACATACGGCTCAAGCACCTTACGATTTCCGGACTTAGACAAAATATCCTCTGGGTATCCAGAAAGCATCCGCTTAAAGGCGAACTAAAAGAGAAGGCGAAACTTACCCCCCTCAGGCATGTGCGCAGGGTTTGAGACCGGCCACGTAAAAAAACCCCCAATGAATAGATGAGTACAGGCTCGGATGATAGATCCCCCTTTTGACGACGATCACTGCAAACGAATTAAGGATTACGATTTAAGGGCTTGCACTTTGAATATCCGGTCCCCTAAAGGAGCCGCGGTTCAGCTGGTAATGACTTCGTAAGGGTAAAGGCTGACATCAGCGCCTTCCAAGAAATGCGATGGTCGGAATATGGACTGAGATGAGATCAATGGCCATATAAAGCACCTCAAAATCGGTATGCGACTCGTGCTGAAACAGAGACTTCGTCGCCGGGTACTGACATTTACTCTGGTGGATGAACGTCAACCTTACTCCACTCCAAAGCGCATATCGCATATCTATGAAAAATCATATTTTCCGATATGCAGACATGTTGTTGCATGTCACCGCCGCTTATTAGCTAACCGACAAATAACCAAAAATATAATTTCCGACATTTGCACGCCCAAAATAAGTAAAACGCGACAGATTGCCACGTAAATTACCAGCTAGCCAAGGGATAAACCGCAAAACATTTTCTGCTCTTATTTCATACAACATAAAAATGCGGCATGCAACATGAAAATGCACGCTAATTGAGCGATACCGAAGTAAGCGCGCCAAATGGTGGGTGCCGCAAGTGCAACACTTTGCCTGCCGCACTGCGGGAGACGCGTTAAACACGTCTATAAAGTGGCAGCTTGCAGCAGGCAGCCGCTAAGAATGCGCTTTCGGTGCGCATGTGGCAAGCAAAGACGAATAAAACCGCACAGATTAAGAATAGAAAACTGCAGACATTGCAGCAGACAGACAGCTGGGCGTTTTGCAAGCGGCAATTTATTAAGAAATTAATACACAACAATTTTTACACACTTCCAGCTCCGCACGCGGGGGGTAGGAGACAAATATGCAGGCTAGCGCGTCTGCCCGCAATGCCAAATGTGCCAATAAATTAGCTTTTTACATGAATATCAGCATGTTGCACGTCTCCGACATAGACAGACAGCTGTCGCATGTTTTTCATAATTTTTAATGAGCCAGAAGACGTCTTCACAAGAGGCTAAAAGGAATGTTTTCCATAATAAACAGAAAATATGTGTGTGTTATGCTGTGATGCTGCTTAGTTCTTGCCACGCAATGCTTCTAATTAGATAATGAATTGTATGTAGGCACTTGCCTCAGATCTTCCTTACGAACAATTACGTATAATCTGCCAAACATTAGACGCACAAAAAAAGTCTAAATTACAACAACGGACAGACAAAAGCATCCAATATTCGAACAATTAACTTTGCTCGGTGTGTGCAACACTTTCCAGCACCCACTGTAGTGACCAATGAGGCCCCAACTCACTGCAGCCTTGACCGGGCACTAGACAAACAATTAACGGCAACTTTGTTTACAGCATTTTAATGAAACTTCTAAACTTGAACAACAAATTAAGCAGAGAAATTTAATTAATTTAATGCCAGGCCAACGCAGTCGCTCGAAATGAAGTTCAAGCGCTGAGAGAAGCGGAGCTTGTCAAGCAAGGAGGAACATTTACCGAAATATGCAGACTTATTGGCAGACAGTGCGTCCAGTAGTTGGCCGAAAGTACTCAAATGAACGCATTAATATTGTGGATATATGTAGAGCTTGTATTTGCATAGCGTGTCTATATGCCACATGTAAATATGTACATCTAGTATAACTGAACTTAAGTAAATACAAATCGAAGCTAATGCAAAACAGCGCTTTACTGCCTGCAGAGTCAGCCTCATAGCCACACACACACAGAGTCACACAAGCTTTGACGAACATTCAGCGAGAACGTCCATCACGTCCATCACGCACACACCCACAGACCCACCCAGACGCGTTTGTTTAAGCGCCCGAGCGCCTGAGCATTTGTGCAAATAACATTCGAAAATTTCAACAGTTGCAAATGAGTAAACTTCAATCGAATTTATTGAATTATTTAAGCCCGGCTATCGCCGCCAACAAATTCCAGTCCAGCGCTGGCTAACGCTCGCAGCCGATAGCCCAACAAAAACTGGAGTGAGCAATCCATGCGGCGTTCATCGAAAAGGGCAAGGTGTCTGCCGCTATTTGCTGACGATTGTATATGCATATGTGTTGGTAAATATGGGGGGGCTTGGGGGTTTTTAAGTAAATTGGTGGCGTGGGCTCTTTCGCAAATATTTGCACGTATGCAAAGTTGATGTGATTTCGACAAGCAAACAACAATTGTTGTTGGCAACGTCATCGATAATGTCAAGCGTCTATTCAAGCGTTAACTCAAACTGTCTGGCTGTTGCATTTCGCAGGCGGCAAAGACCTGTAGCTCGGCAAATTTACAGTTAAGTATGTGAGGTAAATAGTAATAAGTTACGCACAAGTATCCAAATGATTTACTCTAAAGCCCCTCTTACTTTTAATTACTATTTCGGTGCTTTGAATTTGTCTTTCATTATTTTAATTCAAATGCAGACTGAATAGGATCCTACTTTGCAGGAAATTTGAGTTCAATAGCAAGCTAGAGTATATTTTCGACTATTTCAAATTATTGATTAATTACGAAACTAAACTCTGAAGTTCGAACCACTCCTTCAAAAAACAAAAAATATGTGTACATATTTTCGATAAATCAGAGAACTTAATATTCAAGTAGTTTGGTATTGGCCAATTGTATTGAAAATTGGTAATAGTATTAGATGGGTTTCAGGGATTGGTCTAGTATTGGTTTTGGTAATTTGGTGATTTGGGATTAGGGATTGATATTGGTTTATTAGTATTGATATTGGTAAAGTATTAGTATTGTATTGGTATTGGTATTGATATTGGTACTTGTATTAGTATTGATATTGGTAAGGTATTAGTATTAGTATTGGTATTGAATTGGTATTGGTATTGATATTGGACACTTGTATTAGTATTGATATTGGTAACGGTATTAGTATTGGTATTGGTAATGATATTGTGATGTATTGGTATTGGTATTGGTATTGGTATTAGTATTGATTTTGGTATTGGTATTGGTATTAGATTGATTGGTATTGGTTTTTGGTATTGGTATTGGTATTGGTATTGATTTGGTATTGAATTGGTATTGGTATTGGTATTGGTATTGGTATTGGTATTGTATTGGTATTGGTATTGGTATTGGTATTGGTATTGGTGTTGATATTGGTAATTGGTATTAGTATTGGTATTGGTATTGGTATTAGTATTGGTTTCTGTTGGTATTGGTATTGGTAATTGTTTGTATTGGTATTGGTTAATATTGGCACTTTTATTAGTATTGATATTGGTAACGGTATTAGTATTGGTATTGGTAATGATATTGGTATTGGTATTGTTAGATATTGGCACTTTATTGTATTGCTATTGTATGTTGGTATTGGTATTAGCACTTGTATTATTATTGATGTTGGTATTGGTAATGGTATTGGTATTAGTATTGGCACTGCTATTGGTATTAGTAATAGTATTGTGTTAGTATTGTTATGGTATTGATATTGGCACTTGTATTATTATTGACATTAGTATTAAAATTCGAATCGGGATTAGTATTAGTATCGGTATTAGTACTGATATTGGCTGAATAAAGCTATTTGGTAGACCAATTATATTCCTATCTTCCTAAGCTATAAGGCGTCATGCAAGAAGTAGGCCCACAAATCCAAACTGGGTCCATGCTTTCAGTCACAGTTTATGAGTATGCGTACCAGAAAGCCTATCTACATAATTTAATAAAAAAAAAACTTAAAGCCTTTGGGTTAAGGAATAAACCAAGCTATGCCATGAAAGCAGCACCTTATGCGATACATTAGTTTCTACCATAGCACTGCAACTAGCCAGCTCTACTCGCAACTGTCACTTAATAATGAACGCGCAATTTATAAATTCTATTTGTACACAAACAAACTCGAAACCCAAAATCGAAAAAAGCGCAAACCAAGCTAAGTTACACAGAATTTGACAAGTGCTGCCGCTTGTAATGCAACACCCAACGTCCCTGCAACGCTTTGTCGACCCACACATTGGACACATGTATGTGCGCCACTAATAAGTTTTGGATTTGAGCGCGTGGTAAATTAAACCAAACACCACAGCTGACACGCAACTTTATCCAACCGCCGCACGTCCGACCCAGCCACCGCCCTCTGGTCGCCAGTTTCGGCTGTCTAATGCGCCACATGCAGTAAATAACAAACAGCTTACACTTATTGCATGCAACATGAGCGCAGCAACAATTGTATACAACAGCAGTGGGGCACGGCGGCAAGCGGCGCAGGACGGAAGCGATAGCAGACGCCCACCTGTGGTCACAGCGCCCCATAATTTGGCATCAAAATGTGTTGGCCCACCATTAGCAACCATTTGGGTATTTGGCTTTTAAATGCAATGCGTTGCAACACCAACCAACATCCACAACAATGGCGCACTGCTTGTTCAGTGCCATCGCTCAGCATGCAACATTGACACTTGGCCAAATGCATTTGTTAGCCGAATGGGCGCACCAGGGCTCACGCCGTACGACGGTACTTAGGCGGCGAGGCGAGTTGAGCCGGTGCCCTGCTGTACGGTGCTGTTCGGTGGTATGGTTGCACGGCGGGCACTTTGGTAATCAGCGCAACGTTCTCACCGGTGGCCAACCTCTAAATACATATACATATGTTCATGTGTATGTGTGCGCACATATTTACATGGGTATCGTGGCGCAACATGAGTCTAAACTACTCTGCAACTAGCATTAGTGGCAAGCGCAGCACAAATACTCAGCACTGCGAAACAAAAGGCAGCAGCAATAAAATAATTATTGTATTTGCCTGGCAATGGTTGCATTTGTATTGATTGTGAGAAAATGCACTTTCAGTCGCCCAATAACAACTAGATGGGTGCGTGTTGCATGCAGCGCCAGTAGTGTTGCACCTCGATTGTGAGGTGTAAGCATTGTATTATGACTGCGCCCGCGCCCTTGGTGATCCTTTCGCCAAACGTGGTAAGCCAGTCTGCCACTGTTTGGTGTTGTTGGTCATGTGGCAGCAAATGATGCGCATGCAAATGCACTAATGTGAAATAATGGCTTGGCAAATGCACACGAGTGTAATTAAGAAATATTAAACGCAATGCAAATTCACGAAATCCCATCAGGTGTTTGTGTGTGTGTGTGTAAGTTGACTGTGTCTAGAGTTGCTACGTTGACAGAAAATTGTTACAATCTTTTATCTTTTTCTGGTAGCGGCAGGAGCGCTTCAGGTTAAGCAAAAATTCATAAAAGTTAGGAAAAACGGTCATAAATGTGATAACCAGCAACATATTTTAATCCATAAGCTGTCATCAAGGACATCCAACGGTAGCCCCACGTGCAGTTTCAACGGGGCCGAACATACGGGGAGGAGTGTCAGAAGTGTAGTGTTAGCTGGAATACAAAGAGATGGTTAGAGTCGGGGACGGGGACCATTGCATGCTGGATATATGTATTGGTAGGTCGGGGTTGCTGCGCAAGGGTGACTCTCGGTTCTCGCGGTAACTCGAGCTCGTCTGAATGTGTGGTGACTTGACCCAAGTACGCCATTTACTGAGTAGTTAGTTGGTCAAAGGTGTTCAGGTTCAGTTGGATTGGCGGTCTATGTCGTCGACTTCTGGATGTTCCAGGAGTTGGTTCCGCTTGCAGTAGCGATCAGGATGTTTCTACGAAATTACCCCAGCAGAAACTGCTTAGAGAGGAGTTCATAATGACCCTCAACTGCAAGCATACAGGCCTCATTGTGTAGATTTCGATCGAAGAAATCAGAAGGCAGTGTTCTGGCATGTCACTGCATCCAGGCGACCATATTGGTCCGTCGTAGTTAATGACCAGCCGACCGATTGTCTTATGTGTTGCCAGCAACGATTCTTTGTATTTTCCATTCCTTTGCCCCACGTCATTAACGAACAATCATTAGCGTACTAGGTGATATAAATTTCCTACGGTGGTTGAAGGCGTTTCGAAATATAAAGAAATTAAACAGCAACAGGGAGAGGACACCACCCTGCGAAACTTGCTGTATAACTCTTCTTAATTTGGAATTTTTACCTCGAAACAATACGCATGATTCCGATTGCAAAGATCCACCTCTTCAACCCCGGAGAGAGCGTGGATTTTTCGATGTCCTCAAGTAGGGCTGTGTGCTTAATTGTGTCACAGGCTTTTGAAAAGACCAACGCTAAGAGTGTCGCACTCTCGCAGGGTAGTTTTTGGTTGAGACCATGAACTATCTGAGCATTTATGACGCTAAGTGCTGTGGTAGTGCTGTGTACTTTACGGAAGCCATGTTAGTTGTTTGATAATTGATGGTTTCCCAGTTTTAGTAGTGCGACCACTCTTCCGAGATTTCACACATCGAACTAGATAGTCTTTATTGTCGCTAGCGATCTCCGTCTAAACACTCAAGGAATGTCAAACTACCATGTCGTGTGCCTTAATTTCATTTTCAATTTTAAAATGACATTGAGCAGCATTTCAGCCGTAATTTCTATAGGGTACTGAATATTCCTTTCCAGCTCCTCGAGCTTTGTTTGACGTTGATTGAGGAAGAGGATTCTTGTATCTGAAACAAAAATTTCCAATAATCAGTGAAGGAAAAATTAAGGAGAGCATATTTGTGGGTCCGCAAATAAGAAACTAATGAAAGATAAAACAATTGAGGAAATACTTAATGAACTGAAATACGAGCCTGAAGTGCCTTGAAATAATGAAATCATACTGAACACACTGTCCAAATTTGATACAAATCCATAAACAAACATGGTCACCACTAACTATTATATTTTTTATTACTTACCATCTATGATAAAGCCTTACATAAAAAGCTGAATATCTCGAGAAGTATTAATGATATTACATTTTGTCGTTCAAATTTTTTCTATAGCTCTTGCCCTTTACGAGATGATAAAAACGAATTCAGAAAAATCAGGTTTAGAACCCGGTACTACCTCGCAGTGTAAATTTCGACTTTGTCGCAATGGACGCTTTTGTAGAGTGTTCAATTCTGAGGAATATGTGTCTAAAGTCAAAGTGTTGCCATAAAATGCCTCTGAGCTATAGAAATTTAAAATAAAAAATCACGATCGTCGTGTATTTTCAAGGGAAAAAATTTTTTACATGCCTTGGTCCAGCCCTTAATTTTAATATTAAAGGCTCAACTTTTCAGGAAATTTTTTCAGGGTATTTCCAAGGAAATTTGGTGAGGGGATTGAAAAAAATAAATAGTTAAAAAAACACCCTCTTCTAACCCATATAATAATTACATTAATCCACACTGCATTGTAACAATTCGACAGTCTTTTGGGTCATTCAGATTCAGCAGTCTCAACCGATTTACTTCAAACATACATAAAATAAGTTTTTCCAATAAAAAGATTTTCGTTAAAAGCTCATATTGACAACTGTAGGCTTACAGGTTAGGTTAGTCTGGTAGGCAAATAAGCGCATGGTCAGTTTGGTCTTTTAGGACACCAGAGGGAGAGAGTTCAGTTACCAAATTCATAAATAGTACTCAGCCTTTAATATATCTGCATTTAAAGCAAATTTCAACATACCCTGTGGTCTCACTATCGACTCACTTCTAATGACTCATAGCAAGGAGCCACCAGATGATTAAAGTTTTCAAGAGAAGATTCATTGATGCTCCATTCTATGCTTACAGAATTCGAAAACCTTACTTTACATATTAAAAAAAGCTTTTATGGACTTGCAATCTACATACCAACCTATGATGATCGAATTCAGGAGCAGAGCAGTCTTCGAATGAGTTCTTTAATATGCTTTAAATAACCGAAAAAAAGGTTGAAACTTGCACTGTATAATTTGACCGACAGTAACGCAGCATACATGATGCAGCTAATTATTATTTATTTGACTAGAAGAAGTTTTCAGTTATGATATTCAAGTGCATGTGTTAATCATTTTATAGAAGACAATATTTTAATGACCTTCTTGGGAGGAAATCACTGTAACGCGCTTGGTAAGCAAGTTCTTGAAATCATTAAAAACTTCGCTGGCCATAAATGCATGCGAATCGCAATGAAATGCTAACGAAGCGCAGCCAAGTTCTGTGGCCGTATAACTGTCAAAATTTATAGCTTAACAGCAGATTGGCAACGAACAGAGCCAGAGCCAATTGTGAATGTAACCGCTACTCAAATGCGGCCAATTGCAGTTGATTGTTTTATTGCACCTGTCCGACCTCAGTTTGTTTTTCTCTCTTTTATGCACCACTGGCAACGCTCTGGGCCCTCGCAGTTGAGTGGGCTTGTGGAGCACTAAATTTTATGCTTCCAACTAACGGTAACAAACGAAATTATTGCCGACTGCCATGTAACTTGGCTATAAAAGAAATGCATTTATGCAACTGCAATAATTGGCAACAAGCCGAGCCGAGCGCAACGCAGAAGAAAATAGACGAAGCCAAGAAGCAGCCAAATAAATGCGACTCTAATGCAACGTGAAAGCACACGCACACACACACATCTGCATGCACAAAACCTTCTACCTGGTGCCTTTATGGGTGTAGACCAAGTGCACGGCATGTTGCAATTGTTTGTTTGTGCAACAAAACCCACGCAATGCAAAAGCGGCACAGCTTATTATTATTTCAGCAGTTTTTGTTGCAATTTAGTTTGCTTTTGACTGTAGCATTTCGCCGTGGCAGTGGCAGCGAAAACAAATCGCAAATGGCATGAAAAAGCGACCCACCGCCTGTGGTATGTGCCGCAAGCACGAATTGCGCTAGCGAGTAACTAATTGGAAGCGCACAACGATCGAGCGGAACGTGGAAATGTCTTAATTAGTGTTTGTCGCATGTTGCAAGTACATATGTACGCGCGGCAGCACAATTCCTTAAGTGGCATTAGACAACCAGTGGCAACCAACTGCCATGCAATTGTTCACCATGCCACATATGTAGTCGTCGTACACGTAACTGTGCAACATCCCACATACGCACTCGGCACAAGTCGTGGCAAGCGACACCGCCGCCTGTCGCTGCACTTTTCTGCTGTCATTTGACATTTGTTGCACCGAAAACGGAAGCAGCACCACGACAGCGGCTGCGACAACGACAACAAATTTGCCACACACAAAACACGCGTAGCATGTGACCAGGCAATAGCGGCTGTGGCAACTTTTCTATGCCTCGGTGCCGCCGCAGTTGGTCGCAGTTGGTCTGTATGAAGACATCAAATGTGGCTGTCGCATTCGGTGTATGTATGTGTGTTACTTGTGTACACAATGCTTAACGGCCACTTTCTACGGTTAAACAAGGTACGAAAACAACAAGTAATGGCGATCAAACAATTGCAAGTCGGACTGCCGCGCATTGCCATGCAGTCAGCTAATGATATGCAGAGGCACCCACAAACGTACGATGCCAGTGTATTCTATTAAAAATATATGTGGACTCGTTTGTAGATTCTTTAGATTATGCGGTGCTCTTGCTTTAGAAAGGTATTTGTATATGCGGCCAACCAACAACATTTATACCCGGAAACACCTTACCAAATTATTGTTCTGAAAACTAAAAGGTATCTCTGTGTCTCAATTAGACATTTAAGGTAATCAGGCTCAAACCAACGCGCTGGGTTGATGAAAAGAGTATGCAATGTACTATCTATGCTCTTCAATCTTGTAATCTGTATTCATATAAACATAGTGAGCACTAAGCAAATTAATATTGGCAATCATAAGCTCGCAATCAAACAAAGCAATACTCAAAAGCAAAATTCCGATATTTTTTTACAGGATCACTTCCACTTGGTACAGTCTGGATGATATATGCGGCCTTCGCGGTCCGTTGGACTCTTAATGGATCATTGGCATTAGTGTTTGATTATAAATAATCTTGAATTTGGCTGGGTTGGTGGCTGAGGTATTCCATCACTTAAATTCTGCCGCCATGAAACCAGCCCAGATGGGCGTGCCGATCTATAGGCTTACTCAGTACCATTATAACCTTGACAGGTCTCAGAAGAACGAAGTGTGTGGTCCGGCGTTATCCTGGTGGAACACTACTCCCTTCCTGTTGGCCAATTCTGGACGCTTCTGGTCAATCGCCTGCTTCAAGCGGTCCAGTTGCTCGCAGTAGATGGTAGAATTAGCGTTTGGCTGGATGAGTCCCTTCCAATCCCACCAAATAGACAAAAAAAAACCTTCCCGGCCGTCTATCCCGACTTGGCCACTGTTTGGAACGATTCACCAACCTTCGACCACGGCCGTTTTCGCTTGATATTGTCGTATGTGATCCATTTTTTGTTTGCCAGTCACCATCCGCTTCAAAAATGGGTCCAGTTCGTTCTGTTTCAGCAGCATATCGCAGGCGTTGATTTGGCTGGCTGGCTTATCCAGGGTGTCATTTTCACCCGTCTGAATCGTTGAAACCGCTCCTCCGCAGTTCGAAGTGATGGAATACCATCCCTCAAAACACTATTAATCTCACGGAAGGTTTCTCTAGCGGACTTGCCTTTAACGAATGAAAACTTTAAAAGAGCGAATTTCGGCGTTAGTGAACTCCATGTTTGCACGTCTATAACTGTTGGACGCAATATCCAAACTAATCATGCATGGCGTCGTTTTGTAGTTTATATTAAGACCTTTCAAAGATGTATAGTATTGGCAGATATAAGCTCTGTAGCGCTTTATATATAACCGCGGAGTTAAAAAAAAAAAAAGGCCGAAGGGAAGCATTTGACAACCTAATATATATATATACATATGTGACCTGGTCTACGAAAAGGGAGCTAACGTGCGAAAACTAGTTTTCTGGGAAACAACTGTTAAAAATAATCAACTAAAAAGTGAAAATTAATTTTTTGACACCTAAGCCCCCTTTCCGTAGACCAGGTCATATATATACGTACAAGTATATCGATCCTTGCGTTAGTTTTAATAAATAAGCTATTTGATTTTTCCATTTTATTTTAGTATCAGAAATTTCGAGCATTCTAAACAGAAAGGAGATGATAGGAAATCATACTCGAACATATAGTATGTATGTATATTTCCATAGTAAAATCTTTTCCACTGCCTGCTGTGAGGTGGCACTTCTGAATGCGCAAAACGTCACGAAGCCGAGGAATAAGCGAGAATTCGAGAGATTGCACTTTGACGGCGCTGATAATGCATTTGATTGTTTTCCAAATCGGCGCTTTATGCGTAATACTCCACATAAAGCGCTGAATGTGTTAGCGCACGCACGCATACCACTACATATATGTATTTGTGTGAATGTGAGTGCACAGTTATTTCCATGTAAATGGAGAAGCGCGAAAGTCAACGTGTCTGTGTTTGGTTGCGTGAAATGCAAGGACGCGCATAACTGCGATATCTGGTTATGTCTGCTCGCTCGAATTCCCTTTACAGTCAAGCGCATATGCAGCAGCACGTATGTGTGTGTAGGTGTACACGATAGTCTGACACTTTGAAATATGAAAACTCAATGTCGCGCCATTGGATGGCATTTTTATGTGTCAAAAGTGCCGCGTCCTCAGCGAGCAGAGTGCATAGTTGCCGCACAGCAATTTCCTCTGTCATTATACACCCGCACACATGCGCGCACATATGTAAGTGTACGCGTATGTATTTGATCAGTGGATGGCATTCTGCGTCCCCTTGATTGCGTGTGGCACAGTTGCAGTAATGTGTAATTATGAAACATGATGCTCACACAATAATTACAATATCGCTTTTGTATTCATGCGCTCACACAGTCATACAGCCACGCACGGTTATAGGTGTGTGTGTGTGGTGCGTGCGTGTAGCACTCGCTGTGCTGAATTCTGAACTTACCACATTGTGTGCGAAGGGCGAAAATTTTAATGAGCATCTGCGTTTTGCGGTCTGACAGCGTTGATCTCGCGCCATAAAGGGAAAAATGATTGGCATAAAAATGTTGATGGCGTCTGGGAATTGCAGTAAAGTGAATCTGTGCGAAACGCAGTTTTGCGCTCGAATGACTCTGCGCTCTCAAGTGGAGTCAAATGGACTAAATAATTCGCGTTAATATTAAAAACAGTCAAAAAAAAAAAACCGTAAAGCATCACATTTTCAAACAAAGGAAATATGTAAAAATTTGCATATTTATTAAATATTATTGTACAGAATACTTGAAAAATTAATATGTTTTTGAATATTTTTGCAAAATAATAATAATAAATTAAGCCATTCGTGTTGCATACAGTAACTTAAAATATTTATTTTGGCTCAAAATTTAACGAAATCGCGAATATCTTCGGGAGATTATTTTTAACAAATTTCGACATGGTTTATGTCAGCCAGATTGCATCGATCAAAGAACTGGTTTATCGTTTCCCTTTTAGGGGAATTCTGCGATGATCGTAGATCACTCCAAAACACTTCCCGAAACTCCTCTAAAATCAGTTCTATTCATCAGTTGCTCTGTTCAAACTCATATTTCAAGATCATCATATGATCTAGCCTGCGATTGGGACAACGATAGACATTAAATGGAATATTGAATGAACATTTCGCTGTAAAAAAAAAAAAAAACGTTGGATCCCACACAATTTGTTCGTTGCTCAGAAATAGTAAAAAAACGGCAACGGTTCTTCGAAACACACCTATGGCATCGTTAAATGTATGAGTCTGAGAGTCAATCGCCTGTGTGGGTGTTTCGAAATTAGCCGAATCCAACACGTTTGCCCACGAAGCACGTCAAGTTAATGGTTGCCTGATGACTTATGTAGAAAAACTGGATACCAGGTTGTTCAATGAGTTTCGTCATTGGTTAAGAAAAACACAATTTTATGAATCAAAATTCACTTTTTTATTCAGTATAACATTAATATACTTGCTCCAACAATCCTCCAATCCTCCAATCTGTGGATCCCATACATACATTTCAACAGCCGTTATGACCCCTTCATTTGATGAAAAACGCTTGTCAAGCATACATTTTTTGAGTTCTGGAAACAAATAGAAGTCGCTGGGGGCCCAAAATTCTGAAAAGAAACGGTGGATTCTCCAATACTTCGAACTTCAATTCATGGATTTTACCCATTGTCAAATTAGTTTGATGAAAAAGGATTATTTTCTTCTGCAAACCGGGTCTTTCTCCACAAATTTTTTCCTTCAATTGGTCTAAAAGGTTGTAATAATATTCAGAATTAATTGTTTTATCAGTTCGCAAGTAATCCACAAACAAAATTCTCTCACATCCCAAAGAGCTGATGCCATAACCTTCTTGTCTGTTTTCCGGACACGAACTCGTTTCGCAGCCGAACAACCAGGTTCACACCATATTTACCCGTCTTGTTTTGATTCAGGGTCATCGTGATATACCAAAGTATCATTCATAGTGATGAATCGACGCACAAAATCCTCGTTATCCTTTTTAAAATGCTCCAAATTTTTTGGCGGAGGGAAAATCGGCATTATGCACACTGCTCTTTTAAAACCGAAAATGTTATTTAAAATATGACTCACACTGCCTAATAATATGTGCAGAGCCTCTACTAAATCTCTCTCAGTCAATCGATGATCTTCCAAAACCATATCTGAATTTTGGTTTGATTTCTGGTATTGAGGCGCTTTTTGGACGCCTTTCACGTAGGGTCGTTTTCAAGCCTTGCGCGACCACGTTTAAATTCAGCAACCCATTTTTCAACTGTTCTAATAGCAAGTGATCATTGGTGCTAGACCTTCAAAAAATAAGAATTTTATCACTGCGAAAAAAAAAATAAAATCAAAATTCTTAACCTCACAATTTTTAGCTCTCACACATCGACATAAAAACTGCATTTTTGAATACTCAAAACATCGAATTGATGAGTAGCATATAGTATTGAATTCGTACCTAATTTTTTTCTTTCTATTCTCGTGCGTATAAAATAAACTAAAGGTAAAAGTTTTGGACACCTTTAGGAGGCGAGGTGATGCGCTCAGAGCCCATGTTTTGGCGGTACCTCAATCGGAGCATCAATAGTGCTTCGAAAATTGATTCAAACACATATGAAAGTGTATGAATCTTAATGGAGATTATTTTGAATGGCAATCAAAAATAACCAAGCCAAGTGTACCCTGAAAATTTCGCTAAATCGCCTACTAATATGCGAACTAGTTCGTCAGTTTCTTGAGATATTTATTAATATTTTTGCAAACATTCTTTCCTTCAAACGAAACTGCTTATGTCGAAACCACTATATTATAGTTTAACTCACAATAAGATCAAATGCATATTTTTTATGTAAAACTTTTTATTTGACGAGGTTATATGCTACAGTGATCCGATCTAGAAAATTTCTTAGACTTCATAGCGGTGCCTTGGAAACTAATCCATGCCCAGTTTTGTGAAGATATCATGGCAAAGACAAAGGTTTTTCATATCAGGATTTGATTTTCATTATATAGATTGTGTGCCAGTTATATGCTGAAGTATATAGTTCTACTTGTATGTGAAAAATTAATCTTAAGTTTATTATAATCTGAAAGACATTAAATTGTGCTTCAAAGTTTAGGCTCAGAAAAGACTATGTAAGTTTAAAAATTATTTTTTATTTAAACAAGTTAAACTCTGAATGTGTTATAAAAGAATACTCAACAGAAGAAAGAGTGAAAAAGAATTGGAAATCATTTTAAACTTTTATAATTCATTTTTATTGCTATTTCATTTTAAATTCCACAAATTATATCCCCACAGAGTGTCGAAGCAAACACGAAGGAAAATTTGTTTTAAAGACGGAAGGATTGGCGTAAGACCTTCATTAGTTCTAATGAAGTGAAATCACTTTTCGTATGTAAAACAAGCGAAACACAAATACTAAAGTACACAATAAATAAAATTCCACAAATTGTTTGTAAACAATGCTGAGCCGAGTAAAGGCTGAGTAGGCGGGGCAGTGGAAAAGCCGAAAAGTGAGGTAAGACGGAAAAGCAGTGGCACAGCACAGAGCTTTCCCGAAACCTAAATAAACAGCAGCGATAACTTTGACACTGAATACTGGCTGCCAAGCGCCAACAAAAACAACGAACATAGAAGAAGTTATAGGAAATCAAACGCACACCCTCCTTAACCCACACACAAAGCCAAATAAATACAAATATAACCCCAAATTTCTCATTTGCCTCGATAGAAGGAGCACGAAATGAGAGCGTACGTGGAGCGGAGAGCGCTGAAGTGAACAAAGGCAGCAAAAGACAAATAACTAGATTTTAAATATTAAATGAAAAATCCCAAAAACAAACATGCCGAAATTATTGTAAAACATGTTACTAAAACAACAACAATAAATATTCAATTTGCGTTTAGTCAAAACGAGGCGCCGGGCGACGGTGGGGACCCATCAAATTCGGGTTAAGCGTTTTAGCCAAACACACACATATGAAATCAGAGATATTTTTGTACGTTGTAAATATATTTACATATGTATGTGTATGTATATACTCACATATACATGCTTGTGCCTTGAGTTCGCGCGCACAATTAGTACAGTAATTTCTGCTAAAGACCGAGCAATAGCATGCATAGGCAACGAAATTTGTATAGTACAATACATATAAAATTACAAAAACAACAACAATACACAATAACAGCCAAATTCAAGGCCAAAAATTAGCGCACAACACATGAGTATGTCCCAAAAGAGTTCACGACTTTTTGACTTTGCGGCGGGGGGATGTACGTGTAAGCGACTTTCTGTGGCAAATGTTCATGAAGTTAAGTGGGGTGGTGAGGGAAAGTATATGAATTCAAATTGGCACTTAATTATTAAGAAGTTTTTAAGGAAGGTTGGCGAAATCGATTCAGCTATATTGTGGAATTCAAGTATTCTCTGCCCAATCCATAAAAAGGAAGACTCCACAATATGCGCCAACTATCGTGGGATAGGCCTCCTAGACATCGCATATAAGGTTCTATCGAGCGTCTTGTGTGAAAGATTAAGACCCACCGTCTACAAACTGATCGGATCTTATCAGTGTGGCTTTAGACCTGGAAAATCGGATATCTACCATGCGCAAAATCTTGAAAAAGTTATGAAAATGGAATAGTCAAAATCTTCGAAAAGTCGTTTTGAAGCAAAAGAACTGCCATCTTGCCGAACCAGCTATTTGTTTCCCCGCAAACTAATACAGCTGTGAAAGCTGACATTGAGCAACACCAAAAGCTCCGTCAGGATCAAGAAGCACCTCTCCGAGCTGTTCGACACCAAACGAGGTAATTGGCGAGTGTGGCTTTTTCAACTGCTGCTGGAGAAAATAATTCGAGCTGCAAACTAAACAGAAAAGTACCATCTTCCATAAGAGTGCTGGCGTACGCCGATGATATTGATAACATTGGCCCTAACACTCACGCCTTTGGTTCTGCGTTTTCGAGAGAAAGGTCTTGCGGAAGATATCGAATTCGATTGAACAATGAGCTATATGAGGTATACGACGATATTGACATAGTTCAGCGAATTGAAAGACAGAGGCTACACAGACTTGGTAATGTCGTCGGTGTGGACTCCAGCTCTGAAAATGTTCGGCACAGATACATGCGCGGAGGAAAGACAGACTGGCAAAAAGAAGAAACGACTGGCAACGCACGGTTTTACGCCAATGAAGAAGAATTGCAAATTTAATAAAATGGAAGTTATGAGTATTTATCTAAAAATATAATGGAAATCTCTGAGTACAGAAAATTGAACTGAAAGTTTCAGATCCAGAAAATAAAATTTCAACTCGGTTCTGTAGGGTTAGAGTTTGCTAAAAATATATGTTTAATTTTCCAACTTTGGAAGTGACTTGAATAGGTGCAGGGATGGGTAAAATCTTCCCTTAGCACGTGCTAAAAAGCTTAAGTGATCGCATACTAGAAAACGGCATTTCATAGCACAATTGCACAAGCTGACTTCACACTTACACCCTGTCAGAAAGTATCGGGAATTCTTCATTTCTCCCTCTCATTTCTCCTTATATGCAAGACAGGTAAACACACTGGTTGCCTGATCGCGCTAATTTTTGGCATCATAATTAAGGACACTTGTACCAACCAAGGAAAAAAATTACCTGTCTTCCATATAAGTGGGAGATTTAAGTGAAGATTTCCCGATACTTTCTGGACAGGGTGTATACTTGCGCTCTATTGTTCAGTCGTTGCCGAGACAGCAACGGAAAAATTTTACGCATGGACAAGTTGTTAAGATTAATGTGCGCTGAACGAAATTTGTTTGAGATTAATTTTCGCCTACGCTTGTGTACTGATTTGGAGTTTGGCTGACAAATTTCCGTAATTTCATTTCACATAGTCCTCCTCAGCTTAAATTATTTATCTTTGTCACCAAATCCATAAAAATAGTAAAAAATTTAAACGAATATCCCTCACGTTTTTCGACAAAATTCAGAAATACTGAAAACTTGAATTTTTTTTTCAAATCCACAAAATTAAATCTTAATTATTTTCAAATGGCAATATTTACCAATTAGTTCTATTAATAACTTAAATCGTTTGAATATATTTAAAAAACATCAAGTACGGGTTTCAATTACAATACGTTCCTCGACAGTGACGTCTTTATAAAGTTGATTGCGTGGATGGATACTGAAAAATGTGGAGTTGGATTAACATCTTCAAGCAGCGCAGTATTGACAACTAAGACAACATTAAATGCAGCACGCACAGTTTTGTTGAACCAAAGAGTCAAAGATTTTAGAGACTCTCAAATTTCTACGGAATATTGAACACCCCATCTTCTCCAACCTCTACCACTAACTTTCAGACGATCAATCATCTACAGCTTTAAAACCAGGAATATTGTGTTTAAGCCACTGGTTTTTAATTGTTACCTTGTCAGCTGGACAGAACCTTGCTGAAGGCTTAAATGCTCTCCATTGTCCATCCTCCGTGCACACTTTTGCCCCAGTTTTAATCCCTTCATAGAAGTCGTGTAACGCCTTTACAATAGATTTCTAACCAAGCCATTACTGCAGGTGGATGGAGACCATGTTGAACCCTGGGTATAACATTCGTTGTGCTTTTAGGGGTTTTTGCGTCGATTTCCTGGTTTCGCTTATTAAAGGCTTGTCCAAAAGTACCTGATTACCTGAAATCATCCCGAATATGTCTTGCCATTGATTTGGTCGATATATCCATTCCTTCTGAGAAATTTTTCTGTTATCTAAGGAAATTTAAGGGCTCGTTTTGGCTACTTTGTCCTTCCCAGTCAAAGAAGCTCATTTGTCGGAACAAGCGATATCGAGCCAATATAGCATATAGCTTTCATAAAACTGATCAATAAAAATCCGAACAGAGAACTTTCTACATTCTCTTTTGATATAAAAAATACAACTATGAAGGGCTTTATAGCTGCTGAGTGTTGGTCAACAAATATTTAATATTGCAGTTGCTTTCTAGGGCATATAATGGAGATCTCATACTGATAATACTATCAGAAACGACTATCTTATCAGTTGGGGTAATTTGAAGGCAAATAAAGTCCGGTCCTTCTAGACCCTTGTCAGTTATTATTAGAAAAAATAATTAATTAATTGAACCTAAAGTTATAAAGCCGTTAAAAAATGTATGCCCATGTGAGGTTCACTCGAATAGTCCAAGGTGTCAGTAAAACGACAAAAATGAAAATATTAGTGATTATGAAAGAAATAAACTAATTCAAATAGTGAACAATGATGACATGACCAGAACTACTATTATTTAGCAAAGTGTGTTATAACTTTGGCAAATATTGAAAAATAAAAAACAGCTGCACGAACTGAACCCCCGCAAAGCAAACAATGACATTTATAGCCAATCTATACTCAACTGAAGTGATCGAATCGAGCCCGTTAATTAGCACTCACACTCAATCTATGAGAAATGAGAAGTATTTTCTTTAATGAAAGGGCCCTGTTATCGCTGCCCTTTTACAGCTGCATTTCAAGTGCGCATTTGTTCGTCTATAAAAGCGCATCATTTCACTAAGCAAATTTTAGTTTAGTGAACTGCACAGAGCATTCCGGTTTCGGGGATTCATTTGGAGTTAAAAGCTGTTACAAAAAAAAGGACTTAAGCAAACAAAAGTTAATTTTCGATAAATAAAGAAACTATAAAAATGGTTATCAAAAATCCGAATAATGTAGTTGTGCCCGATTATTTGAACGAGAACTTCTTCGTGGCCGCGCTCGAGGAAGGTTTGCGTGCACTCCAGGTGACGGTTAGTGAAATAACTTTCGAATGGGCCACCAACCCCGGTGATAATTACTGCTCACGCATTTATCGCGTTGCAGTCGCCTATGAACGTCTAGTTGACGCTGATGAGCCACCAGTACAAGAGAAACGGTCGTTAATCGTCAAATATATACCGGTTTCGAAAGACACCCGTTTCCTTGATGACTTAAATGTTTTTCTTAAGGAAAAAATGACCTATTTGGATGTACTGCCACGGCTGCAAGTAATGTTGCCGTGTCCGAAATTCGCTGCCATGTTAGTATAGCCAATAAAATTGTGGAACATTTCTCATTTATCTTATTTTTCTTTCTTTGTAAAACAATTGAATGTTTTAAAATGATTTGCAATTTTTTCGGGTATTCTCAACTATGATTTCTATTTCGTTCAGCTGTTATTATGCAAACAAATCACCCATTAGCAGTATTGTTTTTTCTGACTTGAAGTCTGACGGTTTTCGGGTAGTGCCACGACAGGACCAGCTCGATTGGGCACACTGCGAATTGATCTTGCAACAAACGGCGCGCCTGCATGCCACTTCAATGATTTTAGCCCAGCGAGTAAGTACATTGAAGAGACCTAAGTAAGCATTTTTTTATACTATTATAGTTCAGTATATAATGGGAGTTATTCAGAAAGGAGCTGCTAGAAATATAGTGAAGATGTCCTTTGTGCAAGTCCGAAAAACAATTTAAATGATCCAAAAAAGCAACGTTTTCAGGGATGATATGAATTTAAACTGAGATGTTCATGTCTCAATTGGTTTTACTCAAACGCGATATGAAGCCGAACCAGTTTTTTCAACTTAGTGCAACTCATTTTCAAAAATTGTCACACAACATACATACATATGTATATATCATTTATAGGATCCCGACATCACCAAACACTATGTCGACGGTTTCTTGTGCGAAAAGTCTATAATGAAGTCTGATGACATTAAACAAATTTTCGGCGTTATATTGAAGTACCTAGCCAACAATGCAGCTGAGTGGCCCGGTTTTGAAAAGATCGCACAAAAACTGCACCGTTTCAATGATAATTTCAAGATCATATGCGCACACTTAGCAGATCATCGTGAAGGCGATCGTTTCGTTGTGATGAATCATGGTGATCTCACGGTATCAAATGTCATGTACGCCTATGATGATCCCAAACAACCCAAAAAACCAACGCGCGCTATTTTCGTAAGTTCCACTGAAATCCAAAACTGTTTCGTTTCATTTCAATAACTCATTCTGGTTTTATGAACTTTCAGGTGGATTTCCAAATTAATTTCTTTGGCAGCCCTGGCTGCGATCTAAACTTCTTTCTCAACACCAGTGTTCAATTGGATTTGCTGAAGGGACGACGCGAAGATCTCATAAATGTATATTACAAAACACTCAAGGAGACGTTGAAGTATCTTCATTACGAGAACATACCGACTTTAGAAGATCTAAAGTACGAACTGCGTGCTCGTGAACTTTATGGTCTTTTCGCTATGTTCGGTTTTCTGCCTTTAGTTACTATGCCAAAGGAGCTATCCGATAATAACAATCCTGAAACTATGATAAATGAGGAGAACGTCCGTCTAAAGTACAAAAAAGTATTTGCACAAGAGCGTTTAAAAGCCCAGCTGAAGTATGCACTAAAGCGCTTTGATGATTTGGGTGTGTTGGACGAGTTTTAGTTAATGTTTAATATTGGGTACAACTTCTTTATGGATGCTGGGTACATATAAATATGTATAAGTATATTAACACGGAGTATATAAAATTCAAATAAAATCTTTAGACATGACTTCAGTGAAGAAATGCTGTTATGCCCAAAGTAATTTCACTACAAATATATAATGGATAGTCGTACTACTACATTTGTATATATATATATATATATATATATATATAAAAAATTTTATAGACTATCACGAGAAAGTGCATTTAAAACTGCTTTCATTTTTTCCTTACCTGTCCCACTTATCTACTCATATCTCTGTTTCTCATAATTTGCGCAAGTGTTAATAAATCTTTTCTTAATCAATAAATTAAATTATTTTTTCTTTTAACTACTAACGACAAGAGCAAATATTTGCACACTATCAACGACCTACACTTATCTTTTTATTCTTTCCTTTCCTCTCTTAATTGTAGTATACTCATACTATATATTTGCTTCTCTTATGATGAGAGTCAAAATCGGAACCGCTGCGTATTGCAAAACAAGCAAGAAAAGGTTCTATTTTTCTCTCTTTCTCTTATTTGTTCGGGAAGCCGCAATACTTATATGCAGCTTATCAAATTTTACTCTCAACTTGGCGATCAGCTTTAATACCGCAACGATTCAAACAAACAATATCGCTACGAGCTCGGCTATATCCATATATACCTCACATCTGTGACTAGAAGCACATAATAATAATGCTTAAGAAATATTTATAGTATACTAGCTAACCCGGCGAACTTCGTACCGCCCTATAATCAAGAAATATCTGTTACCTTTTTATATGAATGAAGTTAACATCTTCGCCTTTGTACTTCTCTTTTCACCGCAAGTTGGGTGCCATTGCAAAGACGTGGCTGATTTATATTCCGCAACATAATTATTACCGATCTGATTTTAAATTGCAGATTATGAGGTGGTAATCCGGGTAATTCCAAAAAACCTTGATAGTTAACAATATCACCTTGGTTAGTGACTGAATCAATCGATTTGTGTGTAATCAATTCACCGGTTATCTTATTTTGAACTTGAAAATTCATTTCATTGACAACAATTTTTTTTGCAGTCCGAACATCGTTATCTTTATAATTTTGTGCATTATTTGGGAAAATGTTATCAATAAGTTCTGTCTTAGATTTCATAAAATGAAAGAAATTGATAGGGAACGTAATGTATCCAGACAATGAGTCAGCAGGTATTTTTCCATTACCAATATCGTGTAATTGCTTCAAAAAAGTTTGGTCATTCTGCAGTTCGACTCCCATGTTCATACTTAATTTGAGCGTTTTAACATATTTCCATAAAATGGTTGTCTTTAAGCATGTATTAAATTCGTCTGCTGGCGTTGATCAATGAATTACTGGTAATGTTTGTCGAAAATATTCTTCTTCTTAATTGGCGTAGACACCGCTTACGCGATTATAGCCGAGTTAACAACCGCAAAGGGGGTCTCTCATCAGAGGCTGTTGTTTATTTTTCATTGGGGGTGTTTTTTTACGTGGCGGTCCCAAACTCAGCGCACAACCCTATGCAGGGGATGTTTCGCCTTCTCACTTCCGCTCGCCTTCAAACGGATGTTCTTAGGCTACCCAGAGGATACTTGGTCAGAGACCGGAAGTCGTGAGCTGCTTGAGTCATATGTAAAAGAATATTTTCTGGACACTCCGAAGTGAATGGCGTTCAGAGAACTTTCCTCATTTGCGTGAACTTCTACACATGACTCCATCCTCAGAAAATCCCCTGCTATTAATAACACTGCACTACCAAACTGGTTTTGGTTCTTTCGCAAATCTTGCAAAGTGCGGTCTAATGCTTCTAAAGATTTTTTGTGTGCCTTTCTGCACTCAGCTCAAACTATTAATTTGCATTGCTGCAATACTTTGGTCATTGCTGAATTTCTCGAAAGGTTGCAGGTTGGAGTGTCATTTATTTGCATGTTCAAGGGCAACTTGAATGAGGAATGAGTTGTCCAACCGCCTTTCAACAACGTGGTTGCAATACCTGACTGAGCAAGTGCAAGACT
>CM050323.1:39376639-39397316 GCA_027475135.1 Bactrocera correcta
AAATGGTTATCAAAAATCCGAAAAATGTAGTTGCGCCCGATTATTTGAACGAGAATTTCTTCGCAAGCGCGCTTGAGGAAGGTTTGCGTGCAACCCAGGTGACGGTTAGAGAATTAACTTTCGAATGGTCTACCAACCCCGGTGATAATTACTGCTCACGCATCTATCGCGTCGCAGTTGCCTATGAGCGTCTAGTTGACGCTGATGAGCCACCAGTACAAGAGCAACGGTCGTTAATCGTCAAAGCTGTAACGGTTACGAAAGAAACACGTTTCCTTGAAGATTTAAATGTTTTTCTTAAGGAAAAAATGACCTTTCTGGATGTGTTGCCACGGCTGCAAGTAATGTTGCCGTGTTCGAAATTTGCTGCCACGTTAGTATACCCAATTAAATTGTGGAACATTCTCATTTATTTCTTGTTTTTTGTAAAAGAAAATTGAATGTTTTAAATTGATTTGCTATTTTTTCGTATTTTTCCAAAATTATTATTTGCTGCCCAGCTGCTATTATGCAACCAAATCACCCATTAACTCTCTTGTTCTTACTGACATGAAGTCTGAAGGTTTTCGGGTTGCGCCACGACAAGACCTGTTCGATTGGGCACACTGTGAATTGATCTTGCAACAAACGGCGCGCCTCCATGCCACTTCAATGATTTTGGCCCAGCGAGTAAGTATATTGAAGAGGTCTAAGGAAGCATTTTTTTATACCATTTTCATACGCAGTATATGACGAGAGTTATCTAGAAAAGAGCTGCTGGCAATGTAGTGAAGATATTCTTTGTGCAAAGAAACAATTTAAATGCTCCAACAAAGTATATTTTTCAATTAATTAATCTTTTAAAGCAACTTATCTTATTTTAGAAACAATAATAAACACCTGGAAATATATATTTAGTTGCATTTATAGTTAAAATTTAGATTCTGCAATAGAATCTTTTAATTTTTATGTAAATAATTTAAAAAAATCGTGACAAATCATATGTATGTATGTAATATTGGCAACATCCTGCGTGATGCTGGCAAGCAGCAACCAACTTCACATCTCGAGAAGTAGCGACAGATTACAGTCTCCAAAATACAGTTGGCAATGAAGAGCAAACGCAGCGGATAATCTATTTTTCTATTTAATTAAATACCAATTCGTTTTAACTTTTATAAATTATAAACAATATTTTGTATCTAATAAACATAATAATCACTTTTTACATGTATATACTATATATATCATCTATAGGATCCCGACATCTCCAAACGCTTGGTCGACGGTATGCTGTGCGAGAAGTCTATAATGAAGTCTGATTCCTTTAAGCAAATGTTTGGTGCTGCCCTGAAATACCTGGCCATCAATGCAGCCGAGTGGCCCGGTTTTGAAAAGATCGCACAAAAATTGCACCGTTTCAATGATAATTTCAGGCGAATAAGCGCACACTTAGCAGACCATCGTGAAGGCGATCGTTTCGTTGTGATGAACCATGGTGATCTCTCTATTTTCAATATCATGTACGCCTATGATGATCCCAAACAACCTAATAAACCAACGCGCGCTATTTTTGTAAGTTCCACTGAAATCCAAAACTGTTTCATTACATTTCAATAACTCATTCTTGTGTAATGAACTTTCAGGTGGATTTCCAACTTAATTTCTTTGGCAGCCCTGGCTGCGATCTAAACTTCTTTCTCAACACCAGTGTACGTCTAAATGTGCTGAAGGATCGACGAGATGATCTCATAAATGTGTATTATGAAACATTCAAGGAGACGTTGGAGTATCTTCATTACGAGAACATACCGACTTTAGATGATCTAAAGTACGAGTTGCGTGCTCGTGAACTTTATGGGTTTTTCGCTTTGTTCGGTTTTGTGCCCTTAATTACTATGCCAAAGGAGCTATCCGGAGATAACAGTATTAAAACTATGATAAATGAGGAGAACGTTCGTGTAAAGTACCAAAAACTATTTGCACAAGAACACGTACAAGCTCTGCTAAAGTATGCACTAAAGCGCTTTGATGATTTGGGTGTGTTGGACGAGTTTTAGTTAATTTTTAATATTGGATACAACTACTTTATGGGTGTTGGGAACTTGTAAATATGTATATATTAACATAGAATATATAAAGTTTAAATCGTATGTCTAGACATGTCTCCAAAAAGGAAATATGTATGGTAGAACTACCACATACAATATATTAGTGCTATCCCGCCCAAGGACATACAATTCTCCTTTCATTGTTTGATCAAGTATTAGTAGATCTTTCCTTAATCATTAAATTAAATTTTTTTTTTCTTTTAAGGTAGTACTTAGTCTGAAAACTTATGCCTATTTTCATGGCTTCTTTGGAGTGTGGTTTTTACAGGAAAATAAAAATTAATTATCTTGAATATTTGAATAATTTTATCTACATGTTGAATATGTAAAAAATATGTATTTAAAAAAATGTAATACTTTATTACTATTATTATTGTCACTCGAAGTTGGAAACTCAAAAAAAAATGTAAGTGGGTGGCCCGGGTGATTTTGGCTCTTGATGTTATCTGAAATCAAATATTCCTGATTATTTTTAATCTATAGACATCTCATTCTGATCGGAACAACTGAAGTTAAATTTCAAGGGTAAATAACAAAATGGTGGACTTTGAAAAAAATAGTTCTTTTATTTTAGTAAAGAAAGGGTTGTAAAATAAAAAGTTAGGGGTAAAAAGTAGGGGGTAATAACGAGAACTATAAATGTGTATAATAGTCTGGAAAAATTTGAAAGCGATCGGTTCAGTAGAAAAAAAGTTGGGACTTGGACCGGCCAGAAAAACAATGTTTTGAGAAAAACGCGTTTAAAGTTCAGTCGACCTTAGAAGTTGGACTCCGAGGCGCTCTAGGAAACTCGTTATAACTCCGGAAATATTCCGAACTTTTGTCTGAAATTTTCACAGTATATTTTTAAGACATTGTACTATCAAATCAAGCACATAAAAATGTTTTGATTTTTCAAACCCAAGTTACCAGATACTACCTTAAATAATAGCGACAAGAACAGACATTTGTACACATTGCAACTCATATACTCGCACTATCAACGACCTACACTTCTCTTTTCATTCTTTCCTCTCCTCTCTTAATTGCAGTATACTCATATATTTTTTTCTCATATAATGAGAGTCATAAAGAAACCGCTGCAAGACAAGTAAGAAAGAAAAGTTCTATTTTTCTCTCTTTATTTGTTCGAGAAGCCGCAGTACTCATATGCAGCTTATCAAATTTTACTCTCAACTTGGCGATCAGCTTTACTACCGCAGCGATTCAAACAAACAATATCGCTACGATCTCGGCTATACCCTTATATACCTCACATTAGTGACTAGAAACATATAATAACAACGCTTTAGAAATCCCTATTTTTAAAAGAAACAAAAATTGTTATTTTTTCAATTCGCAAGTAATAAGGCTTTATGTAATATTCGCAAATAAGCCACATATTGCTTTGAGCCTTTTCACCTTTTAAAATTTACTGCACCATATATCAGCAACAAATAGATCTTTTTCACTTCTTCCAAGCACTCGATCTGTCCAAAATATGTAAGAAGTGTTATCAAGGTCTTAAAAACGTCTGTGGTATTACCATTTACAACCATAGTACAGTTGTCAATAACATCTATATTTAACAACTTGTTACAAGCAGTTGTTTTCTATACTATCTGTTTTTTTTTTTTTTTTTTTTTTTTTTTTTTTTTTTTTTTTTTTGTGAAAAAATATTAATACAAAATTAAAGACGTTGAAAAAACCAAGGCAATTGGTTACCTTAGTTCATTTTTCTACAGGGGTTATGAATACTAAACTAACTACACATAAGATGACTCCAAGTGATAACTACAAAAAGGGTGTTTGGAAAAATTATGTAAATAAATCAACTATGATTAAAAATATTTGTTATTTATTAAAACAACATATACATCAAAAGCGGATCATGAATAGTAATAAATTAACTAACGGTCATGCGGCACTTTACTGAAATAAGTACTAAATCTGATAATTGAATCAATATTTAGTTGTGCTATAAAATTGCTAATGACGAGTAATACAAAAGGTATACAAACTAAAACTAACGGTTACGGAAACGCTTCGTTATTCTATTTACTATCTTTTTAGTTTCATTTAGCGAGATTATAAAGCTAAAACAAAATGCTCACATTTTTCAACTGTGCAAAATTAAACAATATTATCCTTTGCGGCTGCCAATATGCAGCGTGATCTAAACTCAATTGTCACTTCAAAAAACATCCACACAATGACCACTGCTGCTGTGTGCAACAACGAATATATTGTTGTTGGTTTCTCGTGCTGCTTTGCGCCTCGTGCAGCACAATGTCTTAGCTGCTACTACCTATGCTCACGCTGATCAAGATCATTGGCCTTATTGATCGCTATGCAAGATTAAAGTCAGCGCTTACTGTCGGCAGAAATAACGGTCTACGGCGCAATGGGTGTTGCATGACGTATTAAAAATGTGGTATTTGCTGTTTTTTTTTTTTTTTGTTGTTGTGTGTGATACTCCTTGGTCATCCAAGGCACGACGTGGCTGTAAATCGATTGCCAATTATTTTTTGTCTCCAAAGTGCTAAAGCAATTATTGGTGGCGATAAAAAATTCGTATTGATTTTATCATTAAATTCCCCCTATGAGAATAAGATAGAACAGAAGTACTTCTCGCGACAGTGTCTCGGCCTTATGGGGAGTTGAAAAACTTCAACTTATTTGTTTTCATATAATATTTATAACGAACTTTAATGAACCAAATATGTACTTCTGGTCCACCACTTTTTTCCATTTTTCCATTAGAAACATTATTCTATCAGACATTATTCTGGTTTCTCGGCGAAAAACTGCGACAAGTAATTTTCAAAGGCTTCTCTTGAACCCAACTTTACTCCATTAAGGGAGTTCCGCATTGACGATTGAAGCAAATGGTAGTTCGATAGGTGCACGGTTAGGCTTATAATATGAATGCATCAAAACTTCTCAGCCAAGATTTCCCAGTTTTTGCCGAGTCATCAAAAATACGAGTATGTGTGGTCTAGCGGTGTCCTGATGGAAGGCGAAGCTCTTTCTGTTGATCAGTTCTGGCTGTCTGTTTTCGATTGCTTGCTTCAATCTTCAGTTGTTGACAGTAAAATGTAGAATCAATCGTTCGACCAGGCTGAAGCAGCTGATAGTGGATGATTCCTTTCCAATACCACCAAACACTCATCATAACCATTCAAGGCGACAATCCTGGCTTTGCAATCATTTGTTGAGCTGCTTCACGCTTGGACCATGATCTTTTCGCACATTATATGTCGCATTTGATCCACTTTTCATCTCCTGTCACTTCATTTTGATTTCATTTCATTTCAGCAAAGAATCACAGATGTTAATTGGGTCCATTAAATTTTTCATAGACAATTCATGTGGCACCCAAACGTCGAGTTAGACAACTTTTTTCATAAAATATTTTTTTGTCTTACACTTCAAGGCGGTTAAAACATTTCAAAAGCATTTTGGTAAGAGCTCAGTGATCACAGTGATCGAGAATTCCTAAGAAAGCGGCCAACATATTCGTTTTAAGGTATAAATCTGCACTCTTATGTAGCTGAAACACTATTGTATAAATATTAAGTCGCAAAGCGGAAGCTTCCACATGAGCTCTTTTCTGCAACAATACTCTTCTACTCTTCCCACTTTTACCGTTGTGCCAGGAATGCGAATGATGCCACAACAGCATGTAAGTTAATAATAAATTGCATGCAACAAGCGCACACACTAGAAAAGAACATCGAGTAAACGAAAATTATATCCGAAAATGCCACACAATAAATTACAAAAATAAGTAGCGCCGTGTTGCATTCATAAATTCTGGCAACAGCAAAAGTGTCAACGACAAAAACAATGACACCGAGCAATGTAGGCAACAGCACTCTGCAGTAGCTGCCCTGTTCGCTGCTTACAAGCATGTGAGAACAACCGGCAGCCAAGAGGCAACAGCTTAGCCATTTCCGCAAGTCTGTCCAGCCAAAAGATAAATACTCGTATAAACATTTCATATATAAAAATATAGCGAAACATTGTATATTTCATGCATGCAGCCAGCCACCTGGCGACACCCATGGCATGAAAGCGAATATTTTCAGTTGCACATACAAACATGCGGCAACATGCTACAGGAGAAGGCGCGAAAAGGTCGCAAAGCGTTCGATGACTTATGAAACGTCGCAAAATACAATTTTTGGTGGAAATTGCATTGCCGGCGACATGGCAGGGCAGCCTCTACCTTGAAGTGGCACCAATGTCTGCCAGCAGCGCAACGGTACTGCCGCGAGCCGCAACTTCTAGCAACTTGTGGCATTGGCACTTAACACTGGGGGGAGTTGGGCACTCCAAATCGCCAGACACTACTTTAATATCATAGCTGCAACGCAAGACCGTTTGGCCATTTGGTGGCACGAGATTTTGACAATGCGATAACGGTGTGGCATGAACGCCTTGAAACGCCTCATTTCGTCTATTTAGCTGCCTTTGGAACGGAAAATCGTGTGTGAAGGTCTTGCGCGAGCGTTAAGGTTGCGCTTGTTGCACATTCGCCAACGTTGCTTGCTTTGTTGCCACGTTTTTGTGAACTCCAAACAATTGTCGGAACTCACGCGCACTGACGGTAGGAATAGCTGCCAGTGGAGGGCAGCAGTCGTGGCAGATGAGCGCAGCAATGAAATTCAATGCCGATTTGGTGACCCCGCCAACAACAACAACGACAGTAACTGGAAGTAAGAACCACAATAGGTACCAAGCACAAATGTCATGTGAAAAATTAACAACAACGAATATGTTTTAAAGCAACTAGTAGCACTGCGGCAAGCATACGCGCAACATGCCACTTGCCACTGTAGCGCGAAGTGTGATTTACCTTGTTCGCTGCCACAAAAGCTGTTCGACGCGTCGATTAACGCTTTTTTGCCATCGCCTTGCCGGCGATCAGCGATTAAAAGCGCGAGCAAATGCATTTGGAGGTGGCAATGCGGCGTTGTTGCAACATTGCAATTGTGCAACACTTAAAGTAAAGTGCAGCAATGAGCTCCATTACTCGCACCGCATTAGGAGCGTTTAAAAGAAATTTAATTGGCCAATGCCAAGCGGCAGTTACTGCAACAACAACAACAATAATATGTTTGTTGCAAAAAGTGCCATTATACCTGCTTGTACCTGCCGCATTCGCCTTAATACGCCACACTGGCACTTTAAAAGCCATGATCGCAACTACAGTTGTTGTCGTTGTTGTTGCGGCTGCTGCTGCGTTTGCTTAGCCCATCTGATTAGCTGCGTTTTTGCTTGAGGTTACATTGCTTAGCCTTGCGCTGCTTTGTTCGGTGGCCATAAAACTAAAAAGTGTTGCACAATTAGTTGCAACAGCTGCTGCTGCGGCTGCTTGTTGCACAGTGAAGGCTTAAACCGCTGCTTGCGCTCATATCGTAAAATTACATCTTTATTTGTTGCCAGCTGTGTGTGCGTGTGTGTGGTTGCAACATGCCGCGGCAAGTAGCAAGTTAATGTAGCGTATTTGTGGTTGTTGTTGTTGTCCACTCGCAACATTGAGCGCATTATTCCCTGAAAATGAGCTTCATTTGTGGTACTTTGCAGTGAAAGTTGTGAAAAATGTGTGAATATTTCTTTATGTGGCATGTGCAGCCACAGCGTGTTGCAGCAATTAAACGTATTGCAATGAAAAAACTATAGTTGCGCAGCGAGTAAGTTGCAACTTTCACATATCCATCTCTATACAAGAGCACGAGTCGCAATACAAAAGCAATAAATTCCACGAAACAGAATGAAAAGCGCGAGCATAAGAAGAACGAAGGTGAGCTGGCTCTGCTCAAAAATAGAGTATTTTAAGTTTCTTAATGGTAAACTTTCGCATTTGGCGATAACGACAGGTATTTTAATGCTCAAAAGTACTTTGGGAATCCTCTTTCCGCAGTATTTCGCTCTGAGTGTATGTTGCAAGTTCTTCGAACTTGGCAAAAATATTTGTTGAAATTTTTTTGTTTGTAATAAAAACAGGCTTATGAACACCCCTTAGCTTAATAATGATTTTTAAATTACTCAGTAAACGATCCCAAAATTTAAAAATATTATATTCATTGCTAACCAGTTTGAAAATATGATTCAATTGTGCTTGGACATACTCCAAGTTTTCAGAATGCACTTGGCACCTAAATCCATACAAGGTGCCAAGTGCATTCTGAAAACTTGGAGTATGTTCAAGCACAATTATATTACTTAAAAGACTATTCCGCAGGTTTATAAATCCCATGAGTATCAAATGTTTAATTCATATTTCAGCAGATTTCAGTTATCTCAGTCACATTTTTATATTAACCAAACCCAATAAATAGCAGAGCATATAATCACTTCTTATGAGTTTAGTATTTCGTTTTAACCAGATTAAAAGAAAATCTTTATATAAAAAATATTCGGTGATTGAGTTACAACATAATTAAATGAATAAAATTGATAAATTTACACTGTTTTAGGGGCATATAGTAGTCCTTCAAGGTAACCCTTATGAAAAGTGAAGGAAGAATTGGACATATTTTGTAGTAGTTTTACTACTTAAGGATAAAATAAAACTTTTCAAACCGAGTGAAATATTCTATAAACATTCCAGGAAATATTATGTTTAGACATATTCCATTTCAAAAATAGATTTGCTACTTTTCAGAAATATTAAAATTTATCCTGCCATCATTTTGGCACATAAATAGTAGTACGATCCAAGTAGAATTACTTTTATCAATAGTCTTTTTTTGAGAGATCACGCGTGGGTCATGTGAAGCTGTCGTTTTCTTTTTCTTCAGTATTGTTTGGTGTTTAATCGTCGAAAGACTTTACGTCTGAACAACGTTTACAAATCGTTTAACTTTATTACGAAAATTCCCATTCTCTAAATAATATGTTTCACACACTTCGCTCAACTTATTAGTTTGACAGTGCACAAAGCTTAGGCAAGAACTGAAACCTGTCGACCTTCGTAAGTGACATCGTTTCGATCTATGAGCTCTTGAAAAGTTGCAAGAATATCCAACGTTTTCCAACCAAATTTTGTTCAGCGATGACGCCCATTTCTGACTCAATTACCGCACTTGGGACAAAGAGCGATACAAAAGCTACCATTTCATTCAGAAAAATTAAACGGTTTGGTGTGACCAGTGGGCCGGTGTAATAGTGGGTCCATATTTCTTCAAAACTTAAGCTAACGAGAATGTAGTCGTGAATGGCGTATGTTATCGTGCCATGATAACCGACTATTTGAAATTGAATCTCGTGATCTCGGCGACCGGGCCGGTCGATTGGCCAACAAAATCGTGTGATACTTGTATTTCACCGTTGTGAGAATATGTGTAGTCTATACGTACAATCCCACTTGATTGAGACCTTGGAGCAAAACATCACACGTCTCATTATCCAGCTTCCCGTCGCAATGCTCGAACGAGCCATCTAAAATTGGACTCAACGAGTGGAACATCCGAGACATATAAGAGATAACTTTAAAAAAATAAATGCCAAAGAATGTTCTTTCAATGATAATAAACATTCCTCATTAATTTTCAATTTTCTTTGTTTTTTCTTTAAAAAAAAGTAGGCAACCTCGAAACGAATCATCGCTTATTATTTATAAATTTTATCAACAAATAAGCAGAACCTCAAAGGGCTGTCGGTTTACAAGCACAGATTAAGAAGATAAGAAATGAAGATAATCCAGTTTTTCAAAGTCTGACAATTCAAGAATATGATTTTTCAAAATTAAAACTGTTTTCAGAGATATATGTAAATATTTTGCTGACCTGGCGTCCACAATGATGCGGTCGAGGCTTCGACTTACGCTAAACTTTCAACGTTTTTTTCTCGTTTTTTTTTTTTCAAAACGGTACCCTCAAGTTCAACTCCACCGATTTACTTGCACATTTTACATAGCTTCCTTGATAGACTCCTTGATGTCTGGAACTTTCCATTTTCCCAAATTTCAATTTTGATTATTTTTAAGAAAGTTGAAAGTGACAAAGAGTGGTACAGAATTTGAACTTTTTTTGGTTTCAGATTGCTAGGCTGATATTTTTTTTATTTTTGTAATATTATTTTTTAACTAATACAAAATTAATGGCAAGGTAGAAATTGCATTTTTTTATTATCCTAAATTCATGTCTCTAGACCAGAACACCCTCTTAAAAGCTCTACGCTGAAAAAGGCTAAAACTTTCCCAAAAACCGAGTTTGAGAGGTGTTGCGACGATTGGAAGAGTTGTTGGTATAAGTGCATAATATCGAGTCCCCATTCGATTGGAAGACGACAACATGGATATAGACAAATTAATTAATATTTCTTTCTATGGTTGAAAATTGCTGTTATTATTTTAAAGCTCTTCATACTCTTTGTACCAGATATTCGAGAGAACTATAATTCAAAGCAGCTCTCACTGCAAATTTATTCAATTTGTATGCAGTGCTCTCCACCAAAGTTGCGAAACAAATCTACATAAATTACAGCATTGTCTCTTCGCAAACGTTTGCCAATATTAAAATTTCACAGATCATGATAATAATATAACCTTCCAATGGCATTACATGGCCAAAATAGACACATTTATCACAAATTAAATCACCAAACACATTCCGTGACGCCTTTGCATTGTCAGAGGCGTCATGCGAGCCATCGATAAAGACGAAACAACTGCCGAATTGAATGCGAACGCCTAGTTCGCAGTTTTGCCAGCGAAAAATAAATAGCATGCAAATAATTTTGTTTGTGTCACTTGTCCATCAAAAACATCGTAAATTCCGCAAATGTCGCAAATTTAGTATATTCTGGCAAAAATCAATATTCGATGGGTGTTTTTATTTTCCGCAACAAAATTTATGGCACTTAACTGGCAACGAAATTGCGGTCGGCGCAGCTTTAGGAAACACATTCGAACTTTTTGCATAAAGACAGGCGGTGGAATTTGATTTTAGTTGATATTTAGCGATTTACATGCGAAAATGGAGAAGTGCATACTCGCTCCTTTGCTCTCCCAAACACATTTATTTGGCCGAACAAAGAGAATAATGAAATCACTCCTCGTCTTTCTTTTACATTTCATATGCAAGTGAGCGCGTTGACGGCATGTGTTTGTGTTTTTTACACAGGAAACTGTAGAAATCTAATCAACAGCACAACAAAAGCAACAAAACTATGTTTTTGTCGCGTCGCGTGGAGCTCAGGGTGTCGGAAAAATTCCATTTTGACGAAATAAAAACGCCAAATCAGCTGTTTGCTGACAAAGGGTGTTAGGGTGTTAAAATTTGGCATGTTTCGAACAAAATGACGAAAAACTATTAAATACCTATATTTATATACATACATACATATACTTTACTACAAAAGGCTGCAACATAAAATGAAATTGCAAACATTTTCCCAAAATAAAATGCACAAATTTGATAAAAACAACCAAAAATATGTCGGCACTCACAATATGTGCCGTTATGTTCTGTTATGTTCATCCATACATATGCATTTTATGTTCGGCCTTTGTACAGTATGTGTGTGCAACAACAAATAAGTCATGAAAAGCATTTTAGGCCCGCAAATAATCGTAAAAACCGCATTGTCATAAAATTCGTTTCACAAAAACAAACAAGATGAGCACTAGCTCGACACTATAAAATTAGTAAAAACCTATGCAAAGCGTAGTAAAGTATAGGCAAGGTCATAAAAAGTTACTCATACGGCCGGACGTGTTGATGAGCCGCCATTCGCGTAGAACAAGCTGCCGCACAGCGCACTTACCCACACTGCATAGTGCTGGCAACATGTTTTCTTCTGCACATGCACATATTATTTTAGCAAACCTCGTAACTTCATCTCGCCGACCTCTAAGTCTTGAAGGACATTGCCGTTAACGGCAGCTGTTACTGTTAGATTGTCACGGTTTTTTGATGGATTGTAAAATTACTCACCATAACTACAGCACTAAGCAGTAGTTTTAGTTTGAATCTATTGAATTCGGTGAAGCAGACTTTGAACATCAGGAAGCAAAATACGGAGCGCTCAACGGGCGACACTCATCAGCATGTAAGGTGCACTAAAGTCCACTCCAACTACGACACTTAACGCGATTTTGAACAAATGTAGTGAACGTGGACATCGTCGGAAGGTTTATGTCGCAGAGAATGTTATAACTCAGAAAATCTGGGCTCGTAAAAGAACACTTATCTGAAAACTCTGATATCCTTACACACATTTACTTCCTTTTACTTCATATCGGATCACTTAGTTCATGGAGTCGCCAAACCGAGCGCGGGTGGCTTCTACTCTGCCCATATACTGACGAGGGAGCTTTGGGTGGGAAGAAACCATTGCAGGAGAGGGACTGTGAGCTTATTTCCGGATTCGTCAAAGCTTTGGGGGAAGGTTGGTGGAGCGTTTTACTGTCGGGAGCTCTCTATGAACTCCAGCTTCAGAGTTTCAGAGAAGTGACCATTCACTCATTTACTGTGCATTCAGGGTTGGTCGAGTAACCTCGCTATCAATAGCATAGATTGTCTTTATGGTAAAACTGGTATGACTCTTGGGGCATACCAGCATCGCAAGAAAGTGTAAAGCTGATGAGCTAAGGCTACCTAGAACGGCAACCTAGAACGGCTATCGGTATTCCATATTCTCTTGTGCTTGGTCAGCGCTGGACCACCATCGGTGCATGCGCTGTCGCAAAAGCCTTTTAGACCAAGATTAATTTAATGATCTAATTGCCCACAGTAAGACGAACCTCCTCTAGTTGTGGGGCTTTTAACAGGTCATCATCCTATTGGAGTCCTTGCTTTGAGGTTGAGAATCTCACCAGACGCCTTCAATAGAAGCTGTATGGAAGAAGATAAGGTGGAAACAATTCAACACTTCCTGCTTGACTATCTCGCGTTTGGGAGGTCAAAACTTTAACACTTCTTCTTTTCTATGACTTCACAAAGAACTATATATTCCAGTTCATGTGCGTTCTTTGATCAGAGATCTAACTTAACAAGGCTGTCACTGTGTCGGAACACTTTAAAATTCTTGAAAATATCGACTTCATTCTTTTATAATTGTAACGCCTGCGAGCTACTTGTGGCTTATCTCTAATCTGATACCTGTTAGAGATGTGTGGTTAGGTTGAAAATAACGTAGATAGATTATATAGTGAGCTTCTTCGTGGTAGGAAACACAATGGAAGGTTCGTGAAGAAATCGGTAGTAAGTCTAAGTTCGAGCTCACGAACTAATGCAGCGTCAGTCAACCAAAGGAGGATGTCATTAAGAAAAAGTTATAGATTTTATTTTACGTGGTTAAAAAGAAATTGTAATAATTTCCGATATAGAAAAATCGATATGCATTTATACATATAAAAATATAAATTTGGTATGAAAGTTAATACTTTTTGGAATAGTCTGGAATAAGTTAAGTCACAGTTATAGTGTTGGGAGATGAAAGGGTAAGAAAGTTGTTATCCTCGTAGATTAGAACTGATTAAATTTTGCCTAGGATATATAAGATCTCATATAAGCAGGCTTTGACTCAAGTGCTTAAAGATATGTCGGATTCTGTAAGAGACTCAAAAATTTATTTTATTTTATGAACCTTACCAAAATAACTGTGAAAGTATTGGAAAAAATGTATATGAAAAGCTTTTCATAACAAATTCTCATTAACAATCTCATATAGACAACTGAAGCTTCTCCTATTCTCACTTGCCACTTTCTGTGGAACTCATCACAGCACTTTACCAATCGACCTTCCGTTTATGCTTACCCTCGTGGAACGTTTTCTCATTTTGCCGCTCTCATTTTTAGTGATTTACACTTTATTGCAACAGCTGGGCTGATGTATCCGCTGCTGAATTTTTTATGACAGCTACAACGTCAACAAAAACGCTAAAAATAAAAAACAGAAACAACAACAACAGCAACCAGCTGTAACGGTTAGCTGCTGATGACAACGCCGATGACATTTTCGACATCGTATCCTGCAAAAACACAGCTAAACAAATATGTACCAACACATTACTATCGGCAGCGCTGCAAGCGTGTGTGTGAGTGTGCGAAAGTGGCAACATTGTGTGTGCAGCTTGATGGTGACGGCGGTGGTGGCGCAAAACGTGCGCGTACAAGTAAACTGTCAACGTCATAACTTTTGCTTGCTGTTAATTTGGAATTTAGATTTAGTTGCGAATTTGTGTCACAACACCAACAGCAAAAAACAACAACAGCAGCAATAACAACAATGCGCACAACCGGCAGTGAGCCGATGAAAATGGCAGTCGTAAAACAAGCACAATGTCAACAGCATATGCTCGAACAACATTGGCTCCTTTCCACACATTCGCCGGTCGCTGTGTTTCACCGCCTCACCACCCACCACCGCACCGCGCTGTGCTCGTGACAAAACATATTTAGTCAGTTGGGCGCACTGTCGACGCCGCCGCCCCGCCCAACCGCTTGTGTCATACGTTTATGCAGATTTGATGAAAAATCCTCGTCCTCGACGTCGTCGTTGTCATCGTCATATCTCCTGTTTGCATCGTAAAAAGTTTTATGTTCCCTTTTAAGCCCAACGAAGCATATTTAAATAGCGACGACAGGGCGTATGCGCAACCATTCCACTCTAAGCGCGTCCTGAGCTTGTGTGCGCCGAGCAGCGCTTGCAACCTGAAGCTGCCGTTATTTGCCTGTCTATAGAAGTATTGTGCGAATAAGTACAAGTGCTTCCAAAACATGCAACAACAATAACAACAAGCGCTACTATTTGTTGCAACTGGTTTAGGGTCTCATCGCCAAGCGCCGGTTTATTTAATTACTTTTGGTTTCTGTGCTCCACACATACACACCCACACACGAGCACGTATCACTGTTACTAAAGCGCAATCTAGTATCTCGTTTATATATTGCTCGGCATGTGTGCTTTTAGTTGCTCGTATTCTTCCCACTTAACCTAAATTAGAGCTTAACAGCTCTCATTCTTTGCTGCTGGATTTTATTTTATTTCTACATCTCGTAAGAGCTCTATAGAACTTCCAAAAATGTCTCTCGTTAAAACCTTGGCATTTAGTTGTGTCGTCTGTGTGAGCACTTTCGCTTTCAGCAGTCCTCCAAAATATTGCAGAGCTGAATTTAATTTATGTTTCCAAAATTATAAATGCGCTTAAGTTTTGTTCATATTTCATTTGTTGTCTTAAAGTTTGAGATTTTATTAGATTTTGTATGAAATTCGTTTTATAAAGAGTTACAAATGATAGTGGTTTGATTGCTATACAACCTGAATTCATTTATGAGTCCTTGCAGTTATTCAGATTACTGGAGTGAATATGAAAAAAATCTCTCCTTTAAAAATCCTTTCATTTATTCAAGCTTACCACTTTGTTTTCACCATCATCTTCTTACCAAAGAAGAAAACTAAAAAAGTGAAGATATGGACAATAACTTTTAATGAGAGATATTAGAAAAAAATCAACATTTATGCTTCACTTCATGATTCCTTGAAGGTAACAATTTTCTTGTTATTTACCAGCCTTTCATAACGGGTATACATTGAATAGGGTATACAATGTTTTCCAATAATCACTTTTATTTCTTTTCAAAACAAAACAGACTAATCATTAAGGAAATTCAAATACTTTTTTTCAGTGTGAAATAAAATCAAAACAGTTCAGTTCTGAATACATAGTCACATCATTTTAATGGCTTCCATAACTTCTATTGCAATAACGAATTCGATAAACAAAACTTTTAAGCACTTTTTCCTAAATCAAGTCATATGGCATTGATATAACGTTCAATATTGACTTCTTAAGCTTGAAGAGAGTCTGATTTATTGCTAAAGATCAATGACTTCAAATAACCCCAAAAAAAAGTAGTCCAATGGTGTAAAACCACAACTTCTTGGAGGTCACTCAATGTCACAATTTCTTGCAATAATCGAATCTCCCAACCTTTTTCGCAATAATTCGGCTGTTGCACGTGTTGTCTGGTTTTGCGAACCAGAGGTTGTCAATATCAACTTCTTCCAATAATAGCCATCAAAACGTGGTTATCTTCTATCTATGGTATACGGCCGTACTTTGACAGTAACGTTGTCACCAGCTTCATTTCGAAAGAAGTACGAACCGATGATTCCACCATACCGAAAACCCCACCAAACTGCCAATTTAGGTGAATGTAATGGTTGCTCATGAATAATTTTGGGATTTTTTTCGCACCAGAATCGCCAGATTTTTTATTTACCGCAGAACTCAGATGTAAGTAAGCCTCATCGGGGAAAACTATTTCTTCGTCGGAGAAATTGCTTTTTCAACTTATTCCAAGGCAAAATCTACAAATTGACGATGTTCAGTTCTTGAGTGAGAAAAATTGTATACGAATGCAAGCCCAAATTATTCCTAAAAATCCGCCAAGTTATAGTTTAAAACACTACTAATTCTTAAGAACGTCTTGGCACCGACAAATTGCGATCTTTAGCAACTTTTGCCTGAACAGCAGCAATATTTTCATTACTTCGAGCTGCTCTTTGTCTTGTTGGCACTTGAACATTATGTAAAGAAAATGTATATTCGAAAAGTTCAACAATTCAACACATAGCCGAGCGCGGGTCGACGATTATTACGACCATAAAATGGCAAAAGCTCACGAAGTGTTGGAAACGACTATTTTGACAATAAAATTGAATTTGTAAACGTTGTTATTACGTATATCTTTCCATGATGAAATCGTAAACAGTACTGAACATAATAAAAAGGAACTAAAAGTCATGACAAATTAAAAATGGCCGAAACGACGCTTAAAAATCATACCATCCCTATTGAAAAACCTAGGATTAAACACTAGATTTGTTGGATGGCACTACTACTTCAAAAGCCTTGATTTCCATCTTATTCCTTCGTAGATAAACATCCCATTGTAATTGTGATAGTGTTTAAATGAGTTAAACATCCACTCCCTCTACCCGGTAAAACTGGCTCATCCTAGTAGAATAGGGCAATTCACCACAGGATGCTACTGCAGCACAACACCAATATAACTCACCACTATACACCAATCCAACAAACAATTCGTCACACATTATCCGCATTGCAACATTCATCTACAAGACATTCGCTTTTACACTCGTCGCGTCGACACCCTTTTTATATTTACATCGATCGGAAGAATCTTAGCGCGCAAGCTCAACTTTGAATAAATAATCATCCGGATACTGTTTCCGTCCCCTCGCCGTGGGTTTTACATTAGTACATTTAGATATTTTACAGACTTTGTAATTAAATTAAAAATAACAAAATTACCTTTGATAATTAAATTAACTTATTTAAAATAAAATAGAGCATTTTTCATGCCTCCGTCTTAACTAGATAGCAAAGGCCTTTCATGTAATCATCCAACATATACATAATAATTTCTTAACATTTTTGGGAGTCACAGGAATCATGTTGAGAAAACACACATTAACTAATCTAGATCGTTGATGAGACGAATTGAAATCTGTGTGACTGTCTGTCTGTCCGTCCGTCCATTTTATATACATATCCCTTAAACTACTTAAGCTACAACAACCATATTCCGCTAGCGCAGATGTTATAACAAATCTTAACGACAGTGTGAAAATGGCTGAATTCAGATGATAACCTCGCTCACACTCCATATAACAGTACCAAAATCCGGGCCTCTAGACTAGAATATGCACTCAAAGAAAATAGCTTTTCCCCGGATAAATTCTCTACATAGAACTCTCCTCACTGATAGAAACTCATACGATTATGGAGTGCAATAACACTTACTTCCATGGATTTGCAGTAGAAAATAAATTTCTCTAATACCTTATAAGCTGTTTACAACGAAAAATTCTGCTACTATTTCATGAAAAGTATTATAAAATGTCACCACTTTTATTGCTGGTACCTTCTCCCCAAATAACAAAAATATTTGAATTTCTCATCCCTTATTTACTTAGTTGCACTGAATATTTCTTCCTGAACCAACATTGATTTTGATTCTTTTTTCGCAATTCTATTTTTTTAGACAATTTCGGTTACAACGCTCCACTTTTATATCTCCGCTATTCCTTGTGAAGGGTTGCACACGAGCTTCAAGTGCAGTGAATGGGTGCAGTCAGCAGAATATATTACGGATTGAACTATTGGGTAATGGCAAACGACATTGCGGAAATAGTGGGCTGCATAAATACTCGTATATATGTTTGAACCTACAAGTCAACCTTTGTATGTCTTGTATATGATGCCTGGCACTTCGTTGGGAGGGCGGTGTTGCCAGCTCACTTACAAAGGTTTGCAGAGAAAAAATATGGAAAACCAAAGCTGATATTCCTACGGTGGAGTAATAAAACTGGGCGAGGCATATAAATATTTATGAGCGCATATAATTTTGATTCAAAGATTAATCGAAATTTTACGTATGCGCCCTCCCCCTCAAATGCAAAAACTCAGAAAAAAGCATTGAAAGTGCCATGAACCCAACGAGTTTACAAACTCAGAAAAGCGAGCCGAAGGGAAACTGTTAAATACGGTTTTGGTTTTTTTGCGATGGGAAGAAAGCGGGTGAGAGGTGGTGCGCCGCAGCGTCAAAAAATACAAAATTTGAGTTTATGTAAATTTTCGGCGCTTGCATGAAAAATATTGGAAATTACAAATAAGCGCAAAATGACAGCAATCAAAGCAGAGAGGCAGTTGCCACCCCTTTCAGTGCGCTCAGCTAACGGGGCAGGGTACTGGCGCTCGTTGGATTGCAATAAAGTGGATATTCATGTATGAATTTTGCTGCATCATTTTATGAATCGCTGATGCTGCAACGAGCCAATAAATCGCAGTCGTTTCGCTCGTGCCGAAGAACCAACGTTATTGATTGTCAATTCTTGTTGCAGCTTAGGCGTCATAAATTTCTATGTTCTCGGCATTAAATGATTGTTAAAGAGACATGAAAATTAACGACTCCAGCTTGATCGTCCACAATTAAATATGATTCTTTACTGAAGGTGGCCCATGAAGTGGGTGTGGAAGTCGGAAATTATTCATTGCTTGATAGAAAGCATAACGGTTACTCACAATAAATTTTAATATTATGTGCTCGTTATTATTATGGCAATTTTTACAAGTGCTATTCAAAGTTCAAAAATAAACTACGGAGGCATTCACAAAGATATGAGTTCAATAAATTTATTTTTTATTTATTCAAATTTAAGATTTATGTAAAAATTTAATTTATTAGTTTAATTTATAATTTTGTTAAAGTTTGAATAAGGTTAGGCTACGTTAATCTGGTAGGCCAATGAGCCACGCTTAGGCCAGGTTTGTTCTTTGCGTTACCAGATGGGATTCACTTGCTAAGTCCAAGGAGAGTAGTCATAGTTTAGGATGCATGCGCTTGACGCGAGTTTTAACAGACCTGTTCTAGGCATTTCCTGCAGTCTTCTCGATCTGTCAGCCCCATCTTGCGCGTGTGCGTCGCCACCAGATAGTGACTAGTTAATATTCCCATCATTTTCCTACAATCTCTTCCATCGAGTTCCAATAGGAATGCTTTGTACTTCCGATCTAACGTTTTACATATGATTTTTACTGTTTTGCACTCAGGTTCCTTCCATCGGGTTTTGATTTTCTTCACCATGCTTATGTCGAAGTTGTCGTCTAGACAACGCATGGGTTCCCCAATGTTGTTCACGTTTTCGGATATGAACCGTACATACGTCACTATCATGTGGGGTTTGCCTTCCAGGTTCCTTAGCAGTTTATGCACCATTAGTGTCCATAGAAGCGGAGATAGCATTCCAACATGGGCAATACCTCTACAGACTAGTTTATGCACCATTAGTGTCCATAAAAGCGGAGATAGCATTCCAACATGGGCAATACCTCTATAGACTTCCTTGGTCATCTTAGCGTCTTTCCACTCTGCTTTTATCCATCTAAAGGTCAATATTCTTATTATCCATCGTTGTATAGCAGGATCAACAACTATTGACTGGTTTAATTAAGAGCTTTTAGGGTGGCAGTCATTATATCGGATCTAAAAACTAGGCATAGGACAGTTAGCCTTCAAATTCTCTTTATATAGACCGTTTAAATTCATTTTGAGCTAGCTACTGAGTAGCAGAATGTTTTGATTTTGCTCTCACATAGATGTAATGAGTCGATCTCAGCTCAATCATGTCAGCTCTATTATAAGGAAGAGATTCTTTCGGCATATCATCATCATATTTCATACATTTGCAGTGTATAAACAAGTGGAAGTTCGAAAATACATTATTTATAGATAGGTATTTTGCGACCGATTTTACTCATTTTTGGCACAAGATCACAAAAATATAAAAAATAAATAGCGGAACTCATAGAAATGCTGATAAGTGCCGCAAAAATTAGCCAAACGCTTTGGTGTCCATTTACTTGATGTCTGGTCCTTGAAAGGTTATAATCCGACTTCAATATTTTTTAGAGCTAGATTGAATACTTTGAAAATATTTGTGCAAAGTTTCACCGAAATAAGTTCATTCATGTCTGATTTGTAGCCTGTAAAAGAATCAAAAGGAATTTAAAAATTTGTTATATAGGAAGTAGTTGTGGTTGTCAACCGATTCCAGCTATTTCA
>CM050323.1:39398316-39476957 GCA_027475135.1 Bactrocera correcta
GCTGCCATTTCATCCAGAAAAAAGAAACGGTTTGGTGTGACCTGTGGGCCGGTATAATCGTCGGTCCATATTTCTTCAAAAATTAAGCTGACGAGAATGTAATCGTGAATGGCGTGTGTTATCGTGTCATGATAACTGACTATTTGAAAATGAATCTCGTGACCTTGGACTCAACGAGTGGAACATCCGAGACGTATAAGAGATAACTTTAAAAAAATAAATGCCAAAGAATGTTCTTTAAATGATAATAAACATTCCTCATTAATTTTGAATTTTCTTTGTTTTTTCTTTAAAAAAAAAAGTAGGGAACCTCGAAACGATTCCCCGTTTATTATTTATAAATTTTATCAATAAATAAAGAAAACCTCAAAAGGCTGTCGGTTTACAAGCAAAGATAGATAAGAAGATTAAAAATAAAGATAATCGATTTTTTTTTGTTTTCAAAGCCTCACAATTCAAGAATATGATTTTTCTAAATTAAAATTTTTTTCAGAGAAATATGTAAATATTTTGCTGACTTGGCGCCCACAATGATGCGGTCGAGGCTTAGACTTACGCTAAACTTTCAACGCGTTTTTCTTTTTTTTTTTTTTCACAATGGTACCCTCAAATTCAACTCCACCGATTTACTTGCACATTTTACATAGCTTCCTTCATAGATTCCTTGATGTCTGTAACTTTCCATATTCCCAAAATTAAATTTTAATTATTCATTTATTTTATTTTTAAAAAAGTTGAAAGTGAGAAAAAAGTGGTACAAAATTTCAACTTTTTTTGGTTTCAGATTGCTAGGCTGCTAATTTTTGAAATTTTTAACATTTTTAATTTTTTGATATTTTTTGTATTTTTGTAATATTATTTTTTAACTAATACAAAATTAATGGGAAGGATGGAAATTGCATTTTTTTATTATCCTAAATTCATGTCTCTAGACCAGAACACCCTCTTGAAAGCTCTACGCTGAAAAAGGATAAAGACTTTCCCAAAAACCGAGTTTGAGCGGTGGTTCGACGATTGGAAGAAGTGCTTGTATAAGTGCATAATAATGAGTTCCCATTCGATTGGAAGACGACAACATGGATATAGACAAATTAATTAATATTTCTTTCTGTGGTTGAAAATTACTGTTATTATTTTAAAGCACTTCATACTCCTTCTACCCGATGTTCGAGAGAACTATAATTCAAAGCAGCTCTCACTGCAAATTTATTCAATTTGTATGCAGTGCTCTCCACCAAAGTTGCGACCCAAATCTACATAACTTACAGCATTGTCTCTTCGCAAACGTTTGCCAATATTAAAATTTCACAGATCATAATAATAATATAACCTTCCAATGGCATTACATGGCCAAAATAGACACATTTATCACAAATTAAATCACCAAACACATTCCGTGACGCCTTTGCATTGTCAGAGGCGTCATGCGAGCCATCGATAAAGACGAAACAACCGCCGAATTGAATCCGAACGGCAAGTAAAGTTTGGCCGGCGAAAAATAAATAACATGCAAATAATTTTGTTTGTGCCACTTGTCCATCAAAAACATCGTAAATTCCGCAAATGTCGCAAATTTAGTAAATTTTGGCAAAAATCAATATTTGGTGGGTGTTTTTATTTTCCGCAACAAAATTTATGGCACTTAACTGGCAGCGAAATTGCGGTCGGCGCAGCTTTAGGAAACACATTCGAACTTTTTGCATAAAGACAGGCGCTGGAATTTGATTTTAGTTGATATTGAGCGATTTACATGCGAAAATGGAGAAGTGCATACTCGCTCCTTTGCTCTCCCAAACACATTTATTTGGCCGAACAAAGAGAATAATGAAATCGCTCCTCGTCTTTCTTTTACATTTCATATGCAAGTGAGCGTGTTGGCGGCTTGTGTTTGTGTTTTTTACACAGGAAACTGTAGAAGTCTAATCAACAGCACAACAAAAGCAACAAAACCCGTGGAGCTCAGCGTGTCGGAAAAATTCCTTTTTGACGAAATAAAAACGCCAAATCAGCTGTTTGCTGACAAAGCGTGTTAAAATTTGGCCTGTTTCGAGCAAAATGGCGAAAAACTATTAAATACCTATATTTATATACATACATACATATAATTTACTACAAAAAGCTGCAACATAAAATGAAATTGCAAACATTTCCCCAAATAAAATGCACAAATTTGATAAAAACAACCAAAAATATGTCGGCACTCACAATATGTGCCGTTATGTTCTGTTATGTTCATCCATACATATGCATTTTATGTTCGGCCTTTGTACAGTATGTGTGTGCAACAACAAATAAGTCATGAAAAGCATTTTAGGCCCGCAAATAATCGTAAAAACCGCATTGTCATAAAATTCGTTTCACAAAAACAAACAAGATGAGCACTAGCTCGACACTATAAAATTAGTAAAAACCTATGTAAAGCGTAGTAAAGTATAGGCAAGAGCATAAAAAGTTACTCATACGGCCGGACGTGTTGATGAGCCGCCATTCGCGTAGAACAAGCTGCCGCACAGCGCACTTACCCACACTGCATAGTGCTGGCAACATGTTTTCTTCTGCACATGCACATGTTATTTTGGCAAACCTCGTAACTTCATCTCGCCGACCTCTAAGTCTTGAAGGACATTGCCGTTAACGGCAGCTGTTACTGTTAGATTGTCACGGTTTTTTGATGGATTGTAAAATTACCCACCATAACTACAGCACTCAGCGGTAGTTTTAGTTTGAATCTATTGAATGCTGTGAAGCAGACTTTGAACATCAGGAAGCTAAGTACTAAGCGCTCAACGGGCGCTACTCATCAGCATGTGTGGTGCCCTAAAGTCCACTCCAACTATGACAGTTAACGCGATTTGGAACATATGTAGTGACCGTGGACATCGTCGGAAGGTTATGTCTTAGAGAATGTTATGACTCAGAGAATCTGGGTTCTTAAAAGAAGACTTATCTGAAAACTTGGATCCTCACACATATTTACTTCCTTTTACTTCAAACCAGATCACTTAGATCATGGAGTTGCCAAACCGAACTCGGGTGGCTTCTACTCTGCCCATATACTGACGAGGGAGCTTTGGGTGGGAAGAACTCATTTCAGTATAGGGACAGTGAGCTGCTTTCCTGATGGGTCAAAGCTTTGGGGGAAGGTTGGTGCAGCGTTTTACTGTCGGGAGCTCTCTATCAACTCCAGTTTCAGAGTTCCTGACAATTACAGTGTCTTCTAAGCTGAGGTTGCAGCCATTAAGGAAGCAGTAGGTCTGCTGATCCGGTAGCCTCTTTCACACAAGTGACCATTCACTCAGATACTAGCGCGGCGATACTAGCCTTGAACTCATTTACAGTGCGTTCAGGGTTGGTCGAGTAACCTCGCTACCAATAGCATCGAGAGTATTTGTGATAAAACTGGTATGAGTGCCGGGTCATCGCTCAATCGCAAAAAAACTGTAAAGCTGAGCCAGCAAGGAAAGGCGTCCTAAAACCGCTATCGGTAGAATAAAAGCAAGACGGTGTTTCCATATCCTCTTGCGTTTAACTACTATATAGTTGGGCTTCGAGGAAGCTTGGCCGGCGCTGGACCACCATCTTCCTAGTTGTGGGGCTTTTAACAGGCTATCTTCCTGTTGGAGTCCTTGCTTTAAGGTTGAGAATCTCACCAGACGCCTTCAGCAGAAGCTCTATTGAAGAAGATGAGGTGGGAACAATTCAACACTTCCTGCTTGACTGTCTCGCGTTAGGGAGGTCAAAACTTAAACACTTCTTCTTTTCTATGGCTTCACAAAGGACTTTATATTCCAGTTCATGAGCATTCTTTGATCAGAGATTTAACTTAACTATGCTGTCACTATTTACTTAATTCTCTTATAATTGTGACGACGAGCGAGCTACTTGTGGCTTATCTCTAATCTGATACCTGTTAGAGATGTGTGGGTAGGTTGAAGCTAACGTAGATAGATTATATAGTGAGCTTCTTCGTGGTAGGTTCGAAACATAATGGAAGGTTGGTGAAGAAATCAGTAGTAAGTCTGTCATTAAGAAAAAGTTATAGATCTTATTTTATGTGGTTAAAAAGAAATTGTAATAATTTCCGATACAAAAAAAATCGATATAGATTTATATAAAAATATAAATTTGGTGTGAAAGTCAATACTTTTTGGCATGGTCTGGAATAAGTTAAGTCATAGTTATAGTGTTGGGAGCTGAAAGGGTAAGAAAGTTGTTATCCGCATAGATTAGAACTGGTTGCATTTTGCCTAGGATACTTAAGATCTCATATAAGGCTTTGACTCAAGTGCTTAAAGATATGTCGGATTATGTAAGAGACACAAAAATTTATTTTATTTTATGGACCCTACCAAAACAACTGTGAAAATATTGAAAAAAATGTATTTCAAAAGCCTCTTCAGGGCGCATTCTCATTGGCAATCTCATAAAGACAACTGAAGCTTCTCCTATTCTCACTTGCCACTTTGTGTAGAACTCATCGCAGCACTTTACCAATCGACCTTCCGTTTATGCTTACCCTCGTGGAACGTTTTCTCATTTTGCCGCTCTCATTTTTAGTGATTTACACTTTATTGCAACAGCTGGGCTGATGTATCCGCTGCTGAATTTTTTATGACAGCTACAACGTCAACAAAAACGCTAAAAATAAAAAACAGAAACAACAACAACAGCAACCAGCTGTAACGGTTAGCTGCTGATGACAACGCCGATGACATTTTCGACATCGCATCCTGCAAAAACACAGCTAAACAAATCCAACACATTACTATCGGCAGCGCTGCAAAAGTGTGTGTGAGTGTGCGAAAGTGGCAACATTGTGTGTGCAGCTTGATGGTGACGGCGGTGGTGGCGCAAAACGTGCGCGTACAAGTAAACTGTCAACGTCATAACTTTTGCTTGCTGTTAATTTGGAATTTAGATTTAGTTGCGAATTTGTGTCACAACACCAACAGCAAACAACAACAGCAACAATAACAACAATGCGCACAACCGGCAGTGAGCCGATGAAAATGGCAGTCGTAAAACAAGCACAATGTCAACAGCATATGCTCGAACAACATTGGCTCCTTTCCACACATTCGCCGCTCGCTGTGTTTCACCGCCTCACCACCCACCACCGCACCGCGCTGTGCTCGTGACAAAACACATTTAGTCAGTTGGGCGCACTGTCGACGCCGCCGCCCCGCCCAACCGCTTGCGTCATACGTTTATGCAGATTTGATGAAAAATCCTCGTCCTCGACGTCGTCGTCGTCGTTGTCATCGTCATATCTCCTGTTTGCATCGTAAAAAGTTTTATGTTCCCTTTTAAGCCCAACGAAGCATATTTAAATAGCGACGACAGGGCGTATGCGCAACCATTCCACTTTAAGCGCGTCCTGAGCTTGTAGGCGCCGAGCAGCGCTTGCAACCTGAAGCCTGTCTATAGAAGTATTGTGCGAATAAGTACAAGTACTTCCAAAACATGCAATAACAATAACAACAAGCGCTACTATCTGTTGCAACTGGTTTAGGGTCTCATCGCCAAGCGCCGGTTTATTTAATTACTTTTGGTTTCTGTGCTCTACACACTCACACACGAGCACGTATCACTGCTACTAAAGCGCAATCTAGTTACTCGTTTATATATTGCTCGGCATGTGTGCTTTTAGTTGCTCGTATTCTTCCCACTTAACCTTAATTAGAGCTTAACAGCTCTCATTCTTTGCTGCTGGATTTTATTTTATTGCACATCTCGTAAGAGCTCTATAGAACTTCCAAAAATGTTAAAACCTTGGCATTTAGTTGTGTCGTCTGTGTGAGCACTTTCGCTTTCAGAAGTCCTCCAAAGTATTGCAGGGCTGAATTTAATTTATGTTTCCAAAATTATAATTGCGTTTAAGTTTTGTTCATATTTAATTTGTTGCCATGATTTTACTAGATTTTGTATGAAATTCCTTATATAAAGAGTTACAAATGATAGTGGTTTGATTGCTATACCACCTGAATTCATTTATGAGTCCTTGCAGTTATTCAGATTACTGGAGTGAATATGAAAAAAATCTCTCCTTGAAAAATCCTTTCATTTATTCAAGCTTACCACTTTGTTTTCACCATCATCTTCTTACCAAAGAAGAAAACTAAAAAAGTGAAGATATGAGCAATAACTTTTAATGAGAGATATAAGAAAAAGATCAACATTTATGATCCACTTCATGATTCTTTGAAGGTAACAATTTTCTTGTTATTTACCAGCCTTTCAAAACGGGTATACATTAAATAGGGTATCAATGTTTTCCAATAATCACTTTTATATCTTTTCAAAATAAACAAGACTAATCATTAAGGAAATTCAAATACTTTTTTTCAGTGTGAAGTAAAATCAAAACAATTAAGTTCTGAATACACAGTAACATCATTTTAATGGCCTCGATATAACGTTCAATATTGACTTCTTAAGCTTGAAGAGAGTCTGGTTTATTGCTAAAGACCAATGACTTTAAACAACCCCACTAGGAGTAATCTAATGGTATTAAATCACAACTTCTTGGAGGCCTTTCAATGTCACAATTTCAATAATCGAATCTCCAAACCTTTTTCGCAATAATTAGGTTGTTGCATGTGTTGTATGGCACGCATCCCCGTCTCTTTCGAACCAGATGTTGTCAATATCAACTTCTTCCAATAATAGCCATCAAAACGTGGTTATCTTCTATCTATGGTATACGGCCGTACTTTGACAGTAACGTTGTCACCAGCTTCATTTCGAAAGAAGTACGAACCGATGATTCCACCATACCGAAAACCCCACCAAACTGCCAATTTAGGTGAATGTAATGGTTGCTCATGAATAATTTGTGAATTTTGTTCGCACCAGAATCGCCAGATTTTTTTATTTACCGCAGAACTCAGATGTAAGTAAGCCTCATCGGGGAAAACTATTTCTTCGTCGGAGAAATTGCTTTTTCAACTTATTCCAAGGCAAAATCTACAAATTGACGACATTTATGGTGGTTTAATGGCTGCAGTTCTTGACTGAGAAAAATTCTACACGGATGCAAGCCCAAATTATTTCTCAAAATCCGCCAGGTTATTATTTGAAACACTACCAATTCTTGAGACCGTCTTGGAACCGATAAATTGAGATCTTTAGCAACACTTGCCTGAACAGCAGCAATATTTTCATTACGAGCTGCTCTTTGTCTTGTTGGCTCTTGAACATTATGTAAAGAAAACGTATATTCGAAAAATTCAACAATGCAACACATAGCGAGCGCAGGTCGACGACTATTACGAACATAAAATAGCAAAAGCGCTCGAAGTGTTGGAAACGACTATTTTGGAAATAAAATTAAATAATTTGTAAACGTTGTTATTACGTATATCTCTCCATGATGAAATCGTAAACATTACTGAGTATAATAAAAAGGAACTAAAGATCATGACATATTAAAAATGGCCGAAACGACGCTTAAAAATCATACCATCCCTATTGAAAAACCTGGGATTAAACACTAGATTTGTTGGATGGCACTACTACTTCAAAAGCCTTGATTTCCATCTTATTCCTCCTACATATTCCGCTAGCGCAAATGTTATAACAACTCTTAACGACAGTGTGAAAATGGCTGAATTCAGATGATAACTCCACTTACTCCCCATATAATAGTACCGAAATCCGGGCCTCTAGACTAGAATATGCACTCAAAGAAAATATCTTTTCACCGGATAAATTCTCTACATAGAACTCTCCTAACCGATTAAAACTCATACGATATGGAGTGCAACAACACTTACTTCCATAGATTTGCAGTAGAAAATAAATTTCTCTAATACCTTATAAGTTGTTTACAACGAAAAATGCTGCTGCTATTTCATGAAAAGTATTATAAAATGTCACCTCTTTTATTGCTGGTACCTTCTCCCCAAATAACAAAAATATTTGAATTTCTCACCCCTTATTTACTTAGTTGCAGTGAATATTTCTTCCTGAACCAACATTGATTTTGATTCTTTTTTCGCAATTCTATTTTTTTAGACAATTTCGGTTACAACGCTCCACTTTTATATCTCCGCTATTCCTTGTGAAGGGTTGCACACGAGCTTCAAGTGCAGTGAATGGGTGCAGCCAGCAGAATATATTACGGATTGAACTATTGGGTAATGGCAAACGACATTGCGGAAATAGTGGGGCTGCATAAATATATATGTTTGAACCTACAAGTCAACGTTTGTATGTCTTGTATATGATGCCTGGCACTTTGTTGGAGAGGCGGTGTTGCCAGCTCACTTACAAAGGTTTGCAGAGAAAAAATATGGAAAACCAAAGCTGATATTCGTACGGTGGAGTAATAAAACTGGGCGAGGCATATAAATATTTATGAGCGCATATAATTTTGATTCAAAGATTAATCGAAATTTTACGTATGCGCCCTCCCCCTCATATGATTTACGCTCCCAAATGCAAAAACTCAGAAAAAAAGCATTGAAAGTGCTATGAACCCAACAAGTTTACAAACTCAGAAAAGCGAGCCGAAGGGAAACTGTTAAATACGGTTTTGGTTTTTTTGCGATGGGCAGAAAGAGGGTGAGAGGTGGTGCGCCGCAGCGTCAAAAAATACAAAATTTGAGTTTATGTAAATTTTCGGCGCTTGCATGAAAAATATTGGAAATTACAAATAAGCGCAAAATGACAGCAATCAAAGCAGAGAGGCAGTTGCCACCCCTTTCATGCGCTCAGCTAACGGGGCAGAGTGCTGGCACTCGTTGGATCGCAATAAAGTGGATATTCATGTATGAATTTTGCTGCATCATTTTATGAATCGCTGATGCTGCAACGAGCCAATAAATCGCAGTCGTTTCGCTCGTGCCGAAGAGCCAACGTTATTGATTGTCAATTCTTGTTGCAGCTTAGGCGTCATAAATTTCTATGTTCTCAGCATTAAATGATTGTTAAAGAGACATGAAAATTAACGACTCCAGCTTGATCGTTCACAATTAAATATGATTTTTTACTGGAGGTGGCCCATGAAGTGGGTGTGGAAGTCGGCAATTATTCAATTTCTTGATAGAAAGCATAACGGTTATTCACAATAAATTTTAATATTATGTGCTCGTTATTATTATGGCAATTTTTACAAGTGCTATTCAAAGTTCAAAAAGAAACTACGAAGGAATTCACAAAGATATGAGTTCAATACATTTATTTTTTTTTTTATTCAAATTCAAGATTTATGTAAAAAGTTAATTTATTTGCATAATTTATAATTCTGTTAAAGTTTAAATAAGATTAGGTTAAGTTAATCTGGTAGGCCAATAAGCCACGCTTAGGCCAGTTTGGTTCTTTGCGATACCAAATGGAATTCACTTGCTAAGTCCAAGGAGGGTAGTCATAGTCATGCGGTCTCACTGTCGATACCTCCTCTAATGTATTATACCGTGGAAAGCCCAGATGCTTGCGGCGTAGTCTTGCCATTGCGAGACAAGTGCACACGAGGTGCTCCATTTGTTTGTGTTTTTTCTGATGTCCTGCTCTAGGCATTTCCTGAAGTCTGCTCTATCCGTCAGCCCCATTTTGCGGACGTGTGTTGCCACCAGACAGTGACCAGTTAGTATTCCCATCATATTCCTACATTCTCTTCACGTAAAGTCCACTCTCGACGACCAAAAGCCAAACTCTATAAGTCACTCTTTATTCCCAGAGAGTGAAGAGGAATGGAGGATGACAGCATCTGATAAGTCGGCCTTAGGAGTTTTCGAGAAAAAGATTCTGCGAAAGATTTATGGCCCTTTGGGTGTTAGTCCCGGCGACTATCTCATTCGATAAGACGATGAGCTCTATGAGATATACGACGGCATCGACATAGTTCAGGGAATCAAGAGACAACGGCTGCGCTGGCTAGGTCATGCCATCATTTGGACGAAAACACTCTAGCTCTGAAAGTATTCGACGCAATACCCGCCTGGAGAAGCAGAGGAAGAGGAAGCCCTCCGCTCCGTTGGAAAGACCAGGTGGAGAAGAACCAGGCTTCGTTTGGCATTTCCAATTGGCATCACGCTGCGAAAAGAAAAAAAAAACTGGCGCGCAGTTACCTCTGCTAGAATCGCTAGTAAAGAAGAAGAAGTTTGCAGTTTTGTACCCAGGTCGAGGGCGTCGTATGGACAATGCATGGGTTTCCCAATGTTGTTTACGTTATTGGATGTTAGCCTTACACTATTCTTGGCAGTCTCGTCCACTTTTTCATTGCCCTCGATGCCTTTGTGGCCTGGCACCCAGGAGAGTTTCGAGCCATCAGTACAGATGTTGTGTGATGAGCATGGCTAACATACCTTTACCAGCTAGTCATATGTTTCTTTGTTTACGTTGAACCTTGTTTTCTAGTTGAGAATTGGGGTCATGTAGAAGGTGTTTGCTCAACCATCATTATCCACTGAGCTATGGCTATTCTAATTTCTCTAGCAACCAGTAGTCGCTCCGCCTACGCAATTTTCAGCGAAGAGGTCTAAGTGGAAGGTTAACTGCCAGTTCAAGAGCTGTTGTTAAGTTGTTCTCAAATTCCCGGTATGCACAGCACAACGAGCCTTTGAACGCTTTCCATTAACCACCAGTCCACCAGACTACGGTCTGTGGACATCTTCTCGTTGTTAAGATGGCAATATCGCCCTCATAAGCCACTACCTTAGGGCCTTTTGCCTTCCAGGTTCTTTAGCAGTTTATTCACCACTACTGTCCATAAAAGCGGAGATAGCATTCCAACATGGGCAATACCTCTACAGACTTCCTTGGTCATCTTAGCGTCTTTCCACTCTGCTTTTATCCATCTAAAGGTCAAAAGGCTTATTATCCATCGTTGTATAGCAGGATCAACAACTATTGACTGGTTTAATTAAGAGCTTTTAGGGTGGCAGTCATTATATCGGATCTAAAAACTAGGCATAGGACAGTTAGCCTTCAAATTCTCTTTATAGAGACCGTTTAAATTAATTTTGAGATAGCTACTGAGTAGCATAATGTTTTGATTTTGCTCTCGCATAGATGTAATGAGTCGATCTCATCTCAATAATGTCAGTTTTATTATAAGGAGGAGATTCTTTCGGCATATCATCATATTTCATACATATGCAGTGTAAAAACAAGCGGAAATTCTAAAATATTTATAGATAGGTATTTTGCGACCGATTTTACTCATTTTTGGCACAAGATCATGCTGTTATCACAAAAACATAAAAATCAATACTGGAACTCATAGAAATGCTGATAGGTGCCGCAAAAATTAGCCAAAAGGTCTGGTGCCCACTTACTTGATATCTGGTCCTTGAAAGGTTATAGTCCAATTTCAATATTTTTGAGAGCTAGATTGAATACTTTGAAAATATTTTAGCAAAGTTTCACCGAAATAAGTTTATTCATACCTGATTTGTAGATTGTATAACAATCAGATGAAATCTAAAAATTTGTTATATACGAAGTAGTTGTGGTTTTCAACCGATTCCAGTCATTTCAATTTAGTGCAATAGTAATAAATGGATAACCCCAAACATCAAACTGGATTGAAATTGGTGAAGCAGTGCCTGAGATGTAGAACTTCCGTTAAAAGTGGGCGGTGTCACGTCAATTATCCAAGTTTTACACCAGCTCCCATTAAACGCTTCCCTGGTTCATGTACTCAATAAGTTATAGCGCATTTAGCATTTTGTTTTCAAGATATTCAAATTCGGACGGACGGACAGGCAATCACTCGGATTTCAATTCATCGCATGTAAGCCATTAACACAAGTTCATAGATATTAAAATCCAATGATCAATGGTATTAAAAACTAACAAAAAAGCAATCGTAGAGACCTATGTAAATTATTCATTTCTTTTTTAAAGTAACTGTGTAAAAAAAAGACATCGTATGCACAAGTAAATTACAAAAAAAAATGCAACAAATCAGCAAGTTGCCATTTCCTTCGAACTCAATTTCCATTCTTCCGTTTAGACAATAATCAAAATATCGCACAATCAATTTCTCAGTTGGTAAAAGCAATTCACTTTGCCCTAGTTTTGCATTCATATTTGATTTGTAGCGCCGGCGCCGCTCCCCCACACGTACGCTGTTGGGCCTTTAAATAGGAAACTCATCAATTTCAACACGAACTCGCCGACTTTCATCATAAATTTACTTCCGTTCGCCGCAAACGCAAGCGAAAATTCAAAGTGCAGAGTGCTTTTGCACTTGTTTTTGTCTTCTACATCTTTATCTTGTGCAACGTTTTCTCCGCTTTACCGCTGCAGCCAGCAACCATTGACCCACAAATAGTTTTATGGCCGAACCGAACTCGCCGGCCGCAGCTTGGCCATTGTGGTGCGCGCGGTTGGCGCTACAATCGGCATGTGGCGTATGCTCTTGCAGCAGCCAAGAACCGCAAAAGCATGCGGCTGTAGTGGAGTGCAGCGATAATTCATTGAATTTCATAAACCAAAGATGGCACAACGACTGGACGCTGTTGTAAGTGCTTTTTCTACTATCCCTCCAGCCCGCCTGCGACGCGACACACTTGGCTGCCTGGGAACGTGGAGACTGCTTATCGCAATCCCATCCAGGACAGCACTCGCCATAATCGAAATAAATCGTCTTAACATTCTGTACCAACAAGAGGACGGTGGAGGGTGAAATAGAAAGCAGAAGACAGAAGAAGTAGTGGTAGGCATGTGGAGGAATGTGGCAATGCCAACAGTTGGTGGCAGCTTTGTCACCCAAATGTATTCAACTTCGCATCCACGGCGCCTCACACTCAAACCGAGGTCACTGCAGCCTGCGCCCAAAACGCCCCCCAGCATTTTGTTGCACATCGCTCGCCTCAGCAATCCAACAGTGCCAACAACGCAGGCGAGCACAAATTCTGTCTTGAAAGGCGCACAAATTTTCCTCTCGACTGCACCGCAAACATAAATTGCAGCTGCTGCTCGGAAAAGCCCGCAAGCCAGTTGTAACTGCATGGACATGCAACAACTACAACAATTTACTGTGACCTCCATGCAGCATACATTGTGTAGGAGTGTACATGTGTGTGTGCGCTGTGCATGTGTGTTGCCGTAAGCACTTAAGTAAGCCCCAACAACACTGCACAGCAGCGCTACCCTAACGGTTTCGTGTTGCACAGCCCACTGCCGTTATTGCAGCCGTTGTTGCTACGGCCGGAAGTGCATTTCAGTCGCATCCGCACATTCATCGCAATGGAAAATTCATAATCGCAAATTTATGAGTGAACTCATTCGGATTTTATCATGCGCTCAACTAGCAGCAACAAAGCGCTCCGGCCCAGCACCCCCCCCTTGTACACTTGAACCCACAGCTTCAGCCCTTTATAGGGACATGCTCTTCGATTATGCTTTCATCGGCATTGCGCCTCTCGCAGATCCAGATTTTTGCCTACTCTTCGCCTCTCTCCGCTGGTACTACCTACCTTCGTGTTCTTTCCCTCCTGCGCTCGTTTGTCAACCGCTCTTAAGCCGATTGTGTATGTATGCAGCATTTTGAGATTTCTTTCAAGTTCGAGGATTTCATAAAGCAAACGCCAAGGGGAAGTGACAGGGAAGCGGAAACCCGATAGTTGGACACCGAGGACACAAATGTCGGCAACTTTCCATTTGTGCGCGTTGATTCTGCGGAATATGTATATGTGTGTGTAGATCTGTTGAGCGAATGCTGCAGACCGCAGATAAAATACTTTCGGTTCTGAACTCCAAAGCCGCAATTTGCAAAAAACTTATCCGCACGGATTTATGTAAATATGTATTTGAAGTGTCTTATATATTTTAATTCGTGTTTGAGCAGTGTGTGAGTGTGTTTGTATCTGCATTTGTACATGCACTCGCAAACGCATAAATATGAAAGTTTCATTTTGCAGCCGATTTAGTGTGAAATTGTGCTGGCAAGCGATTTTCGGCAGGACAACGGACCGAAGGGAATGATAACCGTCCGCAGTTAGGCAAATGTATGTGTATTTATTGGCAAGTATTGAAGTAACTGTTCATCGAAATGCTGTAATAATATTGAAGCTCTAATTCATTTCTGTAATTCTATTTCAGCTTTAATTTCAAGAATTACAATTTATATTTCTGAAGAAAAGTCATTCCAAAGTATTGGGAGCAGCTGGAGATTATTTCCTTATCTTCATTTAACTGTAATAAATATGTAAAAATATCTATGGTTAGGGAGAGCGAAGCGACAGATGAGTCAAATAATCAAAACTAGTTTTCTCAGCAAAATCCCAAAATATGTGATACCGACACCGATTCATTAGATATAAACCGGAAATTCCAGGTATTTTGTTATCCCAGACACCATTTGATTAACTTCAATTTGAACTTTTGGAATGAATTAGAGTTTCAAGATCATAATGAAGCCAAACTCCAAGTGTATTTGGTCAACAACGATGAAGTTCAATTTATACCAAAATCCTTTTTATTCAGAGCCATTGTAAGCCTTCTCAGCTTTATATCTGCGGACTTACACTGTCCTACTTTATCCTGTATAATTTTCACGTCCAAGTTTAACTCCACTATCGAAACATAATACAGTACAACAGCTAATCTGGAGGGTGAGAAATTCCAAGTCAGGGTGATGGTACTACATAGGTCAGTATAGTAAAACCTTCAAAAAGGGTTTTGGCGTTCGTGTGTCGTGTGTGTCAGTTTTTTTTATGACCTTTTAAATTTTTTCCTTGTCTTGATGTTTTTTCGCTTAGTTGTAACATTTGTTTTTTTTTGTTTTTTGTTTTTAGTTTCAAAAACAAGAAAACTTTATCTCTTTTGGCGACAGTTTTGATGAAATTCTTAACAATTCCAAACAATTTCAAACAAAGTGAGAATGATGTTTAAATACATAACTATAAACCCCAGAAATTTTGTTTTCATCAATTAATTCTTTCTCTCCTAAAGAAATCCAAAGAAATCCTCATCGATTTTTTGAAGCGACTAAATCAGGCTCTCCCCTTAAGACGATTTTTGAAGGATTCTTAAAAAACATACCGTACATTCTTCCTTTTTTATTTTAGTGTCATCACAAAGAAGGAAAAAGATCTAAGTAACTTGAGAATTAACTTCGACATAACTATTGAAGAGCTTGTTCAAAGGAGATATATCCTTGTAAACAGAGCACCTAAATTCAAAAACGGTCCAAAAAGTACTTAAGCAACAAAAAAAAATGTTAAAAATTATAATATATTTATCAACATAGTCCACTGTTAACTCAAATCACTTGATCCAGCGATAGTCTAACTACTTTATCTTGTCTGGAAATATGTTCATGAGGTTCACAAAGTGTCCCAAGGGCGGTTGATTACATATTTAAACGTGCTGAGCTTACAACTCCCCATTAGTAACCTGACATGTCGCAAGCCCGAAAGGTTTTGCCAATACATCACTCAGCCTACTCCTTCTTCCCTGCGGAGCAGCACCTTTATGGTAAAAAAGCCTACCGCAATGAAGCATTCAAGCCCTTTCATGTTAGTGGATGCTTCAAAGCGAACGAGCTCGTCAGCCAGTTCATTCCCGGCTACACGTTTGTGACCGGGCACCCAAATGAGGTACATATGGCTACATTCCGATAGACTATTCAGCCGTTTTCTAAACTCCTGAACCATTAGCTATTTCATTTCATTGGTAGAGACTGCTTAAGTGCCGCTTTACTGTCGCTGAGTACAGTCATACGTTCATTGCGATAGTTCCGAGTTTGGCATCTGATGTTAACAAATGTCGACGATCATAAAGAAATGCAAAAACTTTATTAGGTTGAGCCCACAGTTGCGCTTGTTGTTCAGAGAAAGCGAAAGTGACACCCATCGCGCCGGCCTATGGCTACTGGCAGGACTTCCAAGGCCGCTAAAGTCGAACGTGAGTACCGATGCTGAAGCAATCCACTTAACAAAATCTTTCTGCTGTCTGTTCATATGACAGCGGTAGCTTCAGCGATCATCTGTCTTACAGAAAGCGGCTCATAAACTTAGTTGTTTCCAAAGCACCCATCAAAAGTCGTCTGCCGATCACGTTGAAACTCGTTAAACTAATATTGACGAACAGCATCTATGGAGAAGACTCACCATTTGCAGCATCCCAGCGCTCTTCGGTTTTACTGCATAAAGTCGCTTTCAAAACCTACAATCGGTTTAAATGTATTCTATTGTTCTAAAATGCGTCATAAAAACAGAAAAAGTAGCAATATTTTTTACAGTAGTCGCCTATAAGAATATGCTACATGACTCTCTACTGTGGAAAATGGCGTCATCCGGCGTTTAGACTAAGCACTTGTCAGATCGCTCTCGTAATCTATTGAAATCTTTACGAACTACTATAGGCCATGTAAGACCACTTCAGATTTCTTAAACAATATAATCACTTGACTGCGCAATAAATCAAATATCGTGACACAATTTCTTAGATAACAAATTATGTTTTTGAAACTTTAGTCATTAAAGATGAATTTATACATAAATGGTTTTATAATTTGCGTCCTTCGTGCTAAAAATGCCAATTAATGGCGAACGAGTGAATAATTATGACCCACATTGACCCTTATTGAATAGGTGCGCAATTTCGCGAAATTCTCCTCCTTTGCAACATGCAACTCATTAGCATTTGATTACAAGGCAATGCCCTCACCTTTCCCCCTCACACCACCGTCGACTACGGAACGACTACGCGAGCCATTCAATCACTTCAAATTGGAATTTTTTCCACTTTAATTACATGCAAATTTAAATTAATGACTTTCTCTCGACGCGGCTCGTGCACGGCTACACTATTGACCCACAGCAGGATACTACGTGTTATCCACATTGATCTCATCCTTTGCGCTCTCGAAGAAAGTGTGCAATTAGAGTCAAGAATATCTTTCTATTCTATCTAGTTGGAATTTGTGCAGACGCTGCTGCTGGCCGCCGCTGTTCAGCGCTGTGGAATTTAATTAAAATCCAATAAGAAACGCCAATCAACGCATGCGATAACTCATTGCCCTCGTTTCGTTGCCAACAAAGCCCGTCCGGTGAAGTCGCTGCTCATCGAACGTGTTAAAGATATGAAAAGGATGCCACTCGAAGCTACTACAATGCGTGGGACGTTCGAAAATTTGATATTATCAATATCTTATCAATGAGCGCGAGGGTGGTAGTGCTGCCTTTCTGTTTGCTTATCAACCCTAAACATGTTCGTTGCCAAAGTTTTAGTTATTTTTACAATTGGGAAGTGAAAGCTGTTTTAATACATACATTTACAACTCTCACATACATTTTTAGCCAATGGATATCGCTTTTCGCCTAGTTTTAATATGACTTTAATTCACATATCCTCTCGTTTAAGACTTTAAGCGAACCAAAGTATTGTTAACTTTAAGTAAAACCTATCTAAATCTTTGCACAACTTTCGCAGGAAACTAAATTTCTCGAAAAATGTGACACATTTGGTTTGAAAAAATCAGTTTCTTTGCTCTTTAATTTTTGCCCAAAAAATTTTCTATTATTTTGAGCTGGCGGCTCAACGGTAAGACATTACGGGAGACAGCGCTTAACGCGGAACTGTAACACTTTTACGCTAGCTATTGCCATACATAAGCTGATTGCTACTTAGCGTTGGCTTAATGTCGCACAGTGTTTCGGACACATAATATTTACAATCTTTACAGATTTTGAGCGTTGCTGAAGAAATACCCCAGCACAACTCAAAATTATAGAGTTAATTTCTAATTCCTAAAACAGGGGTTCCTACCTTCGTGTTGACAAATGTATTATTTCAAATCCAGTTATTTCACTTTAAACATTATTTCCCTTAATTTCGAACACTCCATTAATATTATATGAGAACGATTCTTTGTCATAAAGAGTAGGCGACACCTTTCACTATATTCATATACGAGTAGTAGAAAGAAGGATACATATCAATAGACTTCCATATCGATAAAAACATTCTAGTTCTAGGCATGTTCTATTCCATTTGATTGTTCATATGTCGAACTGATCTTTCTATACTGTAGACGTCGTTGCAGTCTTATATCTCCAGTGCTACCAATTACATTGTGTCATATCTTATGGCTTTAGAAAGGCTTCATTTAAACAAAAACCAAAAAATTAAATTCGGGGAAGTTGAAAAAAAGTTACAGCTGTTCAAAAATTAGTGAAAATAGAAAAAAATGCCACGTAGACCACCAATGAAATTGCGGTGAAATGCGAATTTGTAAAGGAGATGATGCTGTATCCGTTAGTGAAGCGAATGAAATTATGTAAAATATTAACCAGGGCCATCACATAATCAGCTATGACATCGCTAAGGAACTTAACATTAATCAGCAAACGGTTTTGAACCATTTAAAAAAAGCTGCCTACAAAAAGAAGCTCGATATTTGGGTACCACATGAATTGTCTGTGAAAAATTTAATGGACAGGATTAACATCTGCCATTCTTTGTTGAAACGAAATAAAATCGAACCATTTCTGAAACGAATAGTAACAGGAGACGAAAAGTGGCCCAAACCCTACAATAGTGTGCGAAAAAATAATGGTTCAAGCGTGGTGAAGCTCAACAAATGGTCGAAAGGTTATGCTGAGTGTTTGGTGAGATTGGAAAGAAATCATCCACTATGAGCTGCTCCAGCCTGGTCGAACGATTTATTCCGCATTTTACTGTCAATAACTGATGAGAGCAATCAAAAATACGACCAGAACTGATCGAAACAACGCTAGACCAGACATATCTATGATGACTCGGCAAAAACTGGGAGAGCTTGGCTGGGAAGTTGTGATGCATCCGCCATATGTGTAGCTCTGACCTTGCATCATCGGACTAGCGTTTCTTTCGGACAATGCAGAACTCCCTTCATGTAGTAAAATTAGTTTTAAGAGAAGCCTGTGCAAAATAAGTCGAAGTTGATTATAAATACGAAAAGACTTTTTCGACCACCCAATATATACAATAATAACAACCCTGATCTTTCTACCGAAGAACACTTCTTATACCTAACGGTTTCGACAGAACTTTTGGCCACACCACAATTACTGTCCGTTCACTAGTTTCTTGTAATTTTTGTCGTAGCTTTCCTCTGTCCACTAACCGGCCGAACCACCACCATCAACCGGCAAGATACTCGAGGTGCTGTTTGATACAATTTTCTTATACGAACAGTGATGATTTTGTGTCTGCGATTTATGATTTTTTAACACTGTGCCCCAAAGTGTAACTTTGCTAAAATAGCGAGCGACGAGACGCTTTAAAACTTCAATTAATTTCCATTAAAATGCGCTGAATGGAATTTAATTTCTTTTCTGACATTTTTCGTAAACTGCGAAGACTTAGACTCGACGAGGGTAGGAAGTGCTTGCCGGGTGGCATGCAACACGGTGCGTCGTGCGGAAGAGCGCGGATGTGTAAAAGATGTCTGTCTGCTTACCGCCTTTCAGAACGCTCTGCTGCCGTCGGGTTCAAAGCAAAAGTCACACTCAGGAAACAAAAATCAAAAATAACAAAAACTTCTGCGCTGGCATGACGCATTTTGCAAAAATAAATAAAATTCAAAAGTACACGCTTTGTATTTGCATTTAAAGCTGCTTCGTTATTTCGGCCTTTTTTGATGCAATAACAATAACAACGCACTTAACTTTTCCGCATTTCATTTCGACTGGTTTTATTTTAATACTTTTTTACGTTTATTTGCCGTTATTACATAAAGTGCGTGCTGACCTTTTCCCCGAAACTTCGAATATAAAAACTTTTAACTTTTGTTTGGACCCCAAAGTTTTTGCCATTTCCTCGCAATACCGTTACATTTGGGGGTTTGGGGATGGCAAAGTCAATGGCATGATTAAAGGGCTCAAAAGCTGACCACAACCATTGTTGTTTCTAAGTTGGGCATAAAACAGTCCCTCAGCCAACCAACTGGCATGCAGCAGCTGAAGCGCCTTCTTTTGCCAATAATTCCGGCGTAGACGAGACGCAATCACATTATTGAAATGAGCCCGTAAGCCACGCACAGCGCGCAAGCACTTCAAGAAAGTTCATTCACAGCGACAAAAAACAGAAAAACAAAAAATCAAGACTTCAAAGCCATAGAAATTTGTTAGAAAATCAGGCGAAAATTTCACCAAATAAAAGTATGCTTTTCAGAGCGGTAAGGCGATGGCAGCGCACAACTTGCACTTCAGACGCCACTTGGCTGCAATTCAAAGCCGCATTTGAATAAATGTAGAAGTGTGTGTGTTGGTGTGTAGGTGGTCTGCTACAACTCGTCTGCCAATGCAAAAAATCCTCATTATATAATATCGCCTCTTCGAAAATGCAGCTAAGTAGCTTTCTTAGCTGCGCTGAGCGCCAACAATTCGATGGTCTCATAGCGGTAAATGTTACACACACATTTTTGCCTACGGTTTTCCACTTTCAATGCAAAGCAGCACTGTCTTAAAGATTGCCTTTCGCCGTGTCTACACACACACATACTCCTCATATTATGCATGCAAAGTATTATCCCTTCGAGTTCAATTTCATTCCGCAGACATATGCAATTGCATTTTTCATGAGACCAAAATGTAATCAAGCTTTGGTGAGAAGACGACTGTTGTAACAGAAAATTGCTTGGATTTGAGCGTTTAGGGGAGGTGGGACATGTTGTAAAGCTGATACTGAGTATCACCAAAAACTAACCGAGAAAGGTATAGTGTTATCTAACAATATATAAATGACAAGGATTAAATGATGAGTTGAAAAAAAGTACGAGACTGTGTCGGGCCAATACTTTCCTTTGCCCCATATACCTTACATAAAGATTTTCGAACTTCTTAGGGACTTTATACCGCATATATCGGCCAATATGTTAATTACCTTAACAAAATTGAGAAAGCATGTTTTTCATAACAGTGAATGTTTGTAGTCGAAAAAGTTTTTTCGTATTTCTAATCAAATTTCAACTTATTTTTTTTTTATAATGAATTTTTATGAACCAAATATTTATTTTTTCGGTCGAAGACTTTTTGCCATTTTTCCGCTAGAGACATTATTCTATCAGTAAAAACTTTTTGGTTTCTGGCGAAAAACTGCGACAAGTAATTTTCACAGCTTCCTTAAAGCCAATTACCCCTTTAAGGGGATTCCATTGACAAAAAATATAGTCCGATGGTGCAAGGTCGGGTATAGGTGGATCATCAAAACTTCCCACCAAGCTCTCCCAGTATTTGCCGAGCATCAAAGATGTGTGTGGTCTACGTTGTCCTGAGGGGAGCCCAATTTTTTTTCTTTTTCTTTGGCCGTTGTTTTTCGTTTGCTTGCTTAATCTCTAAATTTTACAGTAAAATGTAAAATAAATTTTTTCACACTGGCAGCTCATATGGATGTTTTCTTTAAATTTCCACCAAACCTCAGCATAACCTTTCTAGGCGACAATCCTGGCTTTGGACCTTTTGTTGAGCTTCACCACGCTTGAATATGTTTTTTTCGCACACTATTGTGGTGTTTGATCCATTTTTTGTCTCCTGTTATATTCGTTTCAGAAATGGTTGGGTTTCATTTCGTTTAACAAAGAATCGCAGAGGGTATTGGGTTTCTTTAAATTTTTTTTAAAACAACTTTTGGTACCAAAAACACGTGCTTTTTTTTGTAGTCCCCCTTTTTTTAAATGATTAAAAACGTTTGTGATGAACGTTAAGTTCCTTAGCGAGTCATGCTGCTTATGTGATGGTCCTGGTCAATCTTTTTCATAATTTCATCGAATTTTTCAACAATAGATCGACCAGAGCAAGGTGGATCTTTCACATCGAAATTTCAGAACGGAAGCGAGCGAACCATTGTTGTGATACACGAACTGATAAGCATCGTCTCCGAAAACTTCACAAATTTCATTGGTGGCTTGCGTGGATCTTCCCTTTTTTAAAAAATTTCAAAAATATATATTTTTTCAATATTTTCCCCCTATTTTTGAACAGCTGTAATTTTTTCAACTTCCCGATTTAATTTTTTTTTGGGTTTAAATGAACTTAAGATCTCACCTCCAAACTAATGATTGAAAATGTAATTGGTAGACTGGAGATACCGACTGCAATAATCTTTTGGGAAAAAATACGAAAAGTTTTCGACTACCCAATATTTGTGCTTAAACTGAAAACTGTTATAGACCCATTACCATTAGCCCTTTATATACCAGAAAGTATTTCCCCTGGCTTTAATTCTTCCCAATGCTAGAGTATGAAATGTTCGTTTATATCAGCTCTTCCTTATTTTTTATAACGATTGTTTCTTGCCCAAAATATGACTCGGTAGACTTACATCTTCATTCACCCAGTGTTTTGACCCGGAAAACGGGAAAATATTTATCCGAAGTTATTTTGTGGCTTCTTTGACGTTCAGACCGCAATAAATCTTTTGGATATCCACTGTATAACTTTCCTTGAAACATCAACATTGCTCATGTTCGCTGCAGGTTCACAGTGTTAAAATAATTAAGCAGCACATCTATATTACTCAATATAATAACTCATTCAGAGCACATACCAATTCTACCTTCCAAGAAGTTACGCTACACAATTCTCAGAATAATCGTTTGCAACTTGGCTGCGGTCCATCATCGCTGTAGGGCTTAATTAAAGCTAGTTTTGTTGACTTTGTGCGCATATAAAGCGAAATTCCTTTTAAGCATTATGAAAACAAATACATACACAAAACACATACATACAAACTGAGTGATGCTACACAAAGGCAAAATTAAGAAGAATGCAGAAGAAATAGGAAATTTTATCAGAAACAGCATCGGTGGCATCACAAAACCAGCAAATGACACAGGTGAGCGGTGGAGGCGCTTAAAGCAAAAATAAACTTTATTTGTATGTATGAATATCTGTCATAGCTCCGCACACAGAGATGAGTGTGTTTGTGGTTGTGTTTGAAGTGAATGAAAATGGCGAAAAAATCATTTCGTATTGCAACGAACGCCAGAAAGTTTTCCATTTCCATTTTCTTCAGCCATTTTTACTATTTTGTTTCGCATTTTTTTCTCTCACTCTTGTTTGCCCACCGCATTTCTCGTCTTTTATCACAAACACCTTCAGACATGAATAATTTATGACACAATTCGTTTATATGTTCGTTCAGCCAGATACTGGAGCTGCGGGCAACACGTACGGGCCTGCCAGTAAGTGCCTGTGTGTGCTCAGATGTTGCTTTCATTGCTATAGCCGAGCCTGAGTCAAGGTACCTACAACTTTTACTTCAATAGCTGGACCAAGCGGCAGGTTTGTTGCTCTGTATCGCCTTCTTTTCTAGGCAAGGGGCCCTTTCCTCGAAGCAGTCACGGCGATAATGAAGCGGACCAAAGTGAGAAATACAGCAGCCATCGCCCCAACTCACAAGTTTTCTCCCTTCCGTTCCTTTGTCCGGTAAGAAAATTTACTTTTCCTCGCCTGCCATTAAACCCTACGCTCGGACGCGGCGCAAAAGAAAGCAAAAGCCGCCGTAGACAGGCATAAAATAAAATGGAAATGCCATAGCGTAATGCAAATGGCGCAAGAAACTTGAGAAAAAGTAAAAGGCAAAAGCATGAAGAGTCCAGGCCTCGATAGAAGCGATGTGAATAAACATTTTTATGGAAATGAAGTAGATTACCGAAGGAGGCACTCTGCGTAAACAGAACTTGAAAAGCCATCAAAGGACCCAAGTCAACTTGACTTTGCGGTGTGGCATTATGTCGCTACGGAATTATGCAATTGTCGGAAAAAAAAAAACTAGTTCTATTTAAATTTAAGAGCACTAGGCAGTGTTTTACAAATTTACGTCACGCTTTTTATGGTGTCCTGTAGCGCGAGTACAGTCCTGCAATACCGCCATGCATTTGTTTGCATGTTGCGCCAACACGGCTTTTGTAATGCACTGGAGTCACCTGTTAATAAAGCCATTATATTAATATGCTGGTTACCCCCATTTTGCCACCTTGGAAATTGGGTCAAATTTTTAAAATTACCAGCTACGCGCATACAGGATGAGGTAATTTGCATAATAAGCTCGCATAGTCTACTTTTAAGCGCAAAGTAATGCACTGCGAGAATTTAGTGGGATTGTTTTTTGAATCTGCGTCATTCGTAGCGCGCGCAATGAATCTCAAAAGTGAAAAAGTTTCGAAAAAATAGTTTAATTTTAAATTTTAAAATTTTTGAAACAAAAAAAATTTATTTAAACTTGTAACCTCAACACGTTAAATAAATATGATTTTAGTTGAAGGTTCGAAATTTTGCTCACAAAAAAATGTTAAACCTCTTATCTGAATACATTTTGGAAGGCGCTGTTGAGACTACAAAGAATGCAACTTTCATGCCGAAACAGAGTCCACTTGCGCTCCAATTTAAATGAAGTGCAACCAGTAAACAAAACAGAAATTTAAAATTAAAATTCAGCATGTTTGGAGAGTCCAGAGTCCCCCTGAAATACGATAGAATTGCCAACTAAAGTAGACGTGATTTTATGAATTGTGTTTTTGCTTTAACTTGGGCAAAAAAAAACAATAAGATACATCAGCCTTCATATTCCCCAGAAGGTTCCGGTGATTTTCTTTTCCGAAAAATCAGCAGAACCTTAAGAAACATAGCCTAACTAAGGGTTATTCTAAAACTCAAATTTCAGAAGTATTTCGATGATTGGAAGAAGAGTTGGCATTATTCCAAAATATTAAATTTTGAAGGCGACAACGATAATTTAAACCAATAAATAACTATTTTCAAAAAAGAAAAAAAAATTCCCGAATTTTTTGAACACACCTCGTACATTTCTCAGAGACTTACAAATGTCTATTTCCAAAAAATGTCTCAGCGCCAAAAAGTTTATGAATTCCCCCTTTAGCAGCCGATGAAAATTAGACTCAGTAATTAGACAAGGAATAAATGTAATGTGTATTATAAAAATCCTTCACATACTCGACAAAAAAGTACCCGAAAATTGTAAAAAAAAAACGGAAAATAATTAATTATTCATCAATATTTATTTTGTCACTTTCAAAGTAATCCACACCAGATGTAATACATTATTCCAGTTTTCAAAACATTTTTCATAAGCAACCTTTTTGGGAAAAAGGTAAAAAAAACCTCGGGCCAAAAAAGGGGTTTTTGTGATCGATGGACATTGGGTTTTTAGCTTTAAATTCGGGCATTAAAAACCCAAAATTTTTCCCAAACCAAAGTGGGGTTAAAGCAAAGACTCAAATTGGATTTTGGAAAACGAAAAGGTCGAGCCAAAGGAAATGGGGGGTTGCACACACAAATTATCACCAAAATATTCGGACGGACTCGCAAGGGATCCCAGCTCTCTTGTCATCTCTCTAACGCTTGCCTGGCGATTTTCAAGCCCATAAACCCTTTCCCTTTTTTAATCGAAAAGACATTTTTTTTCATTCCAAAAAATTTTTTAAACCTAAAAAAAAGCGGGAAAAAAAAATTTTTTTCCCTTTTTTTTTTTATATTTTTCAAAAATCGTATTCATTTGATAGGAAATACCTTCAATTTAATAACCTTTTTGAATGTTTTCTGCTTGGGGAAATCTTTGTTTTTTTTTTTTTTTTTTGGCCCCCGGGGGTTTTTTCTTAATATTTGAAAAAAAATTAAATACAAGTAAGTATATAGCTGATAATATACCTTATATGTTCAAAAAACTTCGAAACATTTGATCGCGTTCTTTCTTAAAAAAATTCTCAAAATCGTTAATTTTTCATGGGTTACACTGTTGCTGGTTGACAGATCGCGCTCATATGTGATATATTAATTAAGGATAAGTTCCGAGTCCGTTCAGTTCCTTGAACCCGACTGTTATGAGAACGGGATGTTCTTCTTCTTAAATCCCTATTATGACCGCAGGTGTACCTCATTCTTTTTGATTTGGAAAAATACTGATTTCAATTTCTTTTCTTTTAGCTTTTATTTTTAGGGTACACTCTATGAGCATTTTTTGAAAACCGCTACCTGCCATGCTAACATCATGTTTCATGCATCGAAATCAGGAAGGCGAAATGTAAGTCAACCCGTGTACGGTTATTTTAGCAATTTCCGCTAACCATTCATTAGCGCGGAGCGAGCAGCCGAAACTGCAAACAATAATAATGTTAAAAACTACAACAACCACTAATAACAGCAACAGGCACAGTAATTTGCTGCAAGGCGCCTGAGTTAACGAACAACGAATACAACAAGGAACCACACACACTAGCGCACTTGGATATTCATGAGCAAATATTTGCATACATCTATGTGTGTGTGTGTGTGCGAATAGGTGACTGGCAGTGTGTTGTTTTGAAAAAGCTTCACCGTTAACATAAGCGAAAATGTGCACAAAATATGTGTCCTCAATTTTTTCTACTTTCCTTTCAATTTTTGTTTTTGTTGTTTTCGCTTTTGTGAAGCTAGTTGCCACGCGTACGTGTTTTTCGCCGTGGAAACTGCAGTTTTTGCATTTTGTATGCTCATTATTCAGTGTGCAACAATCAAGTGGAACATAAAAAAATTTGAAATAAAATTAAAATGAAGAATTAGGCAGCACAACATGGCAATTCATAAACAAAAAGCCAACAAAGTTGGCACACAGCACGAGCGAGGCATACTTATAGGCGCTAGCACAACGCTTCCTAACGGTCATTACTTAAACACACACACACACATGGTTTCCTGTCAACGCGCACACGCAGCCAGTTGACTTTATTATATGGCGTTTCTTGTACTTTCTTTCTCAACAAAGTCGCTATAAATCACCCTGTAAATGACTTCATAAAAAGTGTTAGCATTTTAGAGTCGCTTCGCTCGTAATCGCATGACTGTCGCGAAAGTGCACGATGCATGCGCATACAAACGCGCCAGGCGAGCTGTATGCGTGTCGACATGTGGCATGCCACATAACAGCCATGCAGGCGTTGCGTACTCGCTCGCTATTAATGAAAACCCACACATGCCACATTATGCACACTTGCAACAGCCATTTTAGGAATCGCGTTCTTTCTCCAACGGCATAAACATATTTTAACATTAAATTTTTGTTAGTGTGTGATGTGTGGTAGCGAACAAAGCGCAACAGCTCCGTCACGCACTGCCACTGCGCTGACATGTTGGTGCAGTTGACGCTTGAAATATGCGCGAATGACGCGACACCATGACGGACAGTTGTTGTTCTTGCAACAAAGCAATAACGGCAGCTCTTTCGGCAAACTAGTTGCATGCAGGAAACTTTGAAGAAAAAGGCGCTCACACATACACAAATATGTGTGGTATTGGTAATTCACCTACACATTCATATATACTTGCACATAATGTTTATATCTGTGTGTAGATACGAGTATGTCTTAAGCGCCTATGGTGCTCGCTGGTGTTAAATGTTGACTAGTGGCATTCAATTAAATGGCATAATTATGTTGCAAGCACACGCAACAGCCACTCACGCACGACCCGTACGTGATAGCATAGTTTACTTGCCTTTAATATATACTATTTATTCAATTAATCTGGAGACTTTTCTACCATTCAGAAAGGGTCAAGCATAGTGTTTTCCCTCATTTCAAACTGATCTAACCAACTAACCAACTAGTTAGGTTAGTATAATAAAATTCCCTACAAGCAGTCTTTCATAACTTTTTATAATTTCCTCTTGGGAAAAATCTGTATTACACTCAATAAACGAAATACTTAAAAATTTCGTCCAGCAATTTGGAGTGGACAAACTATTTCCACTCACCAATTTTAATTTAATTATTTTCCGAAAAAGGGTGATAAACTTAACCCAGAAGGAAACATCGGAGACCCTATAAACATATTATAGAAATAATGTATTGACGACTGAGTTATTTCCATGTTGTTTTTTTTTTTTTTAAGTAAAAGGGGTAACCCTTTCCTAAATCCCCGACTTTTTCTCACGAAAACCCCCGATTAAGTATTAAACTTCGTGGCAGTGATAAGACATTTAAGTTTCCTATATGGCAGGACTGACGGATCCCAATCTCTGTATATGGCTCAGTTTCTGATAAGTTTTGGGGTTCGCTGAGGTTTTCCGTAAAATTATCCGATATAGTTTTTGGGGTTTTTTTTCCTTGGTACTTTAAAAGCCCAAAACAATTAAAAAGTCGGAAAATTTTTATAATGTCGGCTGGAAACTTTAGAAATTCTAAAGCCCCTTTCCATATGTTTTTTTTTAAAACCGATCCCCGTGTCAGTTGTGATTCACCTTCTTTTATAGGTTTTCCAACTTTTGAATTTTTCCTTTGGCTCCTTTCCCCTTTGATAATTGTATATGCTTGTATTCGTTACCCTGGAAGTCAATGGGCATCATACTGGCTTTACTTAACAGCTTCGCTTGAATTTTCGGAAAGCACTGATAACTCCAGTGCCGCAGACTGTGTACTGTGTTAATTCGTCTGGCAATACTTTATACCTAGTGCATGGATTCATATTGGAGCCGCATATAATACAACCGATCTCATTACCTTCTCAGGCTAAAACTATAGCAAACGCACGCACTCTTTTTTTCCCTCACTACCAGTATTGATAAGGCATTTGGGTTTTATTCCTTTACTTGCAGTGTATTTCAGGTGATCCTTATATGAGAGATACGCTGTCCTCCACTTTTTTAGTACTTATGAGCAAGATTTCTGCCTTTTGCTCAGGCAGTTCTTAACTTATTGAGGATAATCATTGCGCGACCTTTATAACTATTGTTCTGAAATAAGTAGCTCTTGGCGCCTTAATCAGTATCGAATAAGAGTCGGAAAGTTCGGAGGCTTTTTTTGATTTAGGAAATATAATAAATCGCTGGACTTTCTACGGGTCGGGAAATATATTTTGTTTTAAACTCGCATTGTAGATTTTTGCGAATAGCTTGGGTGTGAAAGTCATGGTTTGCTTTGCAGTGGTGGGCTTTAAAAACTTGGTTCGTGGTTTAGCATAAGAAATAAGATGGTGTTTTGGAAACAAGCTTGCGACGAAATTTTTCATAAAAGATTCGCTTTTGGGTTGTTGTGTCTTATTTTTGAATTTTGATATACAGATTTTGTATGCTGTTCCCCAAAGGTTATCGTTTGCTTCCTCGCAGACCATGTTTGTCAGTCTATTTGTCTGTCTGTATATGGTATATGAGAAGTTTCTGACCAACTCATTTTTTGGTACTACCGATATTGGAAAACTATTGCTGTCTTACAAACTAAACGAACAAATTCAAATTTTATATAATATATAGAATACCAAGTTTCGTCGAGATATCACAATTTTTACTCAAGTTATAGCTTGCACGTACAGACGGGCGGGCGGACGGACGGTCATCCTGATCATTTATATATATAACCTCATATCTATCTCCATTAATTTTGAGGTGCTAACGTACAACCGTTAGGTGAAAAAACTACAATACTCTGTAGCAACTGGTTGCAAGAGTATAAAAAATTGGAAAATGTTGAGTCCTCATGCAAACATTATTTCAATTACCCACGAACCCAGCATAATACCAAAAAAACCGGCACACTTTAATAGAGCTCAATATAAAAAGAAGCTCAATATGTGGGTGCCACACGATTTAAGGAAAAAAGACCGATGAACATCTACGAATTGCTGCTGAATCACGTATAATCGATCAATTTCTGAAACGGTTGGTTACTAGCGATAAAAAGTGGGTCACTTCCGACAACGTCAAACGATACTGGTCATGACTATCGAAAAGGCCTTGTTATATACTCTTAATCCTAACCTTATAACTTTTTTCTGTGTATGGTAAATGATTTTTGTAATAAAAAATTCCCCTCAAGAGAATCATATTAAAAACGACCGTTCCAATTTCTTGCTATTAGAAAAAACATTTTCTAAAGAAGCAGCATTATGAAATTATCGTCGAAATTCCAATAATTTATCGAACGAAGCGATTTTTATTTCATGTAAATTGGACAATCTTAACTATATAAATATGTAAGACCTTCGATTTAATACAAAAATATTTATTTATGGAAATTATTCAAATCCGAACGATGTTCAGTAGAAATATGAAAGATTTTTGTTAATTTTGTCTTCAAAGAAAAATCTTACGTCGGAGAATGATTAGTTCTCATTTTAGCTTGCTAATCGGTCTGGTTGAGCATAATAGTATGCATACAAAGCCTTTTTATTAATAAATGTTACTCATACGTCGTGTGTACCCATTGAAAGCATATTGAGTTGGTATTTATATTACATGTTACCAATGTTCAAGCGTTTTTTTTTTAATCAAAACATATTTGTAAAGCTTATCTTTTCTCTCAAATGCATTTCATGTGATTGCAGGTCCATTTAGTGAAGCTTGTAGCCACTGCAAGTGAATTACATGCTAAAAAAGTCATGAGTAAAAACACAAAGTTTTATGTAAATACACATAATACATGCGTACATATAATTTGCAGCAAAAGTGCAATAAATGTTCGATGGGGTGTAGAAAATGCGCATATAGCTTCAGCAAGCATATTCTGATCAGCACTCAGACACTAGAAAATTAAATCAAATTAATGTATTCCAAACGATTAGCCGATTTGCTAAGCATATAGAACCAGAGCATTTTTGAAAATCGAAAAGCTAAAGCTCATATGAAGTACATACATATGTGCGCATACACACACTCGACTGCAATGGCTTTTTGAGTGAACCGCTAGATTGTAGCGTTGCGTTAATGGCAAACGATCGCCAAATGCAACAACAACACAAAGACATGAAGGCATGGATGCTTCTAACCAGCATAATGGCAACGGAAATGGTGATTGCGCCATAAAACATGCCGCGTAGCACACAGAAGTGTGTAACACAACAACAACATACAAACGCACAACTGTATGCAGCAAGCAACTGCGCTCCACATGCCCAACGAAAGCCACAGTTAACCTTCTGCATGCACGCTGCGTCAATGAGAGTAGGAAGCTTGCCACCACAGCGCGGCAACTCCAGTGTCCAGGGCGGCCCATAAACATGTGGATTAGCAAAGTTTTGCGCCAAAATGCAAAAAAGTGAATTACGAGCACTCTCTGGCGCTTAACGGCATTATAGAAGCAGAAGCAGCAGCAACTGACCGCTTACAAAGCAACAAACACGGTCGCGTGTGCTCTGCTGCATGTTGGTTGCAGCTTCTTTGCGCGCCACACTGCTGCGGCTATTTGCCGCGGAAGCGAAAACGGGCAGCGCACACTGTTACGCACGAATGTGAGTGGGCATGACCACGTGTATGTGTGTGTGTTCGGCTGCTGAAGCTATTAAAAGTTCTTCCCGTTGTGTTTGTGGCCTGCAACATGGTCCATTAGAAGCACAAATTGCGCAAGCAGCAATGGCCACTGATAATTGCACAATTTCGCTGGCGAAATAAAAACGCTGGAAAAAACTTTGTTAAAAACATTCAACAAATGTTTACACAAAACACTCCGCTCACTGCTTGCCTGAGTGTGTTTCAATCGTTTTGTGCTGCACAAATGGCTATCTAACTTTTACTATCTCGCAACTGAATACGGTCTTTCACATACCATTTTTAATGTAAATACAATTGTATACGTACAATTTTCAATTTTATTTGCAATATTTTCAAGGGGCACACAGAATTTTAAAATTCGAATAAATATATTTTGCATATTTCTATTTTGCTGAGACCCAGTATTCATCACTGGGCAACATTCGACTGAATAGACCACGTCCAGCACGCAGTGAAAAAAATAAAGTAGCCGTAGCGAAGTGTGTACACGAAGACCGTGGAGAGTCGAATCGTAGCAACCCTGACCGACGTGTGTAACGACTTGGCCCATTTTACGTCGATATCTTAAATCGAAAGTATACAAAATACAGCTTTTGCAAAAACTGAACCAGTCGATCTTCCCCAAAGACATTACTTCGCTCTATGGGTTTTTAAAGAGCTCCAAGCAGATTTGACGTTTTCGTGCCAAATTTTGTTCAGCTCTGAGGTCCATTTTTGGCTCAATGGATATGTAAACAAGCAAAATTTCCGCATTTGGGATAAAATGAAACTAGAAGAGATTTAAAAGTCATTTCATTTACCCGACCGACTATTGAACTCGTGATCTCGGCGCCATTTTCCGCAAATTGCAATCAATGGATTTATTGAGAGAATATTTCGATGAGCAGATACTTTCACGTTTTGGGCCGATCGATTGGCCACCAACACACACCGTTAAACTTTTTCTTGTGGGGATATGTAAAGTCTAAAGTCGATGCGGACAACTCCGCTTCGATTCAGTAGCACAAGCTCACGTGTGTCATTCCCAGTTACTAGTCGAAATAATCGAACGAGTCATCGAAAGGTGGACTAAACGGATGGACCATTTGAGACGTAGCCGTAGTCAAGGTATGGAAGAAATAACGTTCAAAAATTAATGGCAAAGAATGTTCTTTTGAGTAATAAACATTCCTCATTAAATTTGAAGTTCCTGTGTTTGTTCTTTAAAAATGTAGGTAACCTCGAAATGGATCACACTTCACAACAAGAAATGTATCGACTCCAGTGCCACCTGTCGGACAGCTTTATGAACTGAGCAATTGCTTTCATGACACAATCTCAATCGGAATTTAAGTGTTTTGCAATTATTGGTCTCTCTCAATGTCTAGAATGACCTGGAAAGCATAATCAGGGTTTTAAAGTAGTTACCGCAAAATTGTGTGTATAAGAAAGCTATTTTAGATCTACTGTTCAATTCAGTTCAAACATAAGACTATGTTCCAAGCAATACCCCGTTAGGAAGAAGTTCTACACCGCCAAATTTATATGTTAATTTGAATCTAATTAGTTGCCTAAATTCTCAAAACATACCTTATAAAAATATAAAATTTTATTGACATGCTTTATGAGGTCATTAAATTGATCATTAAGATATTCAATTTAAGAACCCTAAAAATTGTCAAACGAAGTCAAATAACCCGACCTAGTTAGTCAATCAACGGGCCCCTATTTCGGGATATGATTTGCTCACTAAAAGGTTGTCTTAATAAACTTATAGTTTAGCAAGGGTAAAACTTGTTATATTATTCTTCTGAAAGCACTTAAAACTCTCCAGTGGCAGAAGCTTTGGCTCAAATGTCAGACTGAAAAAAGTTTACTTATAATGACACGAACAGCCGTGCTGATGATGATGAAAAAAAAAATTCTCAGTTGCTTACTAACGTATCGACTAAAGCATGTATATATTTGCTTTTGATGAATATGATTTAATAGTAAAAATGTAGTTGTTAGTTTTCGGAAAACAATACGAAATTGAAAAAAAAAAATCCACGATTTAAAACAAATAAATTTACTGAGACGGCACCCATATATTAAACATATGTTTATTTACAAAGTTGATTTGAAAAATATCAACCAGGAAATCTCCAAATACACCCACTAAAACAAAAATAAACACTCAGTAGACTGCAAAATGATTACCTCTCCTACTAAATTATTATTTCATACTTTAGCTTCAAAAATATATTCTCAATAAGCTAAGAAAATTAAGCAAAATGCCTGAAAAAATAATTGTAATTACAAAAGTTTTTGATTGTGCACTCTTTCAGCGCTATTAACTCTTCTAGAATTATACCCAATGCGAGTGTGTATGTGCTTTGGTCGAGCAAAAGGCGAAATAAAACAATAAAATCGTTGGCCATTTACAAATGCAATGCTTTCTACTTCTTCTTTTCTTCTGTCTTCAGCTTTACGATGGAGCTCAACTATCCGACTTACATTGCTTTGCAGCCACTTAAATTGAACTTTGAAGTGCCGAAAGTTTCGCAAAGAATTTGCCAATTAGTTGTGTTGTGTTACTCAATTAAAGTTCGGTAATTCTGGGAATTTTCGCACAAACGAGTTGCAAGTAATTTCATGACCACACATAGATAGATATTTACACATGCTTATGAATTTATTTTACAGAAATTTTTATAGATTTTTTAGTAAAATGTTTAAAAATTTGAATTGGTAAATGCTTTTGGGAATATAAAAGCAGATTTTCGTTTATTAAAAATGTTCTTATAATTCTAAACTATTGAGTTTGGTCTTACGGGTAAATTCCAGTAGTTAGCTGAACACTCATGCATCAGTGAGAGTAAGTCTGATGAAAACTAAGCCTCTGAGAATACGAATTGATACTTTCTACTTTGCGTTTAAAGAACACAATTTTTGTAGCGGTGTATAAGGAGGGTACTGCAATTCAAACGAGGATATTGCGTGCTCACAGAGTTTTAAAAAGAGTGAACCGAGAAAGAGTTTCAATTCGGAAAAATTAAAATAAAAACTTTTTGTTGGAATATGCGGTCAAATCCATTACTTCCAAACCGAACCGAAGGGGCCCTTGGCCGATTCTTGTTACTGCTTTTTCATAATTTTAGCACTCATTTAAAGGGCCATTCAAGTCTAGAAAAAAATATTTTTTTTATATTTCAATGTTTAACTATTCAAGATATGTCTACAAGAGGATTTTTCGAAATTAAATTAAAATTATTTTTGGAGAAATAGGGTTTTTACTCAGCCGGCGTTCGTTCATAAATCCAGATTTAGCCCTGAAAAGGGTTTTTTCCAACTTTGTTCGAACTTTTATTTTAATAAATTTAATGGCTTTTTTTAAAATTTTAATTAAAAAAACTCAAAAAAGGCCAAAACTAATGAATTAATATTGTATTATATATTGAGTTCTTTAAAAAACATTGTGAAGGCTTTTGCTTCTCACCTTCAACTGACCAGATATTCACCCTGCGCCAAATATTAGAAACTACCCATGAAACGAGGATCGACACACACCGCCTCTTCGTCGATTTCAAAGCTGCCTACGGTAGCATGCTGCATTTATGCCGCGAATCTGAATTTGGTATCCCCTACAACTAGTTGGTACGTGATCGATTGAGCCATACAAAGTCTCCATTAGGATCCAAAGTACATCTCCGAGCCGTTCGATACCGACTTCTTTAATCTACTGCTGGAGAAAATAGTTCGAACTGCAGAGCTTCATCGAGAAGGTACAATTTTATATAAGAGTGTACAGCTGTTGGCTGTACGCCAATGATATTGATATCATAGGGCTCTACAACAGCGCCGTTAGTTCTGCTTTCTCCAGAATGGATAAGGCAGCGAAGCAAATGGGGGTAGTGGTGAACGAGGGTAAGACGTAATATCTCCTTCATCTCATCTAACAAGCAGTCTTCGTATATGCAACTTGGCTCCCACGTCACTTTGACAGTCATAACTTCGAGTTGTAGAAAATTTCGTCTATCTTGAAACCAGTATTAAACAACGGCAAAGTCAGCCTTGAAATCCAACGTAGTGTAACTCTTGCCAACAGGTGCTACTTCGGACTAAGTAGGCAATTGAGAAGTAAAGTCCTCTCTTGACGAAAGAAGACCAAACTCTATAAGTCATTAAATTTCCGTTTCTACATTGTGGTGAGGCATGACGATGACAACAATGCTGAGTCAATTACGAGTTGTCGAGAGAAAGGTTCTGCGAAGATTTATGGTCCTATGCGCTTTGGCCACGGAATATCGCATTCGATGGAACGATAGCTGTACGAGATATATGACAAAATGACATAGTTCAGCGTATTAAGAGACAACGGCGACGCTGACTAAGTCATGTCGTCCGAATGGATGAAAAAATTCCAGCTTTGAGGTATTCGAGGCAGTAACAGCAGAAGTGGAAGCCCTTGGGAAGACCAGGTGGAGAAGGACCTGGCACTTGGAATCTCCAATTGGCGTCGAAGCGAAAAGGAAGAACGACTGACACGCTGTTGTAAATTCGGTATAACCGCGTGTCTGCAATCAAAATTCATCAGTTTTATAGTCCTATCAAACAACCAGAACTCCCCAATATCAGCATCACAATAATATATTGTATAAGATCTCTCCTTCACATTCAAAGAGTCTGGCATTATTGTAAAGTGTTGAAGGACACTCTTATCGCCTCGTTAATTACAGGTGAATTATCCTTGCACATTATCATGTATACTGATTTAATATAAAGAAAGAGCTTCACGCTATTTTAAATATTGATTCATCTAACGCAAGCGATCGAAATTCGCAAAAAGTAACCGAACTTTTGCAATATTTTTAGGGTCAGTGGTAAAACTTCTGTACTTTTTCCAATATTTCACTTAAATATTTAACGGATTTTCCAAATATTAAAGTACACACTGACTTACTTCGACAGTGTACGCAGTAAAGCTTACACCACACTCATAGACTCACTGATCAAGTCCACACTAATCAAGGGTTAAGTGAATGTGCCTCGCCAGCGCAGAAAGTTTTCATAAACATTACAACCTTCTAGATATAACTCTGCTTCTCTTTCGGAGCTTTTTGTGTATTTTATCCAAAAGTTTCGTTTCAGTGCAACTTTAACTTACACTCATGCACACGCACTCACATACCGTGCTATCAAGTACACACTTTGTTGCCGTCCCTTTCAACACTTTCATAGCAATAAATAAAATGGAGCAAATACTGGGTCCCACAAGCTCACCAACCAGCTCACTAGCGAATACATGCAGCTGAGTACGCTCGTGGTTGCAAGAAATGGTGAGGGTGGTGAGGGAGACGACGAAGAAGACAAATAAAAATTCCGCTCGAAGACAAACTGACGTTGATTGGAAAATTTATTCATGCCCATGCCAAAGGACGAAGTTGTTTCGTGCGCTCGGACGAAAGTGAAAGACTGAAGACCATGGGAAAGCAAATGAGCAAAAAGTTAAATTTACGTGCAACAACGTTACCATTAAACTAGACTAGCTGCTTTAGACGAGATTGCGGAACAAAAAGTGAAAAAACCCGAAATTTACTTACTTGCGAGCACAAAACTTGTATAAGAAATCAAGTTTTGCACACAAATAAAAAGCGCAAAGCATAAACAAGCTTACATATCGACTTACAAAACTCGCATACACATCCATACATGTGCGGCAGATAACTATGTTACTCGGTATCAGACTTTAATATTGCCAAAGAAACGTATCCAGGCGCTGAACCCTTTCCGCCCTTACGGCTCGGCTGCTGGGATTCATTTTACAGGCTGTGCTGAGTTTGCTGACTGATTTGCCGTGACTCAACTTGACTTGAGTTGGCTTGATTTCACTGCAGGGTCCAACCCCGCCCGCTGCCTGCCTCCTAGTCGGCTTCCCGAAGTTCTTACGAGGCGCATTTTACGCTTGTGTTGCCGCTACAGTTAGCTTGTTTTGCTTCAACGTTGTTGTTATTGTTGCTTGTTATTTGTATTACATGCAAAATAGTTAGTTAACTCTTAGTCCTCCGCCCCTCTCGATGTCAATACTTGTTCATCAAGAAATTGGCTGCCAAGTAAAAGTCGAGCGCATGTTTCGAAGAGCACTGCCAAATCTCAAATGGTTTCTTTTTGCTTCATCACTTTTCGATACCCTTCTCTGCCTACTCTAAATATTTATGCTGGCATAAATTTGATTTTGTGAAAAACCCCTTTTTCTCGAATCTCCGCTTTTTTTCCTTCAGTCGAGCTGCGCAGCTCGGGTCGTAAACGTACGCACAAATTCAACTAACACCCTTTAACTCTTGGTGGCCTAATTTAGAAGTTATTCTCAGGGACAGCTTTAGTACTAGAATATCTTGAATTTTCTTTAAGGTCATTGAGCAAAGAGTAATACCCATTCCCATTTCCTGAAGTTTATAATTTCTTGAATAAATTTAGAAATCCATGAAAGCTTATAGTTATACGAATTTTTCACACATTACCCTTAAAAATAGTAAACGACCTCATCTAACTCATTTACCCTCTTCTGTGCTGAAACGTGTATATTTTATTTCATCATTAATGTGATCGTCTTAAAGGAATCAATTCATCGCTAGTACAGTTATGCCTCGCTTTTTAATTCATTTCTGGTAAGCACATTTGTAGAATATACTGGAGTTCTTCCAGCGTTTTAATTTTCTACAGTCCCTTCTGGCTCTTCTATCGAAAACAACCGGACTTTTTGGCTGCGATGTTTGACCTTATAGATCAGATTCTTTGGGAATTATAGCAGCAAAGGGGTTTGGCAAAGGTGAGATAATGTCGTCTCAACAAATGAAGGCCTTAGGGGAAGACGAACCACTGGTTCCTCCTCAAATAGACGCCGTTACAAAAAGGGTAAGCTACACAAAGAAGTTCAAAGTTATTCTCGACAGTAAGGCTACTACTGAGAGGTAGCACTATCCAGTAGTACACTAAGCTCCGCAAACACCGGAAGGCATTGGAGCAAACATTGCGGGACTGCATACCAAACTATTCATACCAATGGAATGTTTTCTGAGCATCTTTCAAACAGAAATATTTGCAGAAATCAATCTCCAACTAGCGTACCGCTATATTCAGCGATAGTCAAGCGGCACTAAGAGCGGTATTAGCTTATGAAGTGAAATCGCTATAAGTGAAGGAAAGTATTGTCAAGCTGAACCGCCCACCAGTTCTCCAGAGTGTACACCTGTTCTGGGTGCCGGGGCATAAACGGGTAACTGGAAATGAGCTGGTCGACAAACTAGCCCGCTCTGAGGCGCATTCCAGGACGATGGTGCCAGAACCATGAATAGCGGTGGAGTCCCTTATCGTAAAGGAGTTGCTCCATAGGGAGTAGATAGTGGGAGAGATCGGCACTGGTAGCAGGCAACGCTACAAAATCTTACTATTGGGAAGTTACAGCCTAACAAGGTATAGAGACATGATCAACATGAGTCTAGATTGCACAGCAATTTGAAGAAACAGGCTCAGGGATCCATCTACGTGGACAGGGATCACATCACCTTCATCGCGCCCAGCAAGCTCCTTGAATTGTTCAGAGTTCTAGACCATTGTGGCCTTATGTGACATAGGAGAGGGCACAATAGACCATAGGTCGCAGAGCAAACCTCAAGAATTATTTTCTATCTCTCTGTCATCTGTGGTTTGCATCGAGCATTGCTTATACGTGGATCGTTTGATTCAAATCAAGTATTCTGTTAACAAAATTTGTTGACGCATGAACATCTCGAAAGGACTTTTACATATTATCTTTATTGTTTAGACTGAATCCAACACTAAAAACTTGGTGCTTAGATTTATAAGTCTCAAAAACAAAAAAAAAAAAAAAAATGTTGAATTAAACATTTAATAAAATAAAAAATATTTACAAAATTCTTCACGTATTTTTGCACATTGTATAATTGTAAGTATATGCTGAATTTTACTTTTTTATAATAAGTAACTGCGAACAAAATTTTGTATCTCCATTAAACATATCTAAAATTCTGGAACCCATATATACAGTATATATATGTATATAACATATATTCGTTCGATAACTTATATATTATATATATACGTATATATTATTTTTTTCAATACCTTACAAACCTTGTACTATGATTGAACTCTCCCATATCATATATAGAAGTATTTCTAACGACCAAATGTTACTCATACGCCACGCCATCTGCCATCTGCCAAATATCACTGTCACTTGCATTCAAGTCGTCCTGACGCTTTCTTTATAGTTTAGCTTATTTATTTTCTTTCTTGTGGTGCAACGACAACTTTTTAATTGCAACCCTTTATGCGACTTCTTCTTGCCACACAAATGCACGCTTTCGCATCCGCACATCTTCTAATAATTCCTGCTCTGTATATATGTATATTCACACACAAACACATACCCGCTAACCCATCTAGCTGCTGCTATATTCGCCTCTATATTCTCATGTGTGAGCAAACCACGTACGCTATTGACCTTTTTCCTGTTGTTGTCATTCTGTGGCAACTATTGTGTGCAAAGTCGCTTTTTTCCTGTTGTTGTTTGTCTTGCCGTTATTACGGCGACCGCCATTGATGTCGTTCATGTCACTTTAACTGATATGAAGGTGTCCTTTTTGCGGTATTTGACATGCGGTTTTTACCGTATATTTCACCGTTAACTACTTTACATACCACGCCACGTGTACATGTGTGTGTATGTGCGAGTGTGCTTTGGTGGGTGTGTCGGCGATTGGCTCGGCTGAACATGTGTTAAATTAGTGCGGCGCCATTAACTCAAACACAAATCATTCAAATTGAAATTGAGGCGAGTTAGCGGCGGCCGATGGCGGTCAGCGATGCTCGTTGTCGTCGGTTGAAATGAGTTTAAATCGGTGTGGCTGTGTTTAGCGAGTTTGTTTGCTGTTGCTGATGTTTAACTTTTTCACGCAACTAATGAGGCAAATATTTTAACTCTTGCATTATGCAAAGCTGTTGACATTTCCGCTGATGGAGCGCCCGATTTGGCAGATTAAGCGCACACCGAAATGGCAAACAAGCGGATTATCTACTAAAAGTTTGGCTTAAATGCTTGCAACTTTGAAAATACTATTTTATTTTAGGTTTAATATATTTTAGGGACTATAGTTCGACTCACTCTTTAATGCGTCTTTCAATCACGATTTTACTATTTTTCATTGTTCTTACTTTTCACTTTTTCTCTCCTTACGATGAATATTGCTCTTTGTCTTTCATACCTTTTGGTCTTTTAGGCACCACTTTTATTTTAGTGTTTTTATTGTTACTATTTTCAGTTATTTCTCACATTTTGTTGTGCTCGTTGTTATTGTGCGCAACACATGTGTTGACACATAAAACTTCGAACTTTGCGCTTCAAAGCATTTTCCGTTCCGGCATCGCTAACCTGCACCCACATGTAAATAACTGTAAATAACGAAAGCAGTTTCTGACCAGAATTTAAATATTCGCCTCACAGTTCAGCTCTGTTTAGTTGAATTCACAGTTGAAGCAGCTGATTTCCAATACCAACAGTATATACAGACACGTTTGAAAAATGTTTATGCATTGACGGCCATATCCGCTGCAACAACTGTGAAAAATCGACATAAAGGGATATCAAAATTTATAAATTACTGGAAGACATTCTGATAACAGCTGTTACAGTTTTGAATATACTTTATGAGAGGCAAACAAATGAATGGTGTTCCTAAAAATACTTTTACAAGAGGCAAAAAGAAGTCTCGAAGTTAAATTTTTTCTTCGAAAGATCATAACAATACTGGATTAACTCAAGTATGAAGAAGAACAAGTCAGTCATCCAAAAAAAAAACTTGAATATTTGCTCAAGCATAGTGCGTGAATACCACTAAAAGTATCAAATAGCAAGTAACCTGGGAAAAATTCATATTTTAGTAACGACATCTCTCGATAGCCAAAGCTAATGTCTAATTAGTTTTCATGAAGAGATAAAAAATCTAAATAAAACATTTTATTATGAAATATTTTACGCTTTGAGAGGAATATTAAACACTTAAACTAAGAGTTGATGCACAAAACGGCTGCACACAAGTTTCTAGGAATTTTCAAACAACAATTGGTTGTGTCTCAAGTCTTTAAATATGCTGAAGGGTACTTTAATAGATAATTTAAACTCTCGAAGAATACATTTAATACAAAATTTAAATAAAACAAAAACGGTATGGATCATCAATGAAACTTTTTACTCCTGTGAAAATATGTACATTCAATGCCATTATGTATGAAACTCGATTTCTTTTGCATGGCCACCATGGGTACGCTTGCAGAAGTCCAGACGCTGAAGCCAATTTTCGATGGTTTTCAAGCGTAAATCGGCCGATACTGCTGCAATTTCACGTTCGCTATTCGCACGAAGTTCATCAACCATCGCTGGCTTGTTGGCATAGACCATAGACTTGACGAAGCCCCACAGGAAATAGTCTAATGGCGTCAAATCTCACGACCGGGGCGGCCAGTTTTCTGAGCCATCTCGTGAGATAACACGTTCACCAAACTTGGTTTGCAATAAATCAATTGTTTCATTCGTTGTGCAGCTTTTGGCGCCGTTCTGTTGAAACCACATATTGCACAAGTCCTCATCATCCAATTCGAGACAAAAATATTCGGTTATCGTGGAGCGGTACCTATGCACATTCACAGCAACGTGCCGGTCTTGATTATCACGGAAGAAGTACGTCGCAATGACGCCGCCGGACCATAAACCAAACCGTAATTTCTTTGGGATGCAGTGGTGACTCACGGAGTACGTGTAAATTGCTGTCTAACCAATAATCCATATTTTGCTTCTTGAAAAAGCCATTCAGCCAGAAATGAGCCTCATCGCTGAAGTTGTTTTTTCGATGAAAATCCGGATCATTTTTAAGTTGTTGCTCAGCCCAATTCAGGAATATGCGACGATTCTGGTGGTCAAGCCGCTTCAATTCTTGCGTCAATTTAATCTTGTGAGGATGTAGGCCAAAATCTTTTCGCAAAATTCCGCACAACGACATCCCAGAGTTGCCCAACGCTTGAGAATGACACGTGAGAGACCGATTTGAATCTTCATCATTTGATGCGCCATCGGCAGCAATATTTTCGACAAAGCGGTCACTTCTTTATCTCACTGCCACGGGAATATTTTGTACTATGCCTGTGGATTCAGGGTTTTCCACTGGACGCTCAATTGTTGATCTGACAAGATAATTATGGCGATCATAAATTGAACGTAGCGCTCTTAAAGTTGAAACCGCTGACTCCGAATTTCGGTAGTAAATTTAAAAAACTTCGACTCGTTGTTGAATTGTATATCTTTCCATGGTGAAATGGTAAACCTTACTAAAGAGAAATATCAAAAGAGCGAGAAAAGTATGATGTCGTTTGCTGCCCCTACCGGTCTATTTGTATTTCTGCAGCATCCCTATTAAAAACTATTACTATATTACCATCGACATTTTTTTCAAAAAATTAAGCGAAATTATGCTGAAAATAACGAAGAATTCGAGGTTGTGATGGGAAATATCACAGGGATGAAATATTTAAATGAAAACAGTAAGCATTGGAATATTTCATACCTCGATCCGGTACTTAAAAATCTATCTAAAAATGTTACATGAACTCGGAAGTAGGAGATCAAATGAATAATTTGCTTACAGCTATTTATTAACTTTAATATTTTTACATAATCTTATAGGAAATAGGCGATTATAATTTTTACTGTAGTCATTTAACTGATATTTTTCGCAAAAGGTTTCACATATTTTTATCTTTCGAGAACGAGCGAAGTCAAAGGAGTATTACAGGTTCTCTCGTGAACTGGTCGTCATACGGAACGGCATATCTTACCGGATAATGCTGATATAAATAGCATCATCTCTACTCTATCATCTAGTCCACAGTGGAGTCTCATTGCCACAAAACTATATTTTCAAAACCTCTACCAAAGCAATATTGGCCGACAAATGCCTATTCATACGACAGTTGATCTGTCTCCCATGTAAAACTGCTGTCTTTTTTCTTTTGGTTGTGGATATTTTCAAGAGCCACACGGTGTTTTCGGCTCATCGCCCTCAACGCAAGAACGAAATTCAAACTTTGGCCCTCTTACCAAAAACATAAATGTACATACATACAGAAATGGGTATGCAAATGTCTGCAAAAATTGTTTGTTTTTGTTACTGTTTGCCTGCATGCTGTTGTTGTGGCATATGTGTTAAGACCGTGAACGCCCAGAGAATTATCAACATTGCATATGTCAAAGTCCAAGGCAACTGCTGTGGCAAGGATCCAACCGACCAATGCCGAGTGTAGCAAATGCCAGCGGACCAGCACAGACAAGGGTGGTCACATGTGCCGGCGACGGACTACCCTCGGTGTGTCATTTCGCATGACAAAGTGAATGCGTATGTACCCTTTGACGGCCCAAAGTAAAGCAACAACAATACTAAAATAGACAGCATCGAAATCGAAGTTAAGTAAAAAAGTAGCGGTAATGGCTGTGTCGCTGGCACAAGCGACAGTTACAACAGTCTTTATGCCGCAGCAGCCCCAACCTCAACTTCAGTCGAGTACTAGTACCCATGTTGCACGGGTTGTGGTACAGCTACAGCGCTGCTCGCACAAGGGACTTTAACAGTCATTTGCATAAAATTTCGAATTGCTCGTGTGGCAGCAAAAGCAAGCACATATTGGCGTTTATACACAAACGGTTTTAAATATGTTTCGGCAAGCATACCCGTTAACTCTTTCTCAAACCTGGCTTATCGTTAACCCATTCTTTCCAACAAACAGTTTGGCTCTCCAAAGCCAGTACATTGGAATCTCACACGAAGTTTCGGTCTATCTTTTTCGGCATATGCTCCGTTACTGCTCCGTCCGTGGTTAGGTTTCCACATTTGCATGTACCTGTCACTTTTACGTGCATGCAAACACACTCCAATTGACACTTCACTCGGGCAATTCGATTGTCGTTGTATGCCTGCCACTTGGCATTTTGTCTGTTTCCGGTTCTTTCTAAAACGTTTAGAGTGGTGGAAATTGACCTTTAAGGTTTGAAGGATTTCATTTAAGTTACGTTCTTTAGGCTCTATTTTAGTAATTTTTCCTTTTAGAGAAGAAGTCATAATAATTTTTTTGAAACAGGGCTTGCCACGATGTGAGTAACACCCAAAAGGAAGCTTCAGAAAATCTATAAAAAATACACTTGTATATAGCATACCTAAGTAATCAAGGTGATGATTTAGCTAGGACTGTCAGACTGTCTGTATACACGCGGATACGAGATTTTGAGACATCAATCTGAAACTCTTCTCAAGTAGCTGCTCATTTGCCCTTACTGCCGATATTGGACCACTATAACAAACTGAACGATGGGGATCAAGTGCTTGAATGTAAAACATTTTCATTTGGCAAAATATCTTCACGAAATTTGGCAAGGATTATTACGTAAAGCGACGATGCGGTCTCCGCAGAAATTGTTCAGATCGTATAACTACTGCATACAGCTGCCATACAAATTGAAAGATCCGAATCAGGTTCTCGTAATCAAATTTTAGTATTTGTGAAGGTCATTAAGGCTTCGGTGTAAGCAAAGCTAACGTTTTTCCTTATTTTTCTTAAACAAAGGCGGCAACCCTAAAAAAATTTTAAAACTTTAGAATTTGTTTGTAAACAATTGATACTTTAGAGCTCCTTTGAAAAACCACAGTTGGTTCAATAACTACCACATTTTAGCAGCATGATCAGATGGCAACTCCATAAAATATAAATTGTTGTTGTTGGTCGTGGTTTTTTAAAACAAGTTCTCTAAGTTGTATTGGAAAATGCTACGTTATATAAACAATTTGATGAAAGTCCTCCAGCCGATATTAAATGTTCTTATGAAGTCATAAAGTCTTTGTACAACAACTGATAAAAAGTTGATTGATATACTATTTGCAGTGTATATTTGGGTTTGTTTCAGTTAAGATTCGCCTGCCGGGGGTTTGTAACTCCATTAATCGAAATAGACATGGATATATATATACAGTATATATATATATATATATATATATATATATATGGATATACAAATGATCAGTATGACGAGGTGAATTGAATTTCTAGTAACTATCTTTGTGTTTATCTCTCCATTGGATCAATTGATAACTTGTGTAAAAACAAGAAAAAACGTTAACTTTGGTTGCACCGAAGCTTAATACCCTTCACAGGTGCACTTCTGTTAGTAACTATGTGTTCAGTTTGTATGGAAGCTATATGCTATAGTTAACCGATCGGAACAATTTTTTCGGAGATTACATTGTTGCTTTAAAAAATAATCTATACCAAATTTCGTGGATATATCTTGTCAAATGTGAAAGTTTTCCATACAAGCATTTGACTCCGATCGTTCAGTTTATATGGCAGCTATATGTTGTAGTGACAAATAAACAGCTCCTTGAAGAGAAAATGACGTTTGCAAAAATTCAAAACTATATCTTAAAAACTGAGGGACTAGTTCGTATATATACAGACAGACGGACATGGCTAAATCGACTCAGCTCGACATACTGATCATTTATATATATACTTCATAATGTCTCTGATGATTTTCTTTTAGATATTACAAACTTCGTGATAAGCTTAATATACCCTGTTCAGGGTATAATTAAGATATTTTAATGAAACTTGCTAAATGTTTCCTCTGGCATCCAAGGAGGATTGCTATTGTAGATGGGTGAAATCAGCAAACAAACTGCTTTTAACTGGAAATTTACAAAGTGGCATAACTAAGCACTAAATTAAGATACAAATCTGTTATTTGGAACAGGCGATCACGGTAAGAAGGATCACTTATGGACCAATCGAAAAACTAAAGTGGTTTCCCACGTTGTTAACAGATCCAAACAGAGCGGCTAAATCAACCAAGTTGGCTAACAAGAAATATTTTCAGCACTTCTTCATACAATGTAAAATTGGGTAAATTCAGATAATACCCAGGCCTACTCCCCACATAACTGTTTTAGTGAAAACAAGTAAATGTGCTATATCTCAGTGACTAAATGCGCCAAAAGGTTTAAATTTCACAACCGAGTTGATAAAGAAAGACTTTATAGAACTATATACAAAATTTAAACAATATCTCTAAACTAATGGACCGATTTCAACAAAATTTGTTGTTGTACACTAATTTTGGTGCCTAAGATTCAAGGCCTGATTTTAGGTATATTTTGTGAACTAGTACGGAAATATTAATCACATTTTTCATATCAGTTTTCGTTCACTCTTCATCTTGATTGCCAATTTTAATACCAAAGTAAGCAGAACACAAGCGACTTACAATGTCATTAATCGGTTTCCGTTGATTTTTTATTATATGTATACTCACCGGATATATAACAAAACTTGCCAGGATTATTACTGCAACTACTCGGCTTACTTTCCATAATAAATTTGTCTTATTAATATCATAAAAGTAATAATCAGATTGAGAGACTTTGAATAAAACCGGAAAAAATTAAAATGAGACTTCTAAGTAAACCAGAACTGTCAGCTGACATCTAGTAGCAGCAATACAGTTAACACTGATACGGACAGAGCTGCACCAAACAAAAACAAATTTTTTGTACGCCAGTGTTTTTTAAAAATTCCTACTTTAGCTTTGAAAATGAGCGAAATCCGATGACAATCGCCACTACTTACATTATTAGAAATTTTTAAATTCCATCTTCCTTCAGTGTTTTATCTTACGCCCAAAAATTTTCGAAATCTAACTATGAATTTTCAAGGACTAAGACACCAAATATGTAGTCTTCAATGCATAAGGCAATTTGTCACCGGACATTTCGTTCAATCTGTGAGTTATCTTCAAACTTCCGGTTGACTTTGCACCGCATCTATCGGCCAATATGTAAGAAATCTGCATGAAATTCAGAAAGTATCTGTTTCTAATAACTGTGTGTTACTTTGCCTAAAATGAACGAAATCAGGGCAATAACTCCTTTGCTTCCCATATACTCGATATTTGGTATTTCAAATATCCCCTTCATTTTATACCTCATATATAAGTTAATCTGTGTGATAATGATATGTCTTAATACCCAAACTTTATAAAATATAAAAATATCAGCTCTTATACATAATACATAATAATATAAAACAGTTGAAAAAAGTTATATTTGAATTTACACCTGACTTTGCCTTTTCTTACTTAATACATTTACTTTTTTAAGAAGTGTGGCAGCCCTCGAAAAGTAAAAACCCTTTTCCTTTCATTTTTCATCAGAAAAGAAATACCTCTTCCAATATATTTCTTCTAGTTTTGTAATTTAACAAATGACAATTCGCACAAATCGCCTGCCGAAGTATAAGAAGACATTTTGCATATTTTTATTTATATTTTAAACACTTCTTCAACATCGATGACGTCTCCTCTGCCTCTGGCCCAAGCATAAATCCGCGTATTCACCAATTAAATTCGCTGTGCCAGGCATGATTTCAAAACCGAAACGCCGAAATCCAATTCCCATTTGCATGCCACACACTCGTTATCGCTGGTTAAATCCAAAAATACCAAACAACAATAACAATAACATAAAAGTTTTTATTTGTGCATATTCCAAAGCTGTGAATAAACATGTCTAAAAAATATTTGCACAAACAGCTATGCCGCAAGCGATGCAAACACCGGCGTAGAAATGCCTGCCCGCACACCAACACTAATCCTAAGCAAATATAGGTGTGTATGTGTATGCACACTGTTATTTATATACAAAAAACGTGTAGCTACTACGCCGAGACCGCTGTCGTGCTTAGCCGCAGCCGCGTTACCGGAAATATCAATTCGCCGCAACCGCCACCGCCACCCTTGCAATGCGGTGGACCGCTTCTCTTTTGCCGCAGCTCACATGTAGATGCAAATTGCTAACGCCCACGCACACACACACACGGGAGCTCGAAAAAATTCGAAAGTTTATGTTTTTAGCTGAACTCTCGCATTTCAATGCGGCAAAAAATGTTGCACAGTGACACGAGCACATGTCGGGCGGCACGCACACATGCGCAAACATTCCCGTTGAGAGCTAAATTTATGCGAAATGGCGAAGCGCTCGTAGGTGGAATTTTCGCTTTCAGTTTATTTTTCCTGGAATTTTTGGGCAAATATTTATATGCCTGATATATTTCTTGTTTCTTTGTGTGCGGGACATTGTTTGCTGCACTAAACCTGGGTTACTAAATATGCGGTTATTCGATTTGTGGCCGCCGGCATAAATTTAAAAATTAGGCAGAAACACACAGGTTCCTTAAAATATAAATATCAAATTAATTAAAGGTTTTAAAATGACAAATCCTAAATTTAAAATCAAAAGCCAAAAATAGTTTATTTTTCTATTGGAAATTTTGGAAATAATTTAATATATTTTTTGTTATACGAAATATCAGACGGCGCTAAAATCAGAGGGTGCAAAGATTTCGGCTTTCTTCGTGGATAATATATAAAAATAAGAAAACATCTCGTTAAACTAGAACATATTCTTCGAACTCTGCTTTCGAAAATTTACAAAATGGAGCCATAAGAAATATGAAATCATTTCTTTTCTAATTTCCTCTTAAACTCTTCGTATATGTTACGTGCTTTCAGAGAGGAATTCATAATCATTTACTATAGCCATTGTTTTGATTTTGCATTTCGGTTTTCCATGATCTGAAATCCACCGTGATTACATCAAACTGTCGACGAAATTGTGTACTGTTTGCCATAGACGCTTTTTGACTCGCCAGTAATATGTATTTATTGTTGTTGCAATTTTTAACTGGACGTAAATACGCTCAAAAATTCAGATCAATCAAAATGTTCACTATTTAGACTTAGAAAACATAGCTTTGGGACTGCCAGGCACGGTTAACTTACACTTGGATAGAGCATATCGAAACACTTATGATTTTTCGAATTAATTTTATAAACACTCTGCATGGGAATCTTAAAGGCTCATTAAAAAAGGTTAGGCGACTTCATTGAAACCATTTGTAAAATCATAAAAATCATAAGTTTCTACACTTGTTAAAAAAAAATGTTGTTGGCTTACAAACAAAAATTAATTCTCTACGCTATCTTTTCGGTTTGTTATAACTTATGAATTTATGATACTATGTGAAATCCCTAGGTATGTTATTTATTTTTAATTCTAATCCATCCAACTAATGTTTTTATATAACGTATTCAAGGCAAGCTTTGTATTCTTATTCGTAACAGTTCGCAGTTACGCAACTCGGTATTGCTTTTATGGTTGGAATATCTCTCAATTTCAAAAACACATTTTTTCATTATGTTCGAAAATTTGAGTGTTATTTTCATATGTATAATGTAATAATTATAATGTATATATTATAATAGATATGTATATAGTATATACTATAATAGAAATGGGAATAGAATAAGAATAAAATATTTGCTCAACAAAAATATTTTTGTGCACCAAAATTTTAGAATGAGTAAAAGACATGAGCGACAACAAAATAGAGCTTTTCTAGTAATGAATGACAAAAATATCTTTTTCTGAACGCTGTCTAACAGTGGAGAAAGGGTCTAAAAGTTACTTTTCTTTGGCTCTTTCAGATGTCGTATATTTTGAGGTATCGGCGCAAGAACTAAAAATTTAAACTGAAACTTAATCAAAATTATGCCAGTTGCTTGCTAGATTTGCCACTCTCCAAGTATAGTAAAACAGTTCTTGAAATGAAAGCACTACTGTGCCCCAAATAATAAGTTGAAATTGTATTTATTTTGAAAATTCTTTATTTATTATTCCAAATAAATTTCATCCCCTTCAAAGTAATCCCCTCCCGATGCAATACACTTATGCCAACAGATTTTCCAATCTTCGAAACACTGCTTGTAGTCACTTTCCGGGATGGCCTTTAGTTCCGTCTTCGCTGCGGCTTGAATCTCCTCTATCGTATAAAAACGGTGTCCCTGGAGCGGCCTTTTGAGCTTGGTGAACAGCCAGAAGTCGCACGGCGCCAGGTCAGCTGAATACGGTGGTTGCGAAAACGATATGGGTTGTGTTTTCGGCGAAATGATCACGAATTACGAGGGATGGTGCATTATCGTGGTGTAAAAACCAAGAATTGTCCTTCCACAATTCCGGCCTTTTTAGGCGGATAGCGTTACGAAAACGACGCATAACGTTCAAATAATATTTCTTGTTGACTGTTTGACCGGGTGGAAGGAGTTCATAATGCACAACACCACGATAATCGAAGAAAACAGTCAACATGATCTTGATTTTTGGGCGACTTTGGCGCGTTTTTTTGGTCTCGGCTCTCTTTTGGCACGGTATTCGCTCGATTGATCGGTTGTAAGCATAGATTCAAGTCTCATCGCCAGTTATAATGCATTTCATGCCACCCTGGTAGTCGGAAAGTATCGTTTCACACTCTTACACGCAACGCCTTTTTCCAAATAATTCAATGTTTTCGGTACCAGTCGAGATTTGACGCGCTTGAGGCCCAAAACATCCTTCAAAATGGTATTGGCTGAGCCTTTCGATATGCCAACTTCATCAGCAAGGTTTCTAATTGTTAATCGACGATTTTTCAACACCAAATCTTTGATTTGTTGAACGTGAGCTTCGTCGGTTGAAGTCGATGGTCACCCTGGACGCTATTCGTCTTCGACACGTTCAACGCCGGCTTAGAACTCAATATACCACTTGTAAACATTATTGTTAGACATAGCCTCATCACCAAAAACTTTCTGCACTATCATCAACGTATCCGCAGCGGAAAATTGATTCTGTAAACAAAATGTAATGTAAATTCTTTGCTCAACAAATTTCGACATCGCAAAAAACGAAAAACTCACTTTTAGCAGCTCACAAAACGACATGTATCTCAAACACTAATAAATATTTTGACATGAAATTTGACATAAAAATGACTGGCAGTACTACCAACCTAAAAAAAAACTAATTTTCCAAATCCTTCGACGCGCGCAGTTTAAATTTAAATGCCCCCTTATTTTTTGGACACAGTAGTACCTGTCATACAAACTGACCGATCAAAATCAAGTTCTTCTAAGGAACCTTCTATATTTATGAAGGGTGTTATAGCTTTTATACAAACAAATTTTAAGTTTTTTCTTGTTTTTTCTTTAGTATAAGATATCACCGCCAGACGCTTGCGGCAAACGTAAATGCCAGTGGATGCAAGATGTGCAAACTTTTATGCAAAAGCAACAAAGAGCATAACAAATGAACATATTAGTTGCGTAGAGCTTTTGCTCTCGAAAAAAGCTTGCCAATTTAATTAAAGTATTCAAAAGCAAGCAAACGAAGTGAGCAAATGTTGAACTGCGTGTAATTGGTATGCATAAACAAACACGGCGTTTGAGTCCAATCACGCACAAATTCAAACCAACACACATGCACCACATATAACGACTGATTTGCATAACCGCCTGGCCTGAGTGTGTGCCACGATGAAATTAATGAAGTATGACGTAAAAAAGCGAAGTAAGCTGAACACCAACGCCTACACAAAAAACACAACAACATGAGGAGAGTGCAACAACATGAAATGAATGCAACAGTAAAGCAGCCCATGGCTGTACCACTGTCACACATAGCGGCTCGCCTTGCAACAAATATTTATATTAGGTTGAAAAAGGACACACGCATGGAATGCGTGGCAAATAAAAGGAAACAGAGCGCAAAGGCAAAAAATGCAAAGCGCAAAGGCAAAAAATGCAAAGCGCAAAAGAACTCGCTAAAACGTCCATATCCAGAGGAGATCTCCACGTTAGCGGTCGTAATGCAATGATTGTGGCATATAAAAGTGGACGCTGTGCGGTGAAGGGGCATGGAGGCGCATGGCCATAAAGCGGCTTGTGTGCGCTGCACTTTGATGTGCTGATGGGGGCTATTTGCATTTTGCATCCCTAAACACACACAAAAGTGCGCCGAACAACGGCGAGCGGCGCGGGGCACCAATACAAGCAGACATGCGAATACATATGTACAAACATGTGTTAACGTGCGTGTACTCCGGCACAAACAACCAAACAATAGTACATATGTATGTATGTGTGTGTAAATAAAGCGGCCTGTAAACACGCTGGACGCTTGAACGCATCGCACGCCGTGCGCCCCACGCCCCACGCCATCGACCTCAGCGAGCGTGGCGCCGATGCTGGCAAATATACCGGCAGGTTGTGCCTCCGTTCTTTTTGTTGCACATGCGTATTTGCATGCACTTATGTATATGTAGTGGTGCATGCCAGCAGTTGTGCTCACGCTTATGCAAATACGCTTGCGAAAGTGACCAAATGACCATGTAAACGCACGTTTAAGCAAATGTTGTTGTTTGTTCGAATCAAAGGCAGCGAATTCGCCGCTTTTTTGCTTTCCATTGTAAATGTGCGTAGCTGAATGCATCTGCTACAGCAAGAACAACAACTATGCCGCGCTTTCACATTCATTCGCATATAAAGGAAACAGTCTCATAGAGACGGCAGTAAATCCACAACAATAACATCTAATCCGCAGGAGAATATGTACAAAGGTTCCCATCACATAAAGAGAAAAGCTTAGTAACAGTATCGGTCTCGCATCTTCGTTTGACTTTTAGTTTTGTCCTCAAGCACATTGCTTTATTTTGCTTAATGCAGAATCTCAAGTTTGTCTTCATTCCGGACAGCTTCTAAACGTTGATACAAACTAATGAAATAAAAGAAACTGAGAGCATTGGAGAGTGTGAATCGAACAAACTACGCAACCAACAAGAACACAAAATGTTCAAACGAACGGACAGCACATTCGGTACGACATCTTTCTTCTTTTTTCCGCGTGAAGAACGCGTTTTAGTTACTGCCTAGTTTTGTTTTGGGTTAGGTTAGGTTAGGTTTGATAAGATTAAGCTGGTAGGCCAATAAGCCACACATATAATAGTTTTGGTCACTTACGATAGTAGATGGAGTTCAGTTCCTAAGTCCAATAGAAGTAGTCGTACTTTCGGATGCCTGCTCCAGTGTATGATACCCTGCAGACGCCAGGTACATACAGCGTAGTTTGTCTAAGAAGGAGCAAGTGTACAAGAGATGAACCATAGTTTCCCTGATGCCTTACCTAAGCATTTCCTGCAGTCTTCTCGATCCGTCAGCCACATTCTGCGGGCGTGTGCCACCACCACACGGAGACCTGTTAGTATTCCGATCATGTTTCTAGAGTCTCTTCTTTCGAATGCCAAAAGGAGTTTTGTGTACTTCCGATCTACCGTTTTGCACATGACTTTTGCAGTCTTACACCCAAGTAGTTCGTTCCATCGAGTTTTGATTTTCTTTACCATGCTTCTGTCGAGTTTGCCGTTAAGACAATGTATGAGTTTCCTATTTTTGGCAATCTGTTCAACTATTTCATTGCTTTCGATGACCTTGTGGCCTGTCACCCAATAGAGGTGAAGTTGCTTACTTCTGGCAACACTTTCCACTCCTGCCCTGCTTCCCAAGACACTTCTGGTCGATATGCAATACGAGGATACTGCCTTGATTGCAGTTTGGCTATCTACTTAGCTGTTGACTCCGGAAATGCCTGCAGGTCCATTAGAGGCCAGCTCCGCTGCTTTCTCAATATCAAAGACCTCAGCGTGAATTGTTGTTCTTCAGCTTAAGAAGATGCCTTATACCTAACTCTGGACAGTATATTCCCGCACCAACTCCATCGTCTATTTTTGTGCCGTCAGTATAGATGTTTAGAGTTTTGCGCGCAGCTATCGTTTGTGCTTACCTTGAACCTTCTTATCATTTAAATATTTCTGCAGCCTAAAGTCCACCTTCCGGTTTTCGGTGCAGTTTTCAGCCAAGAGGTCTATAGGTGGCAGGTCTAGTACCAGTTCAAGAGTCGCCTTTGGAATTGTTCTTAAAGCTCCTGCTATGAACAGCGCAGCAAGCCTCTGAACTATGTTCATTGACTTCCAGTAAGCGGAATTCCTAACGTCTGTCTACCATACTACTAGATCTAACAATAGCTGTGTAGCACCAGTGAAGGAGAGAGATAGAAAGCCCCCAGGTTGTACCGAGCATCTGCCATTCGCATATAAAGCATTGATGGCTTTATTTACTCTTTCTTTCACGTTGCGCTTCCACAGCGGCTTGTTGTCCAAGACTAGCCCAAGGTACTAGGTGCGGAGAGCTGTATCCTATTTATCGAACGGAAGCTCCATGGAGAAATTTTGTGCTTTTTTGTGAACACAAACAAATCCGTGTCAGTGTGTCGTACGCATATGCCAGTTTTTTAGGGCTTCCAAGTTCCGTAGCAGTTTATTCACCTCTAATGTCCATAGAAGCGGAGATAGCACTCCACCTTGGAGAGTACCTCTATAGACTCCTTTGGTCTTTTTAGCGTCGTTCCATTCTGCTTTTATCCATCTAGAGATTAAGAGGCTTTTGCTCTAGCGTTGTATAGCAGAATCAACACTTATTCATAATATTCATAATAGATTTCGTAGAGACTTTGTTGAACGCTCCAGGAATGCTCTAAGCAGGAATTCTTTATATTCAAGAGCCCTTTCGACATTAAATACCAATTTATGGAGTGCATACTCTGCTTATCTGCCCCTGGTATATGCGTGCTGCGCCTTGGACAAGCTTCTAGGAGGAGCTGCGGCTCTATGTGCGCGTCCAAGATTCTCTCTAGGGTTTTCAGTGGGAAGGAAGTTAAGTTTATAGGCCTAAGCTCTTTGAAGGAACTTGGGTTGTTTCTACCTGCCTTCAGTATGAAAACTATTTACACTAGCCTCTCTCCACGTATTCTGTAGCATTGCTGAAATGATTCCGTCCGTACCGGGAGATTTGTATGGGTCGAATGAGTGGATTGCCAATAATATTTTATTCTCCGTAAAGATGTGTTCGGGAGCGTTTACCGTACTACTCCCTTCGTAAGTAGGACTTACCGCCTCCTATTTTTTCTATGTTTACTGTTGAAAATAGTTTATTGATTTTGAAGACAAAAAAATCTCCTTAGGAAAAACCATAGCGTAGGCACTTTCTGATAAAATGTTTAGAAAGGTAGTTGTACAATTAAAAGAGCGACTTATCTCGAAGTATGCTCAACGCTGGGAAACTGCTTTAAAAAGTGAAAAGAATTGTTTGCAAATTACCGTTGTTTTAACCACTCTGCCTTTATCGATGTCGCCTGCTTTGAAGCAAAGAAACACAACGAGTATCGTTGAAAGTCCTTAAAGGTTTATTATGCACTCTTGATGCCTCATTTCCAAGCTACAACAAGAACAAACAAAACGTGGCATGCAACACAAGGGCCTGCGATGCAAATGCAGTGGTGGGCTGTTCTCCATAAGAGCATATGCGTGCATGTATGTGTGTGTGTGTTTGGATGCAGGTATTGCTGTTGTTTCGGCTCGGTTGACCAACGCTTTTTGTTGTAACATTGTGTTGCAAGCGCTTTGAAGCGGTCACTATGCTGCAGCAATACTCATTTGTTCGCTACCAAGCTTTGTTCTTTGCATTTGTTGTTGTATTTTTCTTTTTTTTTTTTTGTTCTGCGCGCTTTATGCAAATGGAAGCGGCAAATTGCATGCGGCAACCTCGGCCCCAGCCAACAAGCTAAAAACTCACCGTTGGGGCAGGAGGTGGTTGGATGATGGCGGAGACGCAGGCGAGTGCATATTGTCGTTAGGTTTAATTGCAAAAAGGATTAAGGCACGCGCAAAACGTGCGCTGAGCAAACAGCAAATACTTGGCAGCCATTGGCAGGCAGCGCCCAACTGACCAGTGTTGCCACCATACCGAGATACTATACATTTGTGTGTGTGTGTATGTGTGGGGCAATGTTTCCTTTTGTTTGTGTGTTCATATGCTTAGTTGGCTGCTCAAATGCGTGTGTGTGTGTGGGGGAGGGGTGCAGGGGCTCTCGGTTGTGTGCACGCGCTTGAAATGCATGGCGTTGCACACGCATGTTGCAAGCATTAGCAAATGGCCAGATGGTTTCGCATTTGCATTTGCATTCTGCTTTCCGTTTCGCTGCACTGCATGTTGCATGTTGCTCTGGTGGCTGGGAGGCGCAACGACGTTGACGGCGGCCGCCTAACCAAATGCGGCGAAGATTTACGAGTTGTAAATAATCTAATTTCGAATTGTATGCCCGGTGAGGATTGCAATTTCCAACACCCGCCTCCGAAACCCAGCAACAACCAAGCTCCAACGGCGCCGGCCTCTCTGTTGAAATTTATTAGCCCACAAGCCTATTTCGTTTCTGTTCTACAACAGTTTTGCCTTTCTCCTATGTCACCGTAATGGTTGTTGTAATTACATTTGTTATTTCGAAATGTGCACTGCTTTTTGAAAAAGTTTACTGCGATGATAGCGACCGAATTACCGTTAACCATTACAACTCTATACCTCATTTGTTTCAGAGTGCATTTTGTATTGCAAAGGGTTTGATTTGCAAGTAGGTCCAGTAATTTCTAAAATCAAATCTAAAATAATAAAAAATTAGTAGAATAAATTTTGCCAACAGTTCTACAGTTTTCCTCTTCGTTATTGGCGTAGACACCGTTAAAGTCGAGTTGGAGATTCCAATTGTATCCAGGTTCTTCTCCACCTAATCTTTTCAACGCAGTGGAAGCCCTTCTCTTCCACGGCTGGTACCGCGTCGAATACTTTCAGAGCTGGAACGTTTTCATCCATTTGGACGACATGACCTTCTCTATTTAGTTCTGCAGCTCGAATTATTTTCTCCAGCACCAGATTTAAGAAGTCGCACAATAGAGAGTCGCCTTATCAGAAGCTTTGTTTGGTATCGAACGACGCGGAGAGGCCCTTCCCGTCCCTGACGGAGCTTTTGTTATTGTTCAACGTCAGCGTACACAGCCGTATTAGTTTTTCGGAAATACTAAATTCAGACATCGCGTAATAAAGACAGCTCCTTTTCGTACTGTCGATCCTCTTTTCACGAGCCTTTTCCAAGATTTGGCGCATGATGAATATCTGGTCAGTTGCAGGTTTTCCAAAGACACACTAATAAAACCAAATAAGTTTGTTGACGGTGGGTTTTTATCTTTCACACAATACGTTCAATAGAACCATATATGCGATATTTAGGAGACTTATCCCACGATAGTTGACGCGAATTTTGGGGTATCCCTTTTTATGAATTGGACAGAGCACACTTAAATTAAAATCGTTGGGCATACTTTAGTCCGACCATATTCGACAAAAAACCGATGCTTGCTCCTTATGACTTCGTCGCCGCTGTATTTGAGCATCTCAGAGGCCAAGCGTTGCTCTACAGCGAATCGAACAAACTATAACAGGTGTTCAAACGAATGGGCAAAAGTTGTGGTGCAACTCTGCGCTACCATGTTTTCTGACGCATGCGCATCGTATCAGAAGTTAGAAATATTCCGAACTTTCATGGGATCGGATTGTACACGTAATCTTAATATCTCTGTTAAGGAAGATGGCTTGGAATGACTAGTCTGACAAGCTCCACTCAGTTCACATAATCAGTTCGAATATAGTCTTGTTTTTATTGGACTCACTGATCCTAAATGCCTGCCATACACTAAAATGATCAAGAAACCCAAAAACCTAATTAATGAAACGAGCGTGGTAAACAATTCGCACTGATATATTTTCATTCAGTTCCAAGGCTTTCATGAATAAGTTGAAGGACTTCCATTTCTATGAAGGGTATTGCTTTCGAGTAAAAATTCATTTAATTCCAATAATTCATTAAAAAATTATGCCATGTTGGATAGCCACTCTTCCACAGAAGAACATTCTTCTGAATACATTTTGTGATCTCTATGAAATTACTGTTTAACTTACCAATAATTTAGATAAGTATTTTAATCTGCCTTTGTAGAGCCTGGATCAAATATTCTAGTCCTACTACGTCTGCAAATCCCTAAGCAAGAACCATGTTGACACATGTCAATATTGGAAGTTAATTAATGAAATTTTCGACGTCGCGGCGTATTTGCGTCGGATTGCTAATGTCTCGCAGGTCGAACACTCACACCATCTCGTTTATGACAGCAAGAAATTGAACTGGCAACGAGCAATAAGCCCGGCAATGGCAAAAGCAACAGCCAGCGGTAATAACGGTATTTAGAAATGGTGAACCGACGCCGACGAGTCATTAGCAAATTGACATTTATGAGACATGAAATTACTACAACAACAATACACACACGAGGCTACAACTACGCACAAACAAGAAGGGCAAGTATTGTATTTTCCATAATTATAGACCATATTAAAGGGAAAGGTGATGCTTTGTGCGGTGGCCCCGATGAGTAGCGGCATAATTGTTAATAATGGCATTGTTGTAATTAAGAAAGTCAATAGAGAAGCAAATTGATGGAATTATGCAAAGAGTTTTTGTGCCGAAATGAAAGGGAAACCGGGAAAAAGCAGGCATTACAGATAGGAATTGCAAAGCAGCGCAGAGCGTACCTAATCAACTAATCAGTATAAACCATAAACTGAAAGTATATATTTGCAACGACTTCCCTGGACATTCGGGTCGTCTTATAATAAATTTAAAAATGGAAAATTTAAAATAGGAGTCGGCAAGCTTTCTGCTCATTTTTGTTTTTATTGTATAAAATATCATAAAGTCATATATATGTTATCCTTAACGGGTTGTATGGGTTTAAAAAATCGTTTTTTTTTTTTATTTTCTTATTAAGTTCTAATAAATAGAATTAAGAAAAAGTTTTTGCAAAACACTGTTTTTTACCCGAGGAAATCCATTTAACCCCTTAAACCTCGCACAAAAGGTGCATTTGGAAACTCATACACAAGTGCGCTCTAACTTATTAGAGACCTTCACATCTGTAAGAGAGGTGAATTTTAAAAATGTGCATTTTTTCGTTCCGCCAAAGCGCTGAATAAGCATTAGCGCCACTTTCATGCGCTCTCTTGCGTTTGGCTTCACGCCAAGGCCGTGTTCGGCCATCAGCCTTTAGCGCGACATCCGGCATGACAAGGTTAGCTGAACACCATCTTTGATTGCAAACAAAGCACATACTTGTACGAGTATGTACCTTTCCATTTTTAAGTACATACATACATATGTATATCAAGCATAGGTGAGAAAGGCGCTTGGGAACTGGTGCACGTGTGCTCTAGCGTCTAGCAACCAGGCAAATACCCAACCTTGACAGGAAGCCACATGCAAGCAGAGCTTCGCAGCCTTTTTATCGTCAGAATGAGATAAGAGATCTTCACTTTTTGCTCCTACAACAATTAACCCTTTGCCACTAAACTTATTTGGGAAAAATTCATTGCGGCAGCCATGCTCATTGTCCACTTAACGACTAATTACTGACCGCCGAGATGGATAATTTGCAAATTATACAGTTATAAACGACACATATGCTGCTAAATGAAGAAATTTTATTAGGTATGAACTCCTGCACTTATTTCGCGCTCAAAAGTAACACTGAAAAAGAGTGTTATAGTAAAATGGCAAGCTAGTAGCTAAGAAATACCTGGAAGCTGAAAGGTGCTGGAAAGTTCGTGGGTCGTATATGAACCTAATATTAGTGGAGATCGCTGTAGCCGATTTCTACCACACCTGAAGAGCTTTGCCAAGTATAAAGCTCATATAGAGTTTGAGTCTCCTGAGAACTTCCTCGTAAAACTTGACGTTTACTGTTTGTCGAGGAGGAACAAATTCATGGTGGACGATGCCTTTGATGCCAAAAAAGACAATGAGCATCGTTTTCATTTCCCATCAACATCTGGGTAAGCCTGCTTGATCATATCAAGTTCTAACGAACGCTGCATTTTCGGCTTGCACCACTCACAGAAACAGGTCGAGCAAAAATGTTTGTTCTGACTGTTCAGGTGCTCGGACCTAGCTGATAGCTCGTTCGACAGCTAGGAACGCCATCTAGCGAATCCAGTTGGTGCATCCGCACTCCGAAGTACAGTCGCGGCAGAAGAAAATCAGTCCTATTTTTTTCCGGACAAGCCCTGTATTTCTTCGAGCTTTAAACTATCTAGGGACCTCTAGTAATAAGGCTTTAGTCTTTGTTTACCAAAATGTAGGACTTTTAGTTCATGCAGATTTAATTTCCTTTCCGCCAAACTTCACCACTTTATCTCGTTTATGTATGGGTCAAAGTCGAAAGACCACACGTCATTCGCTGTGGTCCAAGCTGATGGGGAAACAGTAATAGCAGGGCATCTACCAAATTATGGATCAGTGTACACGGAAGAGGCGGTTGCAATATACCAAGCAATACTAGCAGCCTCATAATCTAATGAGAAGACGATAATCTGCACAGACAGTATGTCAACTATTACTAGTATCATGAATATTACTAACAAAGCACCCCTGATTTCTGAAATACGCACCAAACTTATACAAAAAAGCAAAGAAATCAAAATTATGTGGATTCCTGGTCACGCTGGAATTATTGGCAATGAATTAGCAGATAAAAAAGCAAAATCAGTTGCAATTTAGCCATTATTTACTTTCAATTATATGGTGAGGAAGGATATCCTCCTACTCGTCAATAACTTCCTTAAGGAACAGAAAACAAATTCTTGGAACAGTGTGCAAACCCATTACTCGAACTCCAATACAACTGGCATGCAGCCGCATATTCCGTCCACTTGCCGAACAAACGAGATTATTGCTTTTACTCGACTTCGGATTGGGCATACTATGGCCACGCACTCGTACCTGCTAAACGGTTCAAATAGGCCACGCTGCGAATTCTGCACTTATCCATCGCTTACAGTTAAACATCTTCTCGATGAATGCACTAAGTTCAATGTAACTAGAAACACACTATTTGATGACCAACCCGTTTCAAATACGCTCAAGTTTTTTGCTGAGGAAAACATCCACAAAGTAGCCGAATTTTTGTCCAAAACTGGCCTTAGAAAGTTAATCTAATTCTCTAATTCTAAGTTATCTTACAACCAATTAACTTCCTTTACTAACATCAATTATTTTAATAATTGTACTGACAGTAATATTGATCTCGTATTTACCTTTTACTGGCTAATATATTAATATTCTAAGACAATATAGTTTTATTAGAGCAGTAAGCCGTAAGCCCTGGCAGCTAGTGCTTCTTACTCTGTAAGATAATAATTGTATTATTATTTTTCTTTTAATAAATAAATAAATAAATATCTCGTTTATTAAATCTTTATTTTCCAAGAGTACTTAAGTAACCAAGAACTCACTTATCGATACAGACAGTACTTTGTAATATTTTTTAAGGCTTTTAGGACTTCAAAGGTTTTAGGTTGTTAGAAAAAATTCCCTTAGCAAACTCGAGCGGTCAATTTCCTGCAATGGCAAAGTATCCTCTTCGCCGCCCACCAGTCCATCAGTGTCTATCATCGACACTTCAAAAACACCGGCGAAATTCACGACACTCCTTACATCGCCGCAAATATAATTTGTCCTCCTGCAACGAGGCGTTTCATTAAACGGATGTACACCTTACAGTTATGTGGCGTCCAGCGGCAAGCATGAGAAAGCCAACTGCCTGCTGTCTCAAGTTGCCACTGGACATGCTATCCGCGAGCAAAAGTGTAATATTTGATTAGCACCTGCCTGCCTGCCGCATTATGCATGAGCTTTTCCTTCGCCTGCCGCTCGTCCTTGTTGCATGCAAACATGTGTGTGGGTATGCGAATAAATTCATATGTGCGCTTGGCCGTTGCAAGCTGTCACTAATAAAGTTATTACAAAATCGAGTGCTCCAATTTAGTTGCTGGTGCACATATACACCTACACCATACATGCATATATGTATGTAAGTGTGTGTGAAGGACAAGTTTGCTGCACGTTAGTGGTAGCGGTGATTTTTCTGGCGCCAATATACAATACCAGTAGATATGCTGGCTGACATGCCACGGCTGATGCATGCCACATTGCAACAACTTTCTCATAGCATATTTACCTTAGAAACGATTGGGTTGTGGCGCTGCGACTACCTGCCGCTTGGCTAAGTAGAAAGATAAGAGCAGAACGGTTTCGGTTTGACCATAACGAATGCCGCAACCGTGTGAGCTGTCGTCCCGTTCGTTAGTTTGTCGAATTGTTCAGCTGCTGCAAGTGTCCGAGTATTGATATTACCACATACCTGCCAATTGCAGCTTTAGCCCTGCCACGACACGGCACAGGACATTCATCACCACCGCTGTCTGCTGATCCAAGCACTTTTTACCTGGTTTTATACGCCCCTCATGTCCATTATACCCGCTTTTTGTGGGTAGCTCCGAGTTGCTGCCACAGAAGGCGTTGCCAGCAGCGGAAAACGAAACCGGAACTTGACGTTGGCATACAAGCGAGCGATCAGAAAAAAGGCCAAGTACCGCCTAACTCGACAAACTTCCGCTTATGTGAAAATAGTGGTCAGGCATGGCGCATCCTCCAGTTTTTGAAAGTGAAATAAAAAACAGTAAAAAAACTAATAAAACTGTATATTACTTTGATTAGTGAAATTACGAAACGTTTGCTCTGCTAGGAAGGTTATAACGGGTGCTCCAAGTGGGGTAACATTATTCAATAACCTTTTTTAACTGATCACGTATGAGTAGTGTCAAGCTGTCATGTTATTTTTCTACAGCATTGTTTGGCATTTCATCATGGGAAGACTTACACCTCAAAAACGCTGACAAATCGTTCAACTTTATTCGGAAAATTTACGTTCTGTAAAAATGTGTTCCGCGTTCTTGGCTTATGGTCAACATAACGGGCCTAATGAGCATAATATTCGTAACACTATTACCTATTTTGAGACCCAGAGTTCACTATTGGATAATAGTCAACCCAAGTAAATACAGCAGCCGTGTCGATTCGGCGCCGTTTGCAGCAACTCAGGTTAACGACGTGGACGACTTGTTGCATTTACGTCGAGATCTTAAATTGGAAACGTTGAAAATACAGCTTGTGCAAGAACTGAAGTCGCTTGGCCTTCCTAAGCGACAAGCTGTGGGGGATTGGAAAGTTCCAGGTCGATTGGCTACCAAGATCGTGTGATATCACACCGGCAGACTTTTTTCTGTGGGAATATGTAAGTCTATCCGGACAATCCCCTTTCGATTCAGGCCTTGGAGCAAAACATCAGACGTGTTATTCGCCAGTTAACATTCGAAATGGTCAAACGAGATATCGAAAACTGAGAGGAAGCCGCGGCCAAAATTTGAAAGTGATAGTATATATTGCAGCTATATGATATAGTGTTCCGATATTAACAATTCCGTCAAAGCAGAAGAAAAAAAAACGTCTGCCAAATTTCAGATCTATATCTTAAAAACTGGGTCTCCGACGTTTACTTCTGTGATATACAAAGTAATCGCAAAGAACACCTTTATCGATTTAGGTCTATAAATTTCATACTTTAATTTTCGGGAAACTTCTGCGAAGAACTGAAGGCTGGTCGAATTGATTTCGAGATATAAAGGTCCAACTGTAATTGCATGAAAGAGACAACATCAGTAGTTACAGAGTAAGTGTATATGGGAAGTGCTTTCAAAGTAGTATTAACGGTACGAAATTTTTGTCTAGCCCGTCAATAATACTGTAAAAGTAGATAGATACTTATAATTCGACGAATACTAAGAATTACTGAAGAGACATATTAGATAACTTTTTGTAGTAGATAATACTGACATTTTAAAAGTTCTACTGGTTCCAGCTCTGACTTCGTCTATGAGTTTCCACTTTTTAGTAGTAGAGTACTTCATTGCAAGATATCGCAAAATATCACTCAATCGTTGCCAGAGTTCGCTACTGACACCACTAATTTCATAATTTTTTGTGACAGAAAGGCTTTAAGCGATGCTTAGACAACCAGAGCCCGTGGAATGTATACCTTCTGAGGTCATTAGCCTAACCCTATTTCAACTTCTTAAATTCGTTTACTATCCAAAACGCTTACAAGAAAATACTTGAGAACACAATACGAGCTTGGAACTGGCTTTAACAGAATTCTTTTTTTTTATATCTACACGTTAGAGTGGATGGAATTTTTCTCTAACATAGCATATACGAGATATGTTGTATGGATCATCTAAAGAGCTTTGCCTAGAAACTACCAGGCTAAACCGATTTTACCAGTGATTTTAAGGGGTTACATGGATTGAATCGGGTAATAATCAGTTTTTTTTCCCAAAAATTTTTTTCTCATATAGAAAATTTAATATCTTATTATATTTTTTTATTATTACAGACATATTATTAATAAAGAAATTCTGAAATATTTGGAAAAATAATATTTTGAATTCGGCCATTGCGACGCCATTTCCGACGACCGCTTTAAACACGGCGCACTTAGCCTAACTAGCCTCGAGCGCACAAGTTCTCAAGGCTGTATCTCTAGAACTATTACTTGAATCAACTTGAAAATATAGGACAGTGTTCTTTGCGGAATTCAATAAGACAGAAAACATTGATTTTTTAAACAACCTTAACCCCTTGTAACCCCTAAAGCGAAGTTTGGGGATTATAAAAATTTCTTCATCAGTTTTTAAGATATCCGGACTAAATTTTATAACTTCCATAGTACTATTAGTAATAGTTTTTTCAATATTTCAAGAAAAACTTCGAGGTATTTAAATCAATACGCAACTGATTTCTAACGTTTAAAGACAATTAAACCAGCGAACAGTAATATATTCTAACAAGTCCAATTAACCTGAATCTTTAAACACAAAATTGGGTCAGCTAAATGGAAACAGCAATGAACAACAACAACAGACATCAAGAAATATGTTTACACAAAACACGAAGCTTGTTGCATGCAACTTGTATTCATGTTCGCTGTCAATAAATCAGTGGCAGTGGCAAAGGAATCGAACGGCGCAGCCGAAGACTGCGAAAGACAACTGACATAATTTCATTAAAAGGATACAAGGAGCTGGCAGATAACAGCTGAGAAGGGCGGATCTTGAGGCCCACAGCACACAAACACAGCCAAGCCATATTTATAAACGTAATTAAAAGGTATCGTCGACTTGGGCATAAGCCAAGGCGCCTGCTACACAAATTATTCAATACCTCGGTATGTGTGTGTGTGTCTTCCAGCCATTTAATTGTAAGTTTTGTATGTTTGTGGCGCTTTTGTTTCACTATTTTATTGTTGTTGCCATGTTATTGGTAATTAAAACACAATTCACTTGCTTGGCTGTCGGTCAAGAACCGTTCATGCAACGGCATGTGGCATTAACAACATTTGCGGTTAACTGCGTGCGTGTGTGTGGCTATGTGTACACCTTTATGTGTTGCTGCCAACACATGAGCACAATGGCAGCGTGTAGCGCTTTCAACGTGCCACACAATGTAGCACAACAAGCTTGAACAGCATCAGGTGTGGCGCGAATGTTACCGCTTTGTGTTACACATGCAACAAAATGATTGGCACGGCTCTTGAGGTGGAGCGGTGGGAGAACCTTCGTGCAACACACGCAATTTACGTGTCGGATGAGCGGACACATGGTCAAACTATTGAGTAAACTGGCGAAGCTCTTGCCTCAGGATTAACGGTGAACACATAAATTTACACGCATATGTATGTGTGTGCGTGAAGCAGATATGTTGGTGGCGCTTTGTGTGTTGCAGTTGTTCGAAGCACGCAAGTTGCATGTTCTTTTAACTTTGTTGCATTTTTTGAGATTTTTTAAATTTCATTTAAACTAAGTGTTTGCAGATTTTTATAAGTGAACTCATTGGTCCGTTTTTGAACTTTTACGAGCATACCTTACTGTAGCGGTAACACATTTGTATACACAGCTGTTGACAGCTAATTAGAAACGCACCATTTTTTGTAGGTGACTAATGAGTATAATGGCAAACATTTTTGATATACCGTTATTTCTATTCTTAATAGTCTTCCATTGTTTGTGTTACTTTATTTACTACTACATACACTCTGTTTTGAGGATATGGAGTTAAAGTTCTTTTAATTCTTTCCCAAAAAGTAAATGTGTTCCTCAAGGTATACATTTTTATTAATAATATTTATTATTGATTTCTGGTAAGGGTGTGTTTCAAAGTTGTGGTTTGAAATATATTAAAATGTATTATTCAAGTTTTGTAATACGGAAACGGTGCAGCTGCACCCTTCGTAGCTACATTTTTTACCATTATCGGTCTGGAAAGATGTGCAAATAAATTTCGAATATGGGCAAATGCTCCAAAATTTTTATTTTTTTTAATGTCCTTAAGCATATACAGATTTTAAAACTATTTTCAATATTGCAAGCAAAGAAAAAACCCGTATAACTTCAACAGAAATATACCGCAGAATTAATACCACCACGCGAAAAGACTCAAAAAAGCGTTTCACAGACGTTCTACATGACTTTCAAGGTGAATACAATGCCCAAATATCCAAGAGAATAATTTCCCGGCGTTTGTTCGAATCTGAACTTCACGGCGGGGCAGCACGCATCAACCCACTTCTGACTAAAATTCGAAGAAACGACGCCTAGACTTTGCCAACTCTTATTGGTATAAAACAAAAAATCAACGATGTTACAAAAATTAATCTTTAGGTGCTGATGGTCGAAGGTACGTTCGGCGTCCAATAATTCAAGAATTTGATCCTCGCTATGTTCCACGCGTAGTTGAGTATGGTGGATGATCAATCACGGTGCGGGGATTTTTTATCTGTAATGGTTTTGGTCCACTCTATAGGATTGATGGATTTTTAAACAAAGAGCAATACGTCGACATCCTCAAAAATGTCATGTTGCCAAGGGCTGAGAAAAATTTTCCTGATATAAGGAAGATAACAATTCAAAGCATACATCTATGTTCACACAAAAGTTTTTTAATGAAAATTCGACCAATGTTTTGGAGTGGGAATCATCCAGTCCAGACTTAGTCCCTATAGAACATCTCTGGATGATGTTAAAAGAGCCTTATACACCAAAAATAACCCAAATATGGATGTTCTTTGTGATGAAATTAGAACAACATGATAAGCTACACCACTGGTGCGCTGTCAGAGTCTTATAACGTAATTTCGGAATCGATGTGAAGCAAAATTAAATAACAGATAACCAACAAAATACTAACTGAAAGGAAGCAAGTTTTTGTAATATCGCTATAAAGGAGTAAGTTCTCGTTTTTTATACCCTCGCCGGTTATATTAAAGCGCTGATTTTTGTTAAGCTTCTTTGCAAATTGCGCCGCTGTTTCAAAGAATAGGAAGGTGTTGCGAAAACCAGGCTGCCCAGAAATGGGGGATAAATTATATAAATGGTTCCAATGTCAACGAGAGAAACATACAACTATCACATGGTCATTGGAAAAGCGAAAAATCCCAGAGCTTTTAAAAACTGATCTTTCCAGTTGAATATTACTCGACTATTTTCGAAAAATGGTTTCACCAGTCGTTTGTCAAACAATTAAAGGATTTTCAAGCGGAAAAAATCTACATGGTCATGCTTCTTGTCCCGCATCGGTTGCGCAGCTTACGAGTGATGATGGTAAAATTATAACCATATTTCTTCCACCTAACTGCACAGCTCTTATCCAACAAATGGACCAAAACGCAATACGTTTAACCAAACTGTATTATTGCAAAAGTCTCTTGGTGCATATCTCGTCTTCGGAAGAAAATGATGTTTCCAAAGTCATTAAATATCTCACAATAAAGGATGCTGTTTTTTGCTTGCGAATTCTTGGGATAAGCTGTCGTCTAACACAGTAGCAAAATGTTGGCAAAAATTCTTCCCTATTCAGGGAATAACGATATAGTTAATACCGAAAACAATTCCGATACTGAGAAGGATCTAGATGATAGCGTTTTTCTGTCTGTTCTCAAAGAAAAATGGAGCTTTGCTGTAGAGGATGGATAATAACAATCATCAACTATCACAATCTGAAATTAGTGAATGTCTTATTGGATATAGCGACCATTTACCCCTCCATAGTGACGCCGATTCCTCCGTTGAAGAAGTCGAAAACAATGAACCAAAAGCTAAACATGAAGATGCTATTAAAAACTTCAGCACCTGTATACAATGGTCAGAGGAAAATAACGTTGAATCGGACAGTTTGTGTATTCTTAGACAGCGAGCAATGGAGGCTAAACAAAAAAGCGTTCGCCAAACAAAATTAACCGATTTTTTCAATTAAATTTAGAATTTATGTATATTACACCGCTTAATAAATACAAATTTCTAACATTTATTTCAAAGGATTGTTTTAAGATTTTTGCTTTTTTTTTAGAATATATGTATTATTTGTTATAATAAAGAAACAGAAATTTATAAATATTTTTTCTTAGTACATAGTTCTGATATGTCTTTGGTAATCCGGATTCCCTTATATTCCGGAAAGGGGCCGGGTTTAATTGATCCGGATTAGCGGGCCTCTACTGTGTTACACTTTTAGTAGTTTTTAAGACTACCTTTATATGCCGAGCGGACGGGAATATTTTTCGATTTCAACCAGGGGGGCTTATAGGACTCATTCTGAGCGAATTTGGCTATTTTAGCTTTAGTGGTGTATGAGATATATACACTAAACCTATTAGATGCACAGTTTTTAAAAGTTTATCGCCCGAAGATGCCTATAAATGCAGTAAGCCAAATATTGGCACTTTATAGGTTTTCGGGTAATGGCGTTTTGTGGGCGTAGCATTGGTCCGATTGCACCCCACCACGAACTCCTATTTTTTGTACTATGAAACACGCATACCAAGTTTCATCGAGATATCTCTACTTTTATTCAAGTTACTGCTTGCACGGACGAAAGGACGGACAGACAGACAGTCAACCGGATTTCAACTTTTCTATATACATATATATGGCCCTATATACAAAACTATTTTACTCTGTAGCAACAGGTTGCAATACAGTATATTTTGGACATAAGAAAGTAAATTTACAGTTGTACGAATTAGTTATTTGAACTTTTTAAACACATTTGAGGTTATGTGAAACAAGAAAAAACGTGGATTTCTTTTAGTAATTATGTGTTCAGTTTGCATGGAAGCTATATGCTATAGTAATCCGAACTGAACTGTTTTTTGGGAAATTATATTGTTACCTTAAGTAGTAATCCATGTCAAATTTCATGAAAATACCACGCCAAATGTGAAAGTTTTCCATACAAGCCATTGACTTCGATCGTTCGGTAGGTATGGCAGCTATATGCTATATTAAGCCGATCTGAACAATTTCTTCCGATACTAAATTATTTCTATAAACAATAATTTATACCAAATTTCGTGAAGATATATCGTTAAATGAGGAAGTTTCCCATGCAAACATTTGATTCCGATCATTTAGTTTGTATGGCATTTCTTCAGAGATTACACTGTTGCCCTTAGAAAATAATATATACCAAATTTCGTGAAGATACTTGGTCAAAAGTGAAAGTTTTCCATACAAGAACTTGATTCCGATCGTTCAGTTTGTATGAGAGCTATATGTTATAGTGAAAATGATATCAGCAGTTCCGACAAATGAGCAGCTTCTTGAAGAGAAAATGACGTTTACAAAATTCACTTAAAAACTGAGGGACTAGTTCGTATATGTATATACAGACAGACGGACAAGGCTAAATCGGCTCAGCTCAACATACTGATCATTTAAATATAAGGTGGGCCATATAAAATTTTAAATTTCGAAGATAGGGCGTAAAAGATTGAGTGTAGCGTTTGCTGTATGGCACGTAGCGCCGTCCTGCTGGAACCAAATGTCGTCCAAGTCTTCCTCTTCAATTTTCTGGAAGAAAAATTCGGTTAACATTGCGCGATATCGCTCACCATTGACGGTTACGGTTCCTTCTTCATTTTCGAAGAACAATGGGCCGATGATTCCACCAGACCAAAATCCGCACCACACAGTGATTCTTGCTGGGTGCATTGGCTTCTCGACGATTACGTGCGGGTTTTCTGTGCCCCAAATGTGACAATTCTGCTTGTTGACGTAACCATCGAGGTGGAAATGAGCCTCGTCCGAAAAGATGATTTATCGATAAAATTGACCATCCTGCGTCAAATGAACTTTGGGAAAAAGTTTTCAATATTTCCCAGTTTTCTTCTAGTGAATAGCGACCCATTTCGTAAATTTTAGACTTTTTACTGAATACCTGTCACTTTCTAAATGGTATTTGACGTTTCCAATGTCGAAATATAGATAATTCAAATTTAAAACGTTAGATGGCCCACCCGTTATATACTTTGTAGGATCTCCGACGCTTCCTTCTGGGTGTTACAAACTTCGTTGCATACTTAATATACCCTGTTCAGATTGCCCTTAAAAATTCAACCGCGCTCTTCCCTTTCCTTTTCTCGACTTGAGGTCGCACGAAAACTATTATTTCCCTAATTTTTGTTAAAAAAAAATTTATGAATAAAAAATTTCCCCAAATTTGCATTAAGCTCAAAATAATTTTCGAACTACACATGTATACATATGTATGTATATATAGTACATATGACGTACAAACACACTCTCGCAACAAATTTAAGCTGTGCCAATTTGCGTGAACGCGCCGCAGTTTACCATTTAAGAGCTTAAATGTTCAATTTAACAAACTGCAACTCTTTTCATTTGATTTACGAATGAAACTTTCGTGCGACTATTTGCACGTTTTGCACCTTCTGTGGCTGCGTTACTAGGCTATAACGCCGGCATGTTTGCTCGCTGCCAATTGCTGCAGCGGTTGTTGTTGTGGTTGTTGGCGGTCAAACTTACTGGGTATTAAATTGTAGTTTTAAACTCATTCAACGGGAAATGCGCCACGGAATTTTATTTTATTTAACGAGCGCTTTTTTCGCCTTGTTGCATGCGCTTGCGTGTGTATGAGTGTATGTGCGTCGCGTTGTACTCGCTTTTTACTACACTTTATTTTAATTGAAATTTGAGCGCCACTCAATTTTTAAGTGTGTACACAAGCCGCGCGTGTGTGCGTGCGACCACCAACACAGGCGCGCAAATATTTGAAAAGTATTCAAAAAAGTACGCGAGTGCGCGCGGGGTGCTGCGCTGTGGGTGTGTTTGTGTGCAAACCGCAAAAATCAATCAAAACGCAATGAAACTGTCAATTACGCGGTAGGCGGCGAGCTTCTCAATTTGTAACAACAACAACGCGCCCTCACGCTGCGGGAGAATCAGTGTCTGCGCGTGATTTTTCCATTTTTCGTTTTTTCATTCTACTCCGCTCGCTATTGCTTGCAAATATGGCCGCTCAACTTGAACCGACATTTTTAGGCAACGATTTTTCAATTCTGCCCCATTCCCAGCACTTGTCAATTTTATCTCCAGTTTCAAATTGATGGCGTCGCGTTTGCCCGCATTCAACGCGGCCGCCAATGTGCCACAGATCCAATTACACTTGTGTTGCCATTATAGCGAAATTTGCAGAATCACACAAACACACTGATGCAGGCGCGCACCCATACACGTACACACACGCATAGGAGAAGCTGCGCGAGCAAATGAAAGGAGGCTATGTATTTTGCGCGCTTTTTCCTATTTTTTTCATTGTGTGTGTCCAATATGCACTCACACATGCACCACACATACGCTGCTCACACATATGACCAATATCCGCCTTTTCAGCAATTCAGCAAAATTGCAGTTCATACACCGGCAATTTCGCCGCCATTTATGTCGCGCTTATCCTTTCTACGTCACACAATCAGCGCGCACTCACGCACACGCACACGTGCGTTATCTCGAAACAGCATCGTCGGTGTGTTGCAGCAGCCGCAATTTGAATTTTGACAATGCGACAAAGCGCCGGGGCGCGCACCGCCGCCTCCTCGCCGCTTCCTCGGCGCCTCTTTTCCACAATTATTCCCATAAAATTCGGCTGGATATCAACGTTGGCGCACACATGCGCTTGCAACACACATGCGCGGCGTATAAAATATTCCGTGTGCGGCTTCGGGTTCGTGGCGGTGCGATGATTCGCTTGTCAGCGCAATTTATGCATCAATTTTGGTGCGTGTTAACCGTAAATGGAATATGCAGATCATCGATTGAAAAATTAAGTGACTTACATTGCCAATGCACAGGTGAAAGCTGCTAAGGGCGTGTGTGGTATTATGAGATGCATGCCATACATCCTGCAACAACAGTCAAAGAGCAATTACAACAACAATAATGGTGTGTCTTTCACTTTTGATAATATAAAGACAACTAATGTGGGTTCCAGGACATGCAGGCATAAAAGGAAACAATCTGGCAGACGAACGGGCTAAACTCGCAGCAAAAGAACCACTAATAACTTTTGACTATATTATGAAAAAAGACTTCTATAAGTGTATATCGCAGCTCCAATATAGCTCACATATGGTGACTTGGAGATCTATCCAGCACCAATATACCGCGCATAACCCGAACAGGATAAAACCAAGCTATCCCTCCAGCTGCCGGTGCAACGACATCAAAGCATTTATCCGATTACGCCTAGGACACACAATTGCCACACATGCGCACCTCCTAAATCGTTCTAGTCCACCAGTTTGCCAACACTGCCCGTCGTTAGCTTTAACAGCCTGTCATATACTCGACGAATGCCCACATTACGCAACGATTAGAAAAAATATCTTCGACGACCAAATACCGTCTGCTCTGTTACAAACGAGTTCCTCCGAAAACGTAACAAAAATATCAGCATTCTTAGTACAAACAGGATTAAAACCACAAATATGATTATGTTTATAAACTTCCCATTATATATTATTTATTTTGTTCTTAATACTTTTCTATTAGCTACAGAACGTTTATTAACTTTTACACCTAAGACTTAATTAAGCAATAACTATACATTTTATATTTACATCAGCGAGCCGAAGGTCCTGGCAGCCAGTGCTCCTTTTTTCGTGGAAAAGTAATTGTATTATTGTTTCACGTTTTATAAATAAATAAATAAATAAAGACAGAGGCAAGATAAAAGTTATTACTGGAAAACTCTTCGAGTATTCGAGAACAGCAACGCAACTTTAGATTTAATACAAATTTTTGGCAACTGTGGAAAATTCATTGATCCTTGTGTGCTGTCTTTATCGATAATTTTTTTTAGGTGAAATTTTGGAGGACAGAGTTCACAACGGACTGTGGAATCAGGTCCTTTGTGATATCAAACCTTCTAGGTTAGTTCAATGGACTCTCTGCTGTTAAATATACTGGATTTCTGCACTTTTGTAGCATGTAGAAGGAAGCTCCGAAAACTATATAAAATATACATATGTTTATCTAAATGATCGTCGTAATGAGCTGAGTCGATTTAGCCATATCCGTCTTTCCGTCTGTATATATGGGAATTAGGCTTTTGAGATTTCGATTTGAAATTTTGCACCTTTTTTTCTCTTCGAGAAGCTGATTTGTCGGAACCGCCATTATCGGGCCACTTTAGCATATTGCTGCCATACAAACTTAACGATAAAAAATAAGGTTCTGGTGAAGTGGAAGGTGCCAAGTCTGTAGAATACTCGTATGCTGAATGTAGTCTCAGTGTAAAGTTTTCCAAAAACCGATTTTTTTGTTACGTTATCGGATAGTCTACACTCTAATAAACATTCTCTCAAATTTTGAAATCGAAATTCAAATTTTTACTGTCGCTACAACGTTTCTTGTAGAAAGGTAACAGAGTGGTTAACGGAGCCACTCCAATGTTTAAACGCATTTTTCTCAGAATATGGTTTTTTCAAAAGTGTTTTTCAAAACGATTTCCACTTTCAAAGCAAGAGTTTTGAAGCTATCCAGTTCCAATTCGGAGAAAACATTTTTAAAGTCATTCTTTATCATGCTATGGAGAATATTTCTTTGAAATCTTCCTATTTTATTCTACGAAAAACAGTCGAAAAAATGGCCAAATTCTATGGAATTTGTCAAATTAAAAAAAAAGCTATTTTGTCAAATTAAAAAAGCAGCCCTCCATAGCGTGATAGCGTCTTTCCTACAGATTAATAATCTTTTTGAAATTTTGGTGTTAGATCAAAAATCCGCCCGCAACTGTCGACCATTTCAATACTTTATTTATCCAATCCATTAAAATAAACTATTCCTTTGATATCCCACCAAACAAACAACATACCATAACGTTTTTTGGTGACCTTCTTCTTAGTCCACGATCTTTTGCACTTAACATTCTTTTAAACAACGCACTTTTCGTCGCCAGTAACAATGCGTTTCAAAAATAGATCACTTTTTGATAAGCAAATCACAATCGTTAATGTGACGAAGCTAATGCCATACTGTAGGAACGTGCGAAACCCATAAGTAAAGCTTTGAAATGTGTCATGTGCTTGTGAACGGTTGCGTTGGACCAATTTTATCTTTCAGCTATCCCTTAAGTTGTTATTCCACGAATGCGACTGACCAACTCATCGACTACAAGATCAATTTCTTAAAATCGTAATTGCAGGAAAGAAAAGCAATGATCTTCGATCAACACATCTTATCCAACAAATCACATAGTTTCTGTCCTGCCTGAACTGCAGTTGTAGCCTTTTTATAGTAAAACAGTAAGATATGGCGAATATGCTGTTTTCGGTCTTCAATTTTCTGTTAATATCTGTTTTAATACATTTTTTACAAACAAGTCTTACTATATCAGCAGTTCTAATCTTTAACGCTTAAGTGTGAAGTTGGCTGCGAAAAAATTCAATAAGATCAGCTGTTGTCATCAAAGCAATTTACTTTGTGAGCGACTCAAAACATTATCACCTAGTTAAACATTACGTTGCTTAGCGGTCATCGAACCTGCAATCCGGTCTGATAATCGTGTATCCATTTAATATTTCGTTCTAGTGAAATGTTGACTCGAAGACAATAATTATCCGATTTTTTGGCGATCAGTTACCAGTTTTTTTCAGTATTCAGTAAAACAATTGCTAGTATTCTGGACTTCCCGCCAGAATAAATGCGCTTCAGACTCAGAATTTCTTAAATGCAAAAATATTTTATAATTTGTATATGTGACCTGGTCTACGAGAAGGGGGCTTAGGTGTCAAAAAATCAATTTTTTTTACTTATTTATTTTTTTTTTTTTCAATTTTGTTTATATTTTTTTTTTTTATTTTATTTTATTATTTTTTGTTTTTTGACACCTAAGCCCCCTTTTCGTAGACCACGTCACATACATATATGAATATTTACTATATTACATGGTCCTTCACACCGTTCGCGCAGCTGTCGCACTGGAATCAGCTGTTTATAAATTTGCTTAATGACATTTTGGAGTATTGTTCACAAGTGTACAAAAGCGGTTTGCTAAAAGTGAACGCAAAAAAAGTGATCAGCGATGGAATTCACACGTACTAGTGGGATTGCTTAATATTTAGCTGGAAAATTACAGCCAGCAATTATTCGTGAGCTCAAACACCTTAATGTGAATAAAGTTTTTGTTTATCGCACCATCACTCGTTTCAAGTTTCGTAGCATCGCAAAACGCCATGGAGGTGGCCATCAAAAGACTGCAACGTCACGTGAGATGGTTCGGAAAGTGAAGAAGCGACTTGAGCGAAATCCACGACGAAGTGCCAATCAAATGGCTAAAGAACTGAAAACATCCGACCGCAGCATCCGTCGCATATTGAAAAATGAGCTCAAAGTCAAGCCTTACAAGTTCCAAAAGGCCCATGATCTTACACTGAAGCAGCAACAAGTAAGACTTGAGAGAGCGAAGCAGTTGTCGAACACTGTGTTTTCTGACGAAAAAATGTTTCCAATTGAGCAATTCGTAATGCCGCTGTCATCGCAGATGGGCGCTCTTCAACTGTTTTAATCAAGCCTGGCGTCAAAGTAAATGCGACATATTGTCGGGAAAGTATTCTAGAGGCTGCTTTGAAGCCGTGGGCAAACAAAAATTTCGGTCGCAAACCATGGACGTTTCAACAAGACTCATCACCGTCTCACAAAGCGCGAGTGAACCAGGAATGGCTGAAAAACAACTTTCCCTGAACTTCATTACGACCACACAATGACTCTTGAATTCACCAGATGCGAATACAATGGGTTTTTCTGTCTGGGCTATTTTGGAGAGCAAGGTCCGAAGTAAAAAATACACAAGTCTCGAGGTGCTAAAGAAATCCATTAACCGAGAGTGGGCCAAAATACCGGCAAGTCAAATTCGGGCAGCTTGCGATTCGTATTTTGACCGTCTCAAGGCCATAGTTGAGGCAAAAGGTGGTCATATCGAGCAAAAGTGAATTGGTCCTGAATTTATGATTGTTTTCACACATCTTGTACTTTAAAATAAGTAAAATAAATTTTCCAAACCAAATTTATGGCTTTTTTAACTGGTTACACTTCGAGTGCATTATCCTTGATTAATCTCCCGAAAACCCTAAATAAAAAAAGTGTACTGGAATCCTCTACTGTTTATATACACAAGCAATAAAAATCTCCATAAAATCTTCAAAGCCACCTGAAAATATTCGCCAGATTTTCGTTCAAATCGCTGTGCTGAACTTGTGTGCCACATTGGCAGTTCGTAAAATAATTATGTTAATTAAATATCACAACCGTCACTGTACCACATATTAAGTGACTGCCGCAGCAATTTCTCGAGCTCACACCTACCCATTCACATGCCGTGCTTACTCACACAACACTTGCACAACAACGCGCATACACTACCATTAATATCTTTATATGCACTTCAGAAGACGCTGAATGAACCACTTAAGCAACAGCTTAAAGCTTTGGATAGGGTCTGGAGGAAAGCTCACTTAATGGTTAATATGTATAAATTTATACGAGTGCATACGAGTGTGATTAATAGCAGCACCCACAAGTGTAACCGATGTGTGATAAGTCCAATGCCGATAGGAAATACCTTCGAGTGAGAGGTGAATGCATAATCCAGTAATTTTCTTATATTAATTTTTAGCGTAACTACCTTCGACTTGGTAAACAATTGAGAGACCTGATTATAAGATTGTATCGCCGATATTACAAAGTTTTTCAAAATTTAATAAATTCCTCAACCGGTTGAAAGCACTTTCTACATCTCTTAATTTGACTGTAGGAGAACTGGAGTCTCATGTGACAAGTCTAAAACCGGTCACCAATATTTAGGTGTACTAAGGACGTCATAGCTGAGTACGCGTAGAAATGAAATTTCGCCAGAAATGCCAAATAACTGATTTTGAGAGAGCAGAATCTCTCACTAAGGAACATTATATTTTCAGAAGCGAGCACAAGAATCTATGGGATAATAATAGAAACTATCAGCTAATATTTGGATACGCCTCTCAATCTTGAACGTACCTCTTTAACTCTATCTTCAAGCAGTCGAAATGGAAAATTGTTAAGAATTTTTTTTTCAACGTTTTGTTTTGCTTTTGAAAATTGTTCATTAAAATATACTAAAAAACATTAAAGTCGCTACTAAGAGAGTCTCGAATATATAAAGCATCCTCTGAAGAATAAAGCAGAAATGAAAATAATTAATATCATTACCGAAGATAGTCACTAGCAGAAAAGTGAGACTCAGAGCTACAACCTTAGCACCATTATACTTTCCAACAGGGCTTTCTGTCACACACACACACCCCAACAAAATCAAAATCACCAACACTTTAGCACCAAAATGTGTGAAAGGCATAATTATATACAGTGGCGGGGTAATGTCAAGCAGCTGCAAATGTAAATGCCTCTAAGAGGCACTTTGCGCCGAGAATAGAGAAGAGCGACGCATGACTTGGCGGCAACAGCCAATAAAAGCAGCGACCTCAGTGGCAACCGCGGAAAATATCAAATTATCAAAAATGTGACAGAAGCGCGAGAATTTCTGCACCCACACACCTACACGCTGCCATAGTACTCACGCCAAGCGCATTAGCCACTAATACAAAGAAATTGCACGCGGCGGTAATTGTGTTCTGTCGCGCAAATAAGATCCGCGACTTAATGTATTTATGCCTGCAAATTATGGGCAAAGCATCTGTGTGTGTGCACGTGTATATGTGTGTGCGCTTCATGCTCAACAAAACCACAGGCAAGTGGCAATACACGCATATTCTGCTGCTGTGGCTGCTTCTGCTGTCAATAAATATTCAATCAAGCGCCAGCAAGCATTCCGCAGATTCTCCTCTATTCCGCGCTTTCCTTAATTTTACTTAAGTGTTTGCATATGTGTGTGTATGTGTGTGTCGCCTAATGATTGGTGTGAGTTATAGCGACGTCCTTATTGCGGTTCATTATGCGAATCGCGGTTTTCGCCAACCATCTCGCAATCTTTCTCTTCCTCAGCTCTGCGTTTATCAGCTTGCTGTGCCATTGTCATCGCCCCCGCCCGAGCTTTTCGTCAATCGTTTCATGTTGGTGACATATATTTTTCCTAATTGACACCGCGTATCGCAGCCAGACGACACACCTGTTAAAGCGTGGGGTCGACTTGTATGTGGGCATGCGCTAGTGCCTTCATCTACTTTTTATGTCGTCCTTCATTCGGATTCTTTACATATGGAGTGGAGTA
>CM050323.1:39477957-39497962 GCA_027475135.1 Bactrocera correcta
AGGGTTGCATGTCAGCAGCTGGCGTTGGAGAGTTAGCGTTTATTGACGAAATAATGGACAAAACACTGTATTTGAATATTCTCAAAGAAAATTTGAAGAGAAGTGTTGAAAAGCTAGGAATTGAGAACGAGTACTACTTTCAGCATGACAACGACCCCAAGCATACAGCAGAAATTGTTCGATTGTGGGGCTTGTACAACACTTCTCACACCCTAAAAACTCCACCACAGTCCCCAGATCTTAGTCCAATCCAGCCTTTTTGGGACCATTTGGATAGAAGCGTTCGAGAACACCATATCACATCAAAAACTACCCTAAAGCAAATACTTCTGGAAGAATAGTTAAAAATCAGCTCAGATGTTACGAAGAAATTGGTTCATTCGACGCAAAAACGTTTGCAAGAAGTTATTAAAAATAACGGTAAACATACAACATATTAAAATATGTTTGCTTCGCTTATAAATGAAATTTTGGCTGATATGACGGCGACTTTTGTCCAGTCGATAATTAGTAAGTCTTTGTTTTTGTACGTAAGGCGAAGTAAAATAGACATTTTGTATACAAATAAAAATTAAATTAATTGCAGTTACAGATGTATATTTCAATTTCTGTGTTTTTAGTATTTTGTGGGCATGGTCGTTTCTTAAACATTCAAGTGGCCACATGACGGTGACTTTTGTCCACCTGTGCATATATGTAACAATATCACCTAGCAACAGCATATCACGAACATACAACGTGAACAATCAAACAAAGGGAGATACAACCAATCACAGCACGCCACGCTACATCAGTATAAAGCTATAAAAACAGTGTATCGCGCGAGTTACATCCCATGCTAACCCAAGAACAACAGCAAACACAGATGGTGTGAAGATAGTCTGGTAGATAAGAAAATACATTTATTTTAAAGGGAAAACCCGAAGATATGTAAAATTAAGATATGAGAAGAAACACTGATCCTAAATAAATATTGAATGCAAATAAAGGATAAGCAGCACTGTGGAATCTTCCCACAGATAAGAATTTTTGTAAGTAAGAAGATAAGCATTTTTGTAAAACTATAAAAGCAAGAAAATCTTTGAAATAAAGACACACATTTTTCTGACACTCTAAAGAGCCGGTCGTGTAAAATTATTTTCATAATTCGCGCACTGTGTGTTCTTCAATTCAGTTTAATATAAACCTTAGACAGTAGCGGTGTTAGGGTAGGGCGCGGTTGGGCGACCGCCCAGGGCGCCGCACGTTGGGGTATTTGACCACGAAAACGGAGATTAATTGAAAATTAATATTGAGATATCCGATTAATTTTTTTATACTCGATTATTGAAGAAAAAAATTCTCCATCACTAGGCAAAGGAATCGATAACATATGTTGCTTAATTCAATTTTTGTTTTTGTCTCAAAGTTCGTAGTTTTTTCGATTTTTTCGCGTTTTTGCAAAAAGTGATTTTTTTGTATTTTCAAGTGCAAGTGTTTGTATTTTTGACATTCAAAAGCCAAATATTATTATGGAACCTTCAACTTCAGGTAATTTCGAACAAAAAAAGCAGTTGCAAGTCGACATTTACCCTGTATAACTATTTTTAATAATTTATGGAAAAAGGTCTAAATTGTAGCCATTATTGAGAAGTATGTAGATTTTTTAAAATGGTATCGGACAACTTCGTGTTCTGAAATTTATATTTTTTTAAAGCTTAGGAATTATACTAATATAATAAACAAAAACATCTTGCGCGTTGTTGCGCCAATTCGATTTTTAAAAAATTTTGTAAAAAAAGCGCATGTCATCCAAAGTGAGAGAAGAACCGTTGCTGTAGTTTTTGTTTTGTTTTCGCTTTCGTTATCATCATCATATATTGTTGTTATTGTTATTTATGTTTATTTATTTCAATATTAGTATGCATTCTACACCAAAACTAAAATGTGTGTTCTTTTCCTTGTTGTTTGGTTTATTTAAAGTGTAGGGTAAGTTTTTTTTTATCTTCGCGCTCGTGTTCTTAGACAATTTTGTATAACTTAATTTAAATAGCAGATGATAAGTGTGTAGTGTTACTTTACATTAACTATTATATCTATTTAATACGAATACAATTCGATGTGAGTGGTCGTGGTGGTATATTTCGGGTTACAGCAATGACGTGCTGTTATATTTTTGTTAAGTGTTAATATTTAGAATGTGTTGTGCCTCCTCGTTATTTTGTTAATTGATACAAGAAATATCACGAATACAGTCTTTATATTTTAGGAATAAACTCAAAAAGATTCATTTCTCGGCGTAGTCTTTACAGTATTATTAAAAATGCTGAGGCTTCTCAATTAAGAGACAAGTTGAATATTTTTGAAGCAAGAATTGATAAGACAAACGAATCCAGAGGATATGCAAGACTTTAATTTGAATTTTTGTCGTTTTGTCTGTGATTTTAAGGATCGATGGGCAAAATCCAACAGACATGAGGAGAGGTTTTTGACAAAAAATCAAAATTGGTTAGATTCTTCAATAATGTTTGTGACTACAACAACTAAAAGGGGTCGCAAAGAAATTGATTTCGAGGATTGTTCCGAAAAAACAAAAGTGAAAAAATGTAAGAATTTAAGACAAAATGTTTCCTTGCCTGTTTTGAGTTATGCTACCCAAATGAGTCTGCGAGCAAGTGGTCAAACAGAAGCAGCAAAAATTGTCAATGAAATAACTGCATCACCTTCCAGAGCAGCGAAATTTAGAAAAAGAGTAAAATGTGTAAAACAAAAACAAATGACTGCTGAAGAAGCGCTTGTGGTTTTGGTTGAAGCAAAGCTTTCACGCCACCAATATAATGTTATAAGACAGTCTGCTCCTGAAAAATTCCCTGCGTACACGTTGATTCAAAGAGCGAAAAAAGAATGTTATCCTAAGGTTAAAAACTATGCAAATTTCCGAATCGTCAGCTAAGGTATCATTGCAGGGCCTTCGGGGACCATACGGTTGAACGGCTTGTGCTGCTTCAAAAAAATGTTATTGACACCTTGGATAATCAAGAAATAGCAAATTTAATTTTAATTACTAAGGGGGGGGTTTGATGGAAGCTCTGGGCATAGCTCATATAAACAAGCTTTTCATGGCCCAGGCGCTAGTGACTCTTCTGTTTTCATAACGTCCATTGTTCCACTGAGATTAGTATATAATGATAAAATCATTTGGCAAAACCCTAGGCCGTCATCTACCCGATTCTGCAGACCATTAAAAATTGAATTCACCAAAGAGACAGCGAGTATATTGGTAAGAGAAAAAGAACGAGTTGACAAGGAAGCAAACGATCTGGTAAAGTCTGTTGTGCCAGTAGGAGAAAGGTTCGTAAAAGTAAGCCATAAACTAATCTTAGTAATGATCGACGGAAAAGTTTGCAATGCAATCACAGAAACTACATCATCCCAAAGGTGTTATATTTGTAATTCCACTTCTAAAGAGTTTAACTCTATTGAAAAAATGATAGCGAATCCTGTTAAGACAGAAACTTTGGAATTTGGTTTGTCTATATTACATGGATGGATTCGATTTTTTGAGTGTCTCATACACTTGTCTTACAAATTACCTATAAAAAAGGGGAAAGCTGTATCGGATAATGATAAACAAATTATAAATTCTACTAAAGCCCGCATTCAAAATGAATTTAGAGTCAAAACCGGATTGATTATCGACCAACCAAAGCCTGGCTTTGGAAATTCTAACGAGGGAAAATACAGCCAGAAGATTCTTTGAAAACGCTGAAGTTTCTGCAGATATTACTAAAATCGATTTAGAACTGATCAACAAAATGCACGTGATATTAATAACTGTTTCTTCGGGTCATGAAATACATTCTGAAAAATTCAGACATTTTTGTCACAACACTGCCAGACATTATGTTAAAATGTATCCATGGTATAAAATGCCTACCACTTTGCACAAATATTTTATTCATGGCCCTGAAATTGTATTGCATGCACTTCTACCAATCGGACAACTTTCAGAGGGAAACCCAAGAAGCTAGAAACAAGGACTTTAAATGCTATAGGGAGCACTTTTCACGTAAATGTAGCCGTGAGAAATCAAATGAAGACATTTTAAACAGGTTTCTACTGAGCTCCGATCCGATCATTAGCAGCAAAATTAAATTACCAAAAAAAAAAATTTTAAGCCCTACCAAAATCGGTAATAGAATTGCTTATTCCGCCAACTATTTCAGTAAGTGCTGTTCGATCCGATGATAGTGATGATGAAACTGGAGATGCACATATGGAGGAACTAGAGGCTTGCAACTCCGACGACAGTCATTAAACTAAATGAAATGCTAGTTTTTTTATGTATTTGTGCTTATTCAATAATAAAAAATTATAATATTTTAAAAATACTACTTCCCTGAATTAATCTCCGTTTTGGGGGTCCTATACCCCACTGTGCGCCGGTCAAAAAAGGGGGGCCGTAGGCGCCCCTCAGCTCATGCTCATAGTTCGAGGTCTGCTTAGTCGTAAATTCCCTAAATTAAGCGGATTTTTTTATGTTAGCAACACATGAATGGGACGCACTATTCAATCTGTTCAATCGGAGTTCATTTTACGGCGAATTCCCAATCATAGAAAAACACATTGTCTATCTCCTTTCAACTTTTTGGTTAAAAAAAAGCTTGCGTTATTTTAGCGAAGCGTAACAAACTCAGCTCATTCGCATTATAAATTGGTGCACATTCAAAACAATTATTTTAAAACAAACAGACGCGAAGTAGTAACCAGACGGTTACGGGGAATTCCCAATCATAGAAAAACACATTGTCTATCTCCTTTCAACTTTTTGGTTAAAAAGAGCTTGCGTTATTTTAGCGAAGCGTAAAAAAACTCAGCTCATTCGCATTATAAATTGGTGCACATTCAAAACAATTATTTTAAAACAAACAGACGCGAAGTAGTAACCAGACGGTTACGGGGAATTCCCAATCATAGAAAAACACATTGTCTATCTCCTTTCAAATTTTTGGTTAAAAAGAGCTTGCGTTATTTTAGCGAAGCGTAACAAACTCAGCTCATTCGCATTATAAATTGGTGCACATTCAAAACAATTATTTTAAAACAAACAGACGCGAAGTAGTAACCAGACGGTCCATGTTCCATTGCGAGGCTATGTTCGTCACTATCCGTTTCTACTATCGAGTGACATTAGTTTTATTTAAAAAGTTGTATGGTGTAAAAGAATATACTTATTTGTTTTTTGTCGGATTATTTAATTAGGTAAGTACTTTTATCTATCTATAATTATTATAATAAAGAGGTAACATTTGTTTGTTTAAATGTTTGGCGTGGGGTGGCGGAGAAATAAGTGGCTTCTAAAAAATGTAATATTGGTTATACATATTATTATAATTGCAATACCTATAATTTTTTGTAGAAAATACATTATTTTATTTTACATTTTCAAACTGAAATATCTCAGAAAGTATATCATTTACGACATCCTGTCAAAAAATATTTGTTGTTTGTAATTATGAATATTATTTGTCGATTGCCGTACGTTTTACGTACACCTATGTGTACACCAAAATACGACATTTTAGGTACTTAAAATTTTAGCATATGCCAAGCTCCATACAAAAAAGTTCGAAGTCTTTTGAAAAAAAAAAAAAGAATAATAACTCAATTATACGATTTAAATCTGTTTAAAGTTGTTTGATTTGTAAATTTTATTGTATTTATCTATTTTTAGAAATTATTGGACCTAAAGGTTTAATTTGTTGCAGATTTTATTGATTTACAAAAATTGATTAGTACAAAATGTCTGAAAACGTTGAGAAAAAAAAACCATCTGGGTCAGAATATAGAAAACGGAAAGCAGAAAAAGAGAAGGAATTTCAGAGAACAAAAAAGTTCATGAATATAGATAAATATATCACAACAAAAAATGAAGACCTGAATATGCCATCTACATCTGGAATACAAATTAATGTATCGGTAGCGGAGCCTCTATCTGACAAGTCAAATCAGATAACTGAAGATTGTGTTGAAGAGATCGTGGACAAAGTTTCCCAAAGTGAGATGATAAGCTGTGGTACAATTACAAATGACGTTTTGTACTGTTGTCGCCAATATATCGGATCCTGCCACTTGGCCAGTCACTCGAAATGGCAAAATCATTGATCATATAATTACTAGTGGCCCAGTGCAAACTCATATTGATAATTATCCGAAGAATGATACAGGCCGACATTTCTCTAATTCCCATTTTAAAAAAAAACTTGCAAACAATGAAACAATTCAGCGCCGTTGGTTAATTTACTCCGTTTCTAAGGATCGAGTTTATTGTTTTTGTTGTAGACTATTTGATAGTAGCTCAAAAGTCGAACTTAGTATCTGAAGGGTATAAAAACTGGAAACACTTGTCTGAAATGCTAAAAATTCATGAAAATAGCACTTTTCATAAGAAGTTTTACCTTTCATGGATTGAGGCTGAACTACGATTAAAAATAGGAAAAACAATAGACTGCCAAGAGCAACACTTGATTAGAAAGGAAACTACAAGATGGAATAATGTTTTGTCTAGATTGATGCATATCACACTTTATTTAGCCGAAAACAATATGGGGTTCAGAGGTACTTCCGACAAACTATATACGCCAAATAACGGAAAGTTCTTAGGCTTAGTACAACTACTAGCCAAATTTGATCTAGTCATGCAGGAGCACTTGCGATTAGCTATGAAGGGTGATATTTCAGACCACTACTGTGGAAAAGACATTCAAAAAGAATTAATAGAGCTGATGGGTGAAAAAATGAAGTCAGAAAACATATTACACACAAAGAAATCAAAATATTATTCTATTATAGCTGACTGTACTCCTGACATTAGTCATGTAGAACAACTTTCGCTAACATTACGATTTGTTGATTTATCAGACGATAATGAAAAAATATCAGTAAAAGAGCATTTCTTGGAATTTATACCTGTCAATGAGTCAACTGGTAAAAGACTGACTGAAGTTATTATTAATGTTTTAAAAAAATACGGACTAGAATTGAACGATTGCAGGGGTCAGGGTTATGACAACGGGGCGAATATGAAAGGAAAAAATATTGGGGTTCAAAGGAGAATTCTCGACTTAAACCCCTTAGCTGTTTATGTGCCGTGTGGCTGTCATAGCTACAATCTAGTACTATGCGATGCCGCTAAGTCATCCGTAGGATCAGTCACTTTGTTTGGGGTACTTCAGAGGTTGTTCACATTGTTTTCAGCTTCTGTTCATCGATGGAAAATTCTAACCGATCACTTGGGACTATATACTATAAAAAAGCTCAGTGACACACGTTGGGAAGCAAGAATAAGTAGTGTTAAAGCAGTCCGTTATCAAATTAGTACTATCCATGATGCTTTGATTACTTTGGCTCTTGAAACTCAGAAAACTGATGTTCAAGTGTCTCATGAGGCTACTACTCTGGCCGAACAGCTAAAAGATTTCAGCTTCATAGTTTCATTGGTTGTTTGGTATGACATACTTTATCAAATAAATATTGTAAGTAAATCTCTACAGTCAACAGATATGGATCTTGGTAAATGTACAGAAATGTTGAAAAAATGCTGCAATTTCTTGGAAGACTACAGAAATACAGGCTTTAAAAGCGCTATTTTAACTGCGAAGGAGTTGGCCGAAGAACTAGAAATTGAACCTGTATTTCGAGCTACAACAAGAATTCGACGTGTTAAGCGTCAAGCTAGTGAAATTGCACGCGATGACCCTATAACTTCTCCAGAAAAAAAATTTGAGGTTGAATTTTTCAACTGTCTTTTGGACGCTACATTAATTTCAGTCAATGAAAGGTTTGAACAGTTAACCCTCTAGTGCATATGCCTGCCTACAGACGGGGTGTTTTCAAAATCAGATATAAAATATTTCTTTTAATATTAAAATTCGGTTTTTTTTTTCAAAAGAACGCTTAAAGTTCAACTTACGTAATGGTTTTTTCAGATTGGCAATACTACTTCTAGTTTTGACGTACTGTCAATTTGAAGTGACAGATTAGCACTTTCCCGCCAATTTAATTATTTTTGCAATCAACACAATTTTCTGAACAACAAGAAATATAAATTCTTGTGTCGTTTCAAGTTGAAAAAAATACTTACGGGTGTGGAATTTTGTGCTCTTTATGATAGTGTTCGATTTATAATAAAAAAACTAATAGCAGGTGAGTAAATTCGAAAATATTGAACTCCGCCTTGAGGCGGACTCATGCATTGCGCTGCCTACCTTTTTCAAGTAAAATGAAATATTTGTGATACAATTGAAAATTTTTCTTATTTTATTATTGAATAATAATCAGATATGTCGCGTTATTCTAAGACCCATATGACGGATGAAGAAATTCGACAATATTTCGAAGAGTCGCAATTGGTAACTGATACTTCCGACAATGAATGCGATTTTGATAGTGACGATTCTGATATGGATCCAACCTACTCACTACCGGAAAATGATACGATCATTGATGCAATGCTAAACTCCTCAGAAATGATGCGAAACGCAATCGAATGCAGTTTGAATGTGACAGACTTTGAAGAAAATGCTGAAATAATTGAGCTGCCACCGATTCCTCCATTGCCTGTTTGTGACGTTACTTCTAGTGTATTCTTACCGTCGACAGTGACACGTTCTGTGCACAAAGCATTAGAATCGCAAGAAAAAATCGGAGTCCTACCAGCTGCAAGTGATTTGAGAAACGATATGAGTGCGATAAGATCGATTCTTTGGAAGAAGAAAAAACTTCAGCTGAGTGTTGCAGATTTGGCTTTTCAAGGCCAGGACATGCCGGATTTTTTAAAATGTTTAAAAACACCTTACGACTGCTTTGCATATTTTGTGACCGAAGACTTTCTGAAGGTAATTTCTAATATATAACAGTTTATTAAATTTTTAATAAAAATTTTGCAGGCAATAGCCTTACAGATGAACTTGTATGCCAAGCAAAAAGATATATCTTCAAAGTTTTGTATCGATCACCAAGAGCTGCGTAAGTTTTTGGGAATATTGTTGTTTACGTCTGTTTATCGCTTTCCTAACAGTCGCTCATATTGGGGACAATACGGATTAGATCCGATACGTTTATCCATGACATGCAATCGATTTGAAGAAATTAGAAACCACTTGCATTTCAATAATGATGCGTCTCGTATAGAGAAAGGTCAACCTGGTTATGACCTCTTGTATAAAATAAGGCCGCTAGTAAAACATTTCAACCAACGTTTTTCTTCAGTTCCAATGCGGCAGAGACTTTGCGTTGATGAGCAAATGTGTGCCACGAAAATGAGTGGAAACCCAGTGAGGCAATATATGCCAGCAAAACCTCACAAATGGGGAGCGAAACTATTCGTGATTTGCGATTCCTTTGGATATTCGTATTCCTTTGAAGTTTATTGTGGCGCCGGCGATAACAAAATTTTGCCAAATTGTCCAGATCTTGGTGCTGCATCCAATGTTGTAGTTAGGTTGTCACAAGTCATACCAAACAATGCCAATCATATTATTTACTTTGACAACTTTTATACCTCATTGGGATTGCTATTATATATGAGAAGTCGCGGAATTCACAGTTTAGGTACAGTGCGAGGAAATCGAGTACCAAATATAAAACTTTCCACAGACGCAGAGCTGCAATCAAAAAAAGTAGCACGTGGGTATAATGAAGAATACGTGGGAAGTGTTTTTGGAGTAGACATAAGCAGCGTTTTGTGGTACGACACAAGAGCAGTTCGTCTGTTATCCACCTACGTAGGAACAGATGCAATTGTACATAATGAAAGTTCATATTCCTTAAAGGCAAATCGTTGGGATCGAAAATTGAAACAAAATGTTGAGGTGGATTGTCCAGCTATTGTGAAAGAATACAACCAGCATATGGGTGGTGTGGATTTGGTTGACGGATTGATTGGTCGATACCACATAAAAATGAAAACCAGAAAATGGACAAATAAATTATTTTACCACATGCTGGACGTGAGTATGGTGAATGCATATTGTCTTTATAACCGACTAAATAAGGACGTCCTAAAGTGTAAACTTCCTGACTTCAGATCAGAAGTGGCAGAAACACTTTGTTTGATTGGTTCGACAAAACCTGTAAAACGTGGTCGTCCATCGTCTTTAACACCTCCACCAAAAGCTAAAAAGACGTATCACCTATCAGAAAATATAAGATACGATCAAATAGGACACTGGTGTAAGTTTTTGGACCGCTCAGGCAAAAAAATGTGCAAATTTCGTGGATGCAAATCAGAAACTCAGGCATTTTGCATTAAATGTAAAATTAATTTATGCAATTCAACGGCAAAAGATTGTTTTTTCAAATATCACAATAAAGAAGAAATGAAAACATAAATTTATATGAACAATAAGGGTTAATGCATAGGTCCGCCTTGAGGCGGGATTTTTATTTTACCTGTAAAAGGTACACAAATTGACAAATCGAAAAACTAACATCAGATTCGTCTTCACAGACCTGAATATAGTCTAATATAAAAATCACAGTCGAAACAAAAATTCATGCATTAGAGGGTTAAATGAGTACTCGGAATCTTGGTCTTTTTTGTACAATATTAAACAGATTCCAGAAAAGCCCGACCTTGTCAAGCTCTGTAGTGATCTCCAATTAAAATTAACTGTAGACTCTAAATCAGACATAGATGGTTGTATGTTGTGTGATGAACTTGTAAGTCTGATATCCTTTTTGCCTGACCAAAATGTGGTTACTCCCATTTTTGTTTTAAATTTCATCAAAGATTACAACTTACAAGAACTGTATCCAAATGTATGGATAGCATTGCGAATATTATTAACTATACCTGTAACGGTTGCTAGTGGGGAGCGGAGCTTTTCAAAGCTGAAGCTGATAAAAACCTATCTTCGATCAACAATTTCTCAATCTAGATTGACAAACTTAGCAACTTTGTCAATTGAAAACGAAATTGCTGAAAACATCGACTTTGACAACCTTATAAAAGAGTTCGCTGATAGAAAGGCCAGAAAAGTAAAATTTTATTAGTGTTTTTTTAATAAATGGATAGTTTTTATAATAAATAATTACTCCTCTTAATAAACGGTTATTTCATGAAATGTTTTCCCTTTTTTCGAATTGGTTTGAATTGCAGTTGGAGGGCGCCGTAGAAATCTCGCCCAGGGCGCTGGTAGTGTTAAAACCGGCCCTGACCTTAGATATAGTCAGATGTATTGTATAATACTTTTATATTAAATAAAGAGAAACACAGGAGTAATATCCTGGTAAAATAAGTATATATTTTTTAGAATTGCCTAAATAGCATTCTTAATTCTCATGCTAATATATGAGTGAGGCAAATACGTGAGGAGTTTTTTGTGATGAGAATGTTAGTTAAGCATGCGCTCCTGAGTATTTGAAATGATGTTCTCTTGCGGAATATTACTCATCAGAACAAGAGCGTATTTTTATGGTTTTATGGTTCACAGGGAAGAAATCGATATTCAAAGTGGAAAGCCGGCAATAATAGCAGGCTATAATAACACGAAAGGGGGAGTTGATGAACTTGACAAGAAGTGCTCTATATATTCAACCAAACGACGCACTCGACGCTGGCCAGTCGTAATTTTTTATAGATTATTGGATATAAGTGCTGCAAATGCTTACGTTATATATCAATTTTGTGCAGAGTTTGATGATAAATTGAGGGCAGACTTTTTGAAAAGTCTAGGTCGGCAATTGGTTTTACCACATTTGCAAAGGCGACAGCATAACCCTCGACTACCCAAGTTACTTCGAGACAATATAAGTAGCATCTTAGGACCAGACTCTGTAGCTTCCCCTCTGGTAGAGCCGGCCACAACTGCGAAGAAGTTATGCTACCCTAGCATTAACCTAAAGCGGTAGACCCCACGCGTTTGTTTGTTTCGTACTAAGCCTATGTGTATGGGATGCAGCAAACGCTTATGCGTCAATTGTGCAAATAAGGAATTTGATGAGTAAAAATCCTCCAAATAGATTGATCTGCAGTTTTTTTTTAAATAATTTTTGTTTGTTTTCTTTTTTGTGATTCTAATGTTATAAATTTGGCTGTGAAAAGTGCCTTTATCTGTTTTTGATTTTTTTTTTTCAATATTTTTTAAGTTATGTTAGTCCTTGTTTTGTTAAACTAGAAGTTCGAATTCTTTAAATTTATTATTTCATTCATTTAAAAATGTGTTTTATTATTATAATTAAAAACAAATAAATTAAAAAAAAATTTTCGTTGACAAAAATTATTTACAGATTATAAAGGGGTAAAATTTACCCCCACCTCAGTAACTACGCCCAAATATTTCACCTCAATAGTTAAAGGCTAATCGTGAATTGTTTTATTTACAGGGAATTAAAAATTCATCTCGGCCAAAAAATGGAATTAACTCGTGAACATTTTCGTGCACATTGTATAAATGTAAATATCTATTAAAAATAATAAAATTAATAATTTAAAAATTAAAAAACTTTGCATGTGGTGCATACAATAATTAGGATAAGAAAATCTGTAAAGGAGCTCTGGGCTACCAGAGCTGAGTTCTATTTAACAACCGAAACCCTACGCGTCTTAATTTACACGGCCAAAAAATGGAATTAACTCGTGAACATTTTCGTGCACATTGTATAAATGTAAATATCTATTAACCCTCTACCGCATACAACGCCATATATGGTTTTTGGGATTTGTTGCATTTGGCTTTGCACCCTGCATCAGCCGTCGATTGGGGATATTAGAGCAGGACAGATATACTTTTTTATATATTCGTCTCGTCCAAAAAATGGAATTAACTCGTGAACATTTTCGTGCGATCATTTTACCACTCTTTCGACGTGGACTATAAACAAAAATTTATTACTCGTTGCAGTTCTCTGATACATAAATACTTACATGAACAAACAAATAGAAATGCAATAGATGCATACTAAAATATACGCGCTCTTTTATACGTGTACTTTTAGATAAAACCAACGCACTTATTATGTGTTATGCGTTGGTCTGATAATTAATTTAAAAACATAGGCTAAGAATTTTGTAGTTTAGTAAGGATTGGAGATGTACTTTTTAGAATTTAGAATATACGATGGAACTTTGTAGTTTGTCAATATGGTCCGCCTTTAGTAGTTGAAGATATACTTCTTACAATGTAAGATTAATATTTGTATCTAGACTTAAGCAAAATATTTCATATAAGAAAATGAAATAATGAAAACGACGGCAGTTGCTCACGAGAGCCTGGCGTGTTAATGCATTTGGAAATATTCCATAATCTTATATTTAGGTTCAAAGTCGATTTTCTTGTAACATGTATATACATACATTTGTATGGATTTAGCAATCGGTATCGCAATTGCGTGAAAACATTAACTTCAGATATTCAAGAAAAACTCTTAAAATGGGAACAAACAGGAAGAAAATTCCTGAAGCCCAAGCAGGTTTTTCCGAAAAGGTGTTACACACGTTCAACACCTTCTCAGGAAAAACAAAAATTGAAGCAGTTCAAATACGATATAATAGTCCAGATCGAAAAACTTCCATATTCATGAGGAAAATTGGAATTAATGATCAACAACAATTATGTTTAGAACGCAAGGGGACAAAATAATGATACCCCAATTAATTACAACTGCGATGAAACCAAAACTTATTAATGCTGCTCCATCTATCTCCTGCAAATATAAAAAACCCAATTAAGTTAGTTCAAAATCATATAGCAAAAGAAGAAAATTTTGAAAACTATGAAAAGCAGCCAAAAATTATAGCTCGCGAAGCTGCTAAAGTGCAGAACCAAGTTAAGGAAGAACAATATCGCGTCTATACCAGCAAGGAAGATGTAATTAGCTCTTCCAAAGTTATCAATGCACGATTTGAAAAAACATATCTGACGGTATCCATTGCCCCAAAGGATTGTATATTGGTTACTTTAGAGTTAAAACCACAATGGGAAATACTGCTAATTCAACACTGGACTCGTGATCTACCCGAGGAAGAGCTAAATAAAGACGTGAAAATTAAAGCTGTTGACGATGGAGCCAAAGCCAAGATAAAGAAAAGGAAGGAATGTCTACCAACAAAATACGTACAACAATCACGGAAGGACGAAAGCAGTGAAGAATAGAATAATAAGATGCAAATAAAGAACCTTAAACTCAAAGGTATACCGTCGTCCGATGTAAAAGAGGAAAAACCGACAGGACACGAATATGAACAAATAGTTGCGAGCAAACTATCATTAATACAACACAGGAAGCCGCATAGTCATCGTGAACGTCACTTAGTTGTCGACCATCACAGTATCGCAAGCTGTGGTCATCTTTCCAGCAGTAACTTTTGGCGCCCGGGAGAATGTTCAAAATTGAACATGTAAGTAATATTAAATAAGATAAGATAAGAATTATCAAATAAAAACTAGAATGAATAAATTCTTACTCAAACAAAGACGTTTCATTTCCTCCCACCAGTGGTAAGGAATGACTAATTATTTTTTGAGGTCAATGTTAGATGACACAAATCAAACAATTATATTAAAAGTTTAAAATGTAGACAATAAAAAAATATCTTGTATAAGAAAAATTATTACGAGTTTGACACGCCAATCTTGTAAAAACAAATTGCACAGGATTTATTTTTAAACATTTGAATAGTTTTGAACTCTCGCGTTTTAGACGCCATCCTGAACAGTTGTTTACAGCTATACTTTAAATCCGTTAAAGGTCAGTGATCAAATTTGTGATAAATTGCAGTTTATGTTAAAAAAAAAATAAAAATAAAATAAAATATAGTTCAAACCCGAAATATATATAAAAAAAAAAATAATTAAACAAAAACACAAAATGGATATAGGGCTGAGGAGCCCGAGGGCTCCTGGGCTTATAATGTGAAAGAATCTGCCAAAAAAGCAAAACATGGCAATGATAAAATTAATATTGAAAGCAACATTATAATAAAACCACTCTCAACAACAAACACACCAAACATATTCAACCCGGAAAAAATTACATACGATGAAGACCACCAAGGTCCATTCATTGTATATATAGCTCAGTATATACAGTAGACAACCTTTGCTTTGTTTACATACTTAAGCGGCCCACTCACGACAAATTTGTTTGACAAATCTGTTTGAGTTTGAGGTGTTTTTTGTCGTGAGTAGGCATGTTGTCAAACGGATTGAAGGTTTGCGACAAATTTTAAAAACTAACAACCGATTTGTAGATTCGTTTGTCGTGAGTGGCGTGGTTTGCAAACATTTGGTCGGTTGGTTGGATAAAAAAATGGCAAGCGTGAGCAAAAATTTTTTAGAAGACTTTATTGAATTATTTAAAAATGAAACGGCCTTATGGCAATGCAAAAGTGAAAATTATAAGAATAAATGCCAAAAAGATAAGTCGTGGAAGATTTTACTTTCGAAATATAAAGAAATTGATAAGGATGCGACAATTGACGCAGTGAAAAAAAAAGTGAATTGTTTACGCACTGCATATAGACGTGAATTGGTGAAGGTACGCAAGAGCGAAAAGTCTGGGGCAGGTGCTGAGGAAATATATGTACCAAATCTATGGTACTTTAATAAGTTGGAATTTTTGGGTGACCAAGAAATGCAAACAGATGGATTTTGCTCATTCGACGAATCTATCGATATTGAAAAAGTAAGTACATACTCGTAGATTATGAAAAGCAATAATTCTTTATTTTGAGAAAAATTGGAGTTATTACAAAAATTGATAGAACTTATACAAATTTATTCTGCCAAGGCACTGCACCAACAGTACTAAAGTAATTACAAAATTTATCGCGAACATGCTTGGCGTTGTTGGAAGAGTTGGTACACTTTGTCGGCTCCAAATCTGTCAAATAGTCATTTGTAGTAATCCCAGTATCCATTTCGTTGGAGTTTCTCAAATAAATTGACTCATTTTTTACTTTTAAATAATTGTGTAAATAGCAACAGGCAGTTGCAATTAATGTGGCTTTTTCTGGATTCAACATTATATCAGTGTGAAATACCCGAAAACGGCTGGCTAAAATGCCAAATGCGTTTTCTACAATACGTCGAGCTCTAGAAAGTCGGTAGTTAAAGATTTGCTGTTCGATCGATAAATTAGAGCGGCTGTACGGTTTCATTAGATTTTTCAAGAGAGGAAATGCATCATCCCCTACGAATACGAATGGAAATGTATCTTCGGACAGTGGTAGCTTTTCCGGCTCAGGTAAACATAGAACCCCTTCATCATATAAATACTTCAACTTGGATTGCGCGAAAACACCTGCATCTGATGCTCTGCCATTTGTTCCCACTTCCACTGATATAAATTCGCAGTTTGCATTGACCACCGCCATCATCACAATACTAAAACTCTTCTTATAATTAAAATAGAAAGACCCAGATTTTGACGGTTTTTTAATGTGTACATGCTTGCCGTCGATGGCGCCAATGCAATTGTTAAAATTCCACTTTTTCTCAAAATCATCAGAAATTACTTTCCATTCTTCTGCATTACTTGGAATCTGGAATATTAAAGAAAATTTATTATAATCTTTCAGCCCTCTCATTCAAAAAAACGAAAATATGATGACTCGGAATTTTTGGAAAAAGCTGTTGCACATTTGGACAAAATGAATAAACCGTCGAAAAGGGATGAATCAGACGTTTTTGCAGAAGGATGGTCCATGTTATATCGCAAAATGAACGAACAACAAAAAATTTTTGCCAAACGCATAATTGACGACACTCTAATGCATGGTCAGCTGAATAAACTTTCCTTTTCGAGCAGCCTTAACCTTGGAATGCAGCCATTGAGGTATCCTGTTGTTCAAAGATTTGCAAACTCAACTCCAACTAACGAATCGAGCCTTTCGTCTTCACCAATTACTTTGCAAATGCTTCCATCCGAGGAAATTTTTCCAGAACATCAATCTGTGAGAGTTATTTCTCAGGAAATAATAACTCCAACAAACTCGTTCCAACAACTTTTCGATAACAAAGAATATAAATAATATTATTTTTTACATACCGTAATAAACGATTTTAATGATGAAATTATTGCTCTGCACGTCTCAATTGTTATTCTGCCTAAAGATTGTGGGGAAATCTTTGTTAAGAATTTGAGATCCTCAAAACTTTGTCCAGTTGCGAGGAACCTCAATGTTGCGGAGAGTCTTTCATTTGCTGTAATCGCTTCACGCATTCCTGTGTCTTCCTTTTTTATTACAGGAGTGACTGCAGTAAGGAGATCCATATATGTTTTGGAATCCATCCTGAGGAAGTTTTTAAAATCGTCAGGAGCAGTCAGCTCCATTGAATTTAATAGTTTTACATGTGAGTGGTTATATCTCTCACATAACCACTCTTTCATCCATTCTTTCTTCATTATTTTTTTTTTTGCATTTGACTTTTTTCGCTTCATGCACTGGTGTATTACTAGCAGCGCAATTACATCATCCGCGTTATAATCAGACATGTTCACTCCGCGAAGCACACAATAGAAATAAAGTTTGTCAAATCGGTTTGTCGTGAGTGCTCAACCGTCTTCAAACAGATTTGTCAAACAAATTTGTCGTGAGTGGGCCGCTTTATACTCACCTCTATCAAATCTTAGGGTTTTGTGTAACACTTTTTTTGCTACTTTCATGGTAATCAGGGTGTTGTGTTAGCATTTGAGCTACATATAAATTTTAAAGTTTGATAAGCTACACTTTAATAGATATTATGAAATGCAAGTGTTTACGTTATTTAAGTGATTATATTGAATTACTTTGAATATTTGTTCAATTTTATTGGGATATTACTTGTTGTTTAATGTTAAATCAGTTGTTTTTTTGTGTGCAATTTTAAAACACGCTTCAAGTATTTCTATATTTTTGCATGCAGTAGGATACAATCCTGGGTGGTAATTTGTCGTTTGACATATGTATACAAAGTGACAATTAGAAAAATATCAATTGCAAAGTGATTTATTGTTTATTATTACTATTATATTTAGTGTTTATTTTATAATATATATATTTTGTATAAGTGTTTTTGCCGAAAAGCAAGATAAAGGTAAGGTCTATAAATATATCAGAAATATGTTGAAGTTTTTAATAAGTTTGTGTTTACAGAAGAATGCTTTTATCTTTTATGATTCTCCTCACCTGTTAAAGAGTACGAGAAATTGTATTGAAAACTTCAAAAACCATGTACAATTTCGTGGGCATCCTGTAGATTGGAAAGATATAGTTCATTTCCATCAACAGGATTCACATCGTGATATTCGATGTGCGCCAAAATTGACTTCCGCACATTTAAAGCCCAGTACTTTTCAAAAAATGAATGTACGTTTAGCTGCCCAAGTCTTTAGCAATACAGTTGCTAGCGCAATGTTAGCCATGTATACAACGGGTCACTTAAATACATCTCAGTCCCAAACTTTTTTAAATACCGCGGAGTTTGTATTGTTTTTCGACCAACTCTTCAATATTTTTAATAGTAAATACCTCGGAACATTAAAAAAATATGGTGAACCCTTTTCGGGCAGCTTAGATCAAATGAATTTTTTAGTAGAAGCCGAAGAAGCACTTAACTCTATCACTGTTTGTGATATGTTTGGTCGAGATATCACAAATACATTTTCGTTCATTAGAGGTTGGCTTCTTAACATTCGCAGTTTAAGACGATTGTGGCGCATATTGTCCCGGGAGGGATTTGAATATATTAAGACAAGAAGACTTTGCCAAGACGAACTGGAACACTACTTCGGACAGATTAGGAAAGGGGGAGGATTAAACGCCAGAACAACTCCTTCTATGTTTTCTGACCTTTTCCGCCAATCTTGGGGCCTTAGACATGTCAAATTTGTGACACGTGGCAATTGTGAATCTCTGCAGGGTAGAGATTTAGAGATATTTTCTTTCAATACCCTTGAAAGGGTATGTAATGACCCTTTGATTCAGGATAGTTCTTGGCAAACATTTCAAGGTTTCAAGGCATTTTATTATTAAGAACTCACTACAAAAAGAATATCTGAATATCAGTAAATGATATTTTTATGGCCGAAATATTGCACACTATGGCATTTATATACATATATAACATTTATAAATAATTTTCTTTTATATTAAGCAACAATATTTATAGTTTTTTTATTTAATAAAATATGGCTAAATCAGTTATGCTTCCCGCCCTGACGCGCCACTACACCACATAGCACATCACTCACAAGCAACACTGGCACACTCGCCACATCAACCCACCATAACTCTCCACAGCCCAACGAGCAAAAAAGGGCTCGTCCTGAAAGCAGCGGCCTTTTCCCTTTTTTTTCGATCGCGTTAATTCTTTTTCTTTTGGCTCATCTCGTGTATTAGTAATCCAGTTTGTAATAGTATAAAATAAACAATAAAATTAACAGTATTAAGAGTCCAAAGGCTGTGTATAAGTGAGGGCTGATTTACTAGATCAGTTCTCATGGTAATAAACGTGGGCTGCAACACCCAAAACCGGTGCACTCAATATTAAACACACTTTATTTCTTTAGATAGAATTGTATATAGAAAACAGTAATAATAAGAAGACCAGAGTCAAACGTGAACTCTCATGGTACAGAAGAAATTTGAAGACTGTTTTTCTGTACAACCAACGGTAAGAATTTAAAGATTATGTTTTGAGTTTAACGTCTGATCTTACAAACTAAATAATTTTGGTCCTTCGAGCTGGATATAGTGCTCGGCCAAATTAAATAAAGCCGCGATAATATTAAAAGTACAGGCAATTGAAATAAAAAAAATTGCAAGACGGGTATATGTTCGCTCATATTAAGCTGAACACATAAGACGTTTTAGTAAGAAACTAAACGCAGTGATCTAACTATCATCAAGGAAAAAAAATATTATTAGAAAAATTAATATTTCCGAGATTCTATGGCGATATCAAAGAATCGTATTTTTTTGTTGTGTTGAAAATGTCAAATTTTGCACCGAAAAGTGATAATTTGTGAACAGCATTAATTT
>CM050323.1:39498962-39573962 GCA_027475135.1 Bactrocera correcta
ACAGAAAAACAGTCTTCACATTTCTTCTGTACCATGAGAGTTCACGTTTGACTCTGATCTTCTTATTATTACTGTTTTCTATCTAAAGAAATAAAGTGTGTTTAATATTGAGTGCACCGGTTTTGGGTGTTGCACCCCACGTTTATTACCATGAGGACTCATCTAGTAAATCAGCCCTCACTTATACACAGCCTTTGGACTCTTAATACTGTTAATTTTATTATTATCCTTTATTTGTATTCAATATTTATTTAGGATCAGTGTTTCTTCTCATATCTTAATTTTACATATCTTCGGGTTTTCTTAAATAAATGTATTTTCTTATCTACCAGACTATCTTCACACCATCTGTGTTTACTGTTGTTCTTGGGTTAGCATGGGATGTAACTCGCGCACGAGAATCCAAGTTGTTCGTTCAACGGAACTCTTCTACTGCGCAATATGCATGCAAAACCTACTTGTTCGTTCGCGGAATTATGTATGTCTCTTTCTAGTAAGGTTTTTGAATTAAAAGTATAAACACTTGTGTACCACCGGTGGTACACGCCGCCAGATAAACGAAGTGCCCGTGCACGTGAAAAAAATGAAGTGTTCCGATTGACTTGAAAATTAGCATTAGTTGTCACATTTTCCGTTTATAGCGTGGCTAGAGTGTTGTAACTGTATAACAGTGTGACCAGAGTGTGGGAAATGCTTTGGCAATTTTATAATAGTATGACTAGAGTTTGACTAGAGTATGGGCAATGCATTGGCAATCCGTAACAAAGTGCCATGTTCATATATTTATGAACATTGCTGGAAAAAAATAAAGACCTTTTTTGAGCTAAGAATTATTCATTCTATTTTTATTTAAGTATTTTATATTAACGCGAGTTAATTTTTACATGAAGTAAAAATGAGCCAATAGATAAGTTGTTGAGCTGCACCGAAATGTTCCCTTTTTATTAATACTCTTAAGACTAACTTATTACATGGATCTTGATTAAGAAACAACGGTTTATTGATTAAATTTGGAAATATGCTACGGTAATCTTTTCCTTTAAATAAAATTTTGCTTTTGTATTCTTGTTCCCATTCGTTTTTTATTTTGTTAAATACTTCTTTTGTTGCATCTTTGATTGACCACGGTATTCTTAGTAGTTCTCCGTCTTGTGTGGCATTTTTGGCTGCATTGTCTGCTTTTTCATTCAATTGGATATTGCTATGTGAAGGTATAGGATGAATTTCTATTGCTTGGATTGAAGACATATTTATAGATTCTATTATTTCTTGGGCAATAAAATTGTTGTTTTCGGAATCATTTAATACTATGATACTGCTTAAGCTGTCCGTCAAAATGGCTATTTTTGTAAATTTTTGGTCAATTGAAAATTCTATAGCTTTTTGTATTGCTAATAGTTCTGCTATCATGGAAGCAGTTTTTTGTTACAGTAGAAAGATTTAGAAGTATTTGACTTTTCATGGATGAACGCTGCGCTTGTTTTACTATCTTTAATAGACCCATCTGTAAATAATATTTCGTATTGATTTGTTTCTAATTGTTGAATTTTTTCTCTGTATATATTGTTTATTATTGATTGGTTTGCTTCTTTTTTATTGTTTACTACGCCTTTAAAGAAGTTATCGTTTATTCGTAATTTATTAGTATTGCTTGGGTTTTTATGCACTGGTGCGATGTTGAAAAAAATTATTTTGTATTTTTCAACACCTATCTACCAATATTCACCAAAGATTAAATCCAGTCACAATTGAGTTATTCAACAATATTCGTACTTCACTCAACAAATTAATTAATATATTCGATACTACCTTAATAAGCAATAGTTCAAATGACATCACAAATTAGAGTTTTACAATTTAATATACAAAGTTTGAAAAAACAAGGAAACAAGGAATTATTAGAAATCTGTCTTCACAACAATAAAATAGATATAGCTATATTAGCTGAAACATGGTTAACCAATAACAACGATACAAATCTAAACAATTATAATTACGCATATTCCAACAGACAAGATGGTTTTGGTGGTGTTGGAATATATATTAAAAAAAAAACATAAAATTCACAATATTTAAAATACCAAGTGAAATTGAACATATTGGTATAACGACATTAAATCTCAAAAGAAATATTAACATTATAAGTGTATACTGTCCACCAAACATAGCAACAAATACCTTCAAAATAGAAATAGAAAAATTATTTTTATACACAAGACAATTAAACAATATGACTCTTATTGGTGGTGACCTAAACGCCAGAGCAACAACATGGGATAGGATATCCTTTAATACCAAAGGAAACATTTTAGAGAACATTGCTACTCCCACTTTTGACTCCAATAATTCTAGATCAACTTTAGACGTAACTTTCATCAATAACACATGGAAAATAATAGATAAATTAACTATTAGTAACCATAGACCAATAACAATAACCTTATTTGACAATTTTCAACTCAAACATAAAGCAAAGAAAATCTTAATGAACCGTTTGTTAATTGATATGTTCACCAAGTTCAAAGTTGGCGACAGTTTAGATGAATTCAACAACTCAATCGAACAAACAGTACAAAAAAACACAATAAATATCAGCAACAATAACAAATATATTCCAAAGCATGGGTGAATCACAAAGATTATTTAGATTAAGAAACGCAGCAAGAAAGAAATACAATTAATACAAAACACTGGTTAATTGCGAATTACTTTCAAGAGCTGAAAAAAATCTTAGAGACCATATATTAGAACAGAAAAAGATTAATTTTCAAAAAACTATAGACGACATATCAATAACAAACAATAGTAAAGAAATGTGGGCTAAAATTAAAAACTTAAAAAAATATCAATGTGAAAAACAAATTAACAATTCCTGGAATAATCAAGACAAAATAAAATATTTGGAATTCATTGCTAGGACAACTACACAAAATCCCACAATCAATTATATCAACAACAACAGAGAAGAATCAATAGAAGAAATGAATATAGACAACTTTTTACAATTTTTACATACTAGAAATATGAAATCAGCCAAAGGACCAGACAACACCTCATACAATGTGATATTTCATTTATCCTATGAAGAAAAAGTAAAATTATTTAACCTAATAAAAAACATCTGGTTAAGAGGAAAAATACCAGAACACTGGAGAGAGATTAAAGTCATCCCAATTCCCAAAAAAAGGTTATGATACAACAAATATTTACAATTATAGACCATAAAAAACCACAACCTCACTTTTTCCAAGGCACCTCAAATTTCTTAGAAACAAAATGAAAAAAATGGAATCTACACTAGTGCACGCATATGCACAAGGAAAAAATTTATATTGCGTTTGTATTTATCTTAGGTACAATTTTAAACACTTTACAAAATGAGTGTCGGCTGAGGATTCCGACTTAGGATGAAACTGGATATATAAAAATGTTGGAAAACTGGAGGTTTAAGATGTTCGCACACGCGCAACTCCGACTGGATATATATATAAATGTTGGAAAACGGGAGGTTTAAAGATGTTCGCACGCGCGCAACTCCGACTGGATATATATAAAAATGTTGAAAAAACTGGAGGATTAAAGATGTTCGCACACGCGCAACTCCGACTGGGTATATATATAAATTTTGAAAAAACTGGAGGATTAAAGATGTTCGCACACGCGCAACTCCGACTGGGTATATATATAAATGTTGAAAAAACTGGAGGATTAAAGATGTTCGTACACGCGCAACTCCGACTGGATATATAAAGATGTTGCAAAACTGGGGGTTTTAAAAGATGTTCGCACACGCGCAACTCCGACTGGATATATTTTTATAAATGTTGGAAAACTGAGATTTGGCAACACGCCGTTTAAAGATGTTCGCACACGCGCACTCCGACTGAATATATATAAAATGAAAAAACTGGAGGATGATGAAACCGCTGTTCCAAAAAACGGATCGCACACGCGTACTTTTGACTGGATGTCGAGGATGATGAAACGTTATTATAAAATATGGCGCGCCCACGCGTACTTTTTGCGCGGAGAATGAAAAAAAGCGAAGTGAGTTGCAGTTGTCCTTTTGGCCCCCTTTTCTTTTCGCTTGTGTGTGGAATCAGCTGGTGTGTGGTGTGGAATGTAAGTTTTGCTGGTTTGTGACGTGGGTGTGATGAAGGTGCGTGTCAGTGTTGCGTGTGTGGATGCCCGGGGGAGGATGCTCTTTTGTACATCCGGGCCCCCCCTAGGCGAGTATTCACCCTAGTAACCTCTGAAGTTGTTGCAGTGTTGCAACAACGTTGCTGAGACCTGTCCTGCGACGAGCCTGCGGCCTAGGATGGCGCCTCCGATGCGAGGTGGTATGGTGATGACGGCGCCAGGCGCGGGACTTTTCCGACGGGAAGGCTTGCCTTCGCGGTTGCGGTCGCGGGAGTCGTCGGCGGGCAGTACTGCCGCGAGGGGGATGACGACGCTCAACGTCGGGTCCAGCATTGCGGTGGAACATGGTGTGATGGTGACCCATACACACCTGGCACTGATACCCGGTGGTGCATTCGCGCGTTAGATGGGTAGGCGCCAGGCAGTTTAAGCAATGCCCGTGGGCCTGGGCGACCTGCTGGCGTTGCTGAGGCGTCATCCCCTTGAATATACCGCAATGTGGCAATCGATGTCGGCGTCAACATAGCGCGCACTGAAGTGGTGCTGGTTCCGGAGACCGGGCTTGCGTGTCTCTACGCGGAGCTGTCGGAAGCTCTCGGTGGGCTGCGGGAACTATGGTTGTTCGCGGCGCTGCTACAGGGGTAGCTTTAGGGCGCGGAACAGTCACGGCCGAACGTACAGAGGGCGTTGGAGTATTGGGCATCTCGGCTTCCATATCGACCTGTCAAGAAATAGGATTTTTTTTTAATTATCATATATATATGTGTATATATCATATAGCCGGTGGTGGCACGTAATGTGGCAGGATTGAGTCGTCGTACGGATCGACATAGTGGGTGCGTTTACTATTATATATACATATACATACAATTTTTTTTTTTCTTTATTTCTTTGTTTATTGGTTGCGGTTACGTTTGGATTTTATCTGCGGTTGGCAAAAAGCATAATTTAACGAGCGGTCTAGTTAGCGTTCCCGATTGTGTACGGAGATCGACTACGCGAATATGACCGTCGGAGCCGTGGTAGAGTTTCTCTATGCGGCCAAGCCGCCATTCGGTAGGGGGGAGACAATCGTCATTGATTAAGACACAATCCCCAAAGCTTAGGCGCATTTTCGGTGATTTTCCATCGGTACCTTCTGTGGAGGTCCTTTAAATAATCATCTTTCCATCGGCGACTGAAGTCGTGATGGAGAATCTTAATTCTTTCCCAACGGTTTAATAAGGAAAGCGACTCCATGCCTGGCTCAGGTGTGGCCAGAATGGGCGCTCCTTTAAAAAAATGCCCTGGCGTGAGGGCAGTAAAATCTGAGGGGTCTTGCGAGAGTGCAGCGAGAGGCCGTGAGTTAAGAACGGCTTCAATTCTAGTTAAGAGTGTCGTGAACTCTTCATAATTGAATTTATAGTTGCCAGCTAGCTTCTTGAAATGAGATTTGAAGCTTTTTACAGCTGACTCCCATAAGCCGCCCATGTGAGGGGCGCTTGGGGGGATAAACTCCCAAATTTGATACCTTGGGGAGCGTATTTTTGGACAATTTCCGGTGAGACTTGTCTGGTGAAGTCCACAAACTGTTTTTCGGTAGCTCTTTGCGCTCCGATAAATGTTTTACCATTATCGCTCATGATTTTTGATGGAAAACCTCGTCGTCCGACGAAACGAGCAAAAGCCGCAAGAAAAGCCTCCGTCGTCAGATTCGTACATAGCTCAAGGTCAGTGGCGTAACTATACCGTTCGAGGCCCGTGGCAAATTCATCGAATGGGCCTCCTGCCCTCCCACTTCCCCAATATATAAAGAAGCTGAACCGACAAAAATAGTATTTTTTATTTGATAATATTTATTTATACACTTTTATTTGTAAGAGTTAACTAATAAATCACTACGTGAAGTAGGTACATACAAACTTTATAATTATAATTTCTTGATTTTCTAATTATTCATTTTTAATTAAAGGTACCTAATTTAAAGTACATATTGAACTGAAATCACAATTTTATTTTAAGCACACAATTTTAATTATTAAAATTCCTTTCTTCGGACTTTCTGTTCAGCAAAAGTGTTAATGACATCATCAAAGTTCAAATTTCGGGCCATAAAATTTTCGATGGATAGAATAGCCAAATTGCTTAACCTTTCTTGTCCCATAGAATTTCTTAAATAAGTTTTTATCAATTTCATTTTTGAAAATGATCGCTCGGCACTAGCCGTAGTTACAGGAATGGTGAGAAATAACAGAAATGCAGTGCACACTTCAGGAAAGCTTGAAGATATAAAATGATTCTTTATTATTAATAAGTCAGCAAGTTCTCTTATAGAAGATGACCTTTCTATTTCATTTTTAAAAAGAGGATCGAAAACTGAGAATTTCTTTGGAAAACGACATAGATATATCTTTTTTATATAAATGGACAAATGCTAAAGCCATTGCCAATAAATCAGTATCATTCAAGTTTTGCAAAGGGGCAGGCTGCAAGACACTAAAATTGGAAACAATTTCATTCATTCCAAGGAAACGCGATCTAAGTTGATTAATGATGATGTCTAATACACGATAGAATACGTTCACTTTAAAAAAGCTTTCAGGATCTTGGAGACGTTCATCCTCACAAATTTCATCAAAATGACGTTTCACTTTTCTCTGACGAGTTTTAGGAAATTCAGGGTTTATGGCCCATTTAACTGCAATACTATTTGCTTCCGTTTTTAAATCTTCAAATTCATGTCGATACTTTTCAAGTTCTTCTAGACAGACTTGCAAACGCTTTGAGGCATTTGAAAGATCGATGGCTTTAGATTGAAGTGCTTTAGAAGCCGCGTCTATGGTTTGTAAGACTTTGCAATGGAAAACCAGCAACATAATAAAATTGTAGTTCTCTACCTTCTTCTTTAGCAAGATAGCTTCATTTCTCTCATCGGATTTGGAATTTGATAAAATGGTTTTTGTTAGCGCTTTTTGAACATCAACAAATCGAACCTTTAAAGCAAACATGGCATCAAAACGTCCTGCCCATCTAGTTGGATTCATTGTTTTTAATGTTACTGAATTTGATGATACAACGGTTTCTCCTTTTTTGTTGTCAGATATAAAACTAGATAATATATTCCATCGTCTAATACTATGGCCAAAAAAATTATAAATTTGTTGCACAGTTTCGAACAACGTTTGTATTTCTATGACCTCTTTTACTGCATCATTTTCTACCAAGTTTAAATTATGAGCAGCACAATGGACATACACTGCATTTGGCTCTATATCTCTTATGAGTTTTTGAACTCCGCCATAAGTACCTTTCATGGTATTAGCTCCATCGTACCCTTGTCCACGGCACTTATTCAGAGAAATACTTTTGTCATTTATGGATTTTATTATCTGCTTGGACATTGCTAAGGCAGTTTGATCCTTAACCTCATGAAATCCTAAAAAAGACTCTTTAATTACGAGCGCCTTTGGAATTCCATTTTCATCTTTCTCGATTACACAGTAACGGTAAAGTTCACACAATTGATCTGTTTTGGAAATATCTTGAGTAGTATCAAACAAAATGGAATAAAACGGTGCGGTGACTATTTCATTTACCAGAGCATTTTCCACTTTTTGAACCAGAACAGCAATGAGCTCATTTTGTATTTTTTGGGCTTAAGTATTTAATCTGGCCCTTAGGTTTGCTTAGCAAATCTTGTAAAATAGGATCGTATTTAGCTAATAACTCAACAATACTCAAAAAATTTCCTTTTGGACCAGAATCGTTGCCATATACCGTTTCTTTATGGCCACGAAAAGCTAAATTACAGGTTGAAAGTGTCAGAGTAACATCAAGGAGTCTAGTGAGTACCTGGCGCCAAAAAAATTTTTCTCTCTTGAAATAGACTCTTGTTCTTCATCTAGTGTTCCATGTAACTGCCACTGTCGATGTACAAAACATGAATGCAAATGTTCTTTCGATGTCTCATGTCTTTCTATGGCTTCCACAATATGTTTCCAATCATCATAGCCTTCCATCCAAATATTTTTTATATTTTTAGATGCCCTATTTGCGAATAACCAACATGGTTCACAATATGCTTTTTGAAGCAATAGAGAATAGGACAGCCATGTACGTTCTAACTTTACGCCAGATTTAGAAACAGTGTAATAATATTTATCTAAGAAAAATCTATTGTTACTATCCCCTTTAAAAAAGGGGGCCCTTTTTGGGTTTTCAGTGTCCATTTTCGATCACAAACCCTTTTACTTGATCATTGAGTTCTTTAAAGTTACCTTTATCAGTAACATGCGGTAAAGATTTTAATTTTTCTATGTCCAAACATGATTCATTTAAAGATTTGCTCGTACCTGGTTGTGGTTGCTCTGAATCTAAATATTCACTGTTATCGGGCCCTGCGATATTGGCACTTATGTCATCATTTTCTACCTTTCCGTCGCGCTGTTCATTTGATTCTTCTTGTATACTATCTTGATTATTAAAGTACTGACTTATTTTAGGTAACTTTTTATTTTGTTCTTCAGACTCTTTCTTTCGCTTTCGTTTTTCGCTTCCACTCTGATACTTTCTAGAACAAAACCGCAAAAAGTTTGTAATAATACTATAGTTTTTATTTATTGAAAAAACTACTTAATTGCTAACAAATGCCAAAAAAGCGACCGTAAAAATGTTTATAACGAAAGTCCACCGATTGTTCAAAGTTCAATTCAAGTGTCAAATTTTGTAAGTTTTGAAAGAACGATGAACATAGGTACCGAAATAGTTTTGGAGGTTACGAATGTCAAAATAGTGAATTGATTTTGAAATGCGCGATGAGAATCATTATTTTAAATATTAGAATAAAATTCTTACCGAGTAGACATTGTCAACTTCAATTTAATTCACCAACTCTTTATTTCACTAACACTATAGCAGTTACTCTTAGCACTGATTGATTACGTTGGCGCTGCCGCGGCTTATATAGCCACGCACTCCTCGCTGATGCCGACGTGTCCTTCTAGGATATTGCGTCTGGAAACTACAAGAACATAACGCTATACGGCGCCAAATGTAGCTATTGCTTAGACAAGCAGACAGCCACGGCACCAGACTCAGCAATTGTTTACGTAGACAAGCAGACAGCCACGGCACCAGACTCAGCAATTGTTTACGTAGACAAGCAGACAGCCGCGGCGCCAGATGTCTACAACAAAACAAATGCTATTCCATATGCCTACAGCTATTGTTCATCATAAGGGATGCATATAGCAATACAAATACAATTTAATACTACTTTTGTAACAATATATACAAAATCGAATCGGGGATTCCCCAAGCATCAGCAAGTATTACCAACATAAATTTTAAGCAGTGTTGCCGTTTGAGAAAGAAAAAAATACACCAAACTCATTTCAAAATTGCGCTAAACTTTAGCTGTGAATTTTTAATGGCAATAAGAGAAGATGTGTTTTTATGTGAATTTATTTAACCATTATTACATTTTTCAAAATCAATTAAATTAAATAACTGAATATCTTTCTGGTCATCATTACGTTCGGGTGCGGTTGGTGTGCCTTCACCAGATGCCGTTTTTTTTTTTACAGTTTTAGTCATTTTCTTCAAACCGTGTTCAGGCAACATAAAAGTGTGGCAATCGTATCATTATAATTGAACTCTGTTAGTAAAATCAGAGACAGTCATAACATAACACTTTAATGTAAAAAAGAGACAAAATATTAAACGCATCAATAACATTGTGGTCGGGGGAAAACTAAATCCTTTGGGGAATTCCCAGCTCGTTATTTTCCTAACGTTTTACGGCTCTGACAATTAACTTATTGGCTTAAATTTACGATCGTCAATAATTTTTACAATTTTCTACTAGATTCCGAAAATATTTTTTAGCGCATTGTACTGAGAAAAAAAGTGCTGAAGAGTCTAGATTTGCGCTATCTAGCGCGAAATGTACTAAAACGGCAACACTGATTTTTAAAGCCGGCAGTATACCTAGTCTCAGCGAGACACCCTGAGACATGCCCAGTGAATATAAATGTAAACCAATATACACATTTTTGAGGTATGTTTGTCCACACATGTTTCCGAAATTATTACGAGTAATTGGATTTTGACCTTTCTTTCTAAAACTGGGTTAAATTTTTGTTTACTAATGCATTGAAAGTTTAATACCTAGGTATATTTTTTTTAGTTGTGTATGCAACTAAGAAGGTAACAAATAAATTAAAGACAAAACTTTTTTTTTTACTTAAGTAATGTCTATGTGTAATAATAAATGTTGGAAATTGAGATTTCCTCTGACCGGGGGCCCCTTTGGGGTGGGGGCCCGTGGCATTTTGCCGACTTGCCACCCTATAGTTACGCCACTGCTCAAGGTGTACTGCTTTTGTCGTGAAACAGACAAAAACAGCCACATAGCCTTTCATGAGGGTAGGAGACCTTAGCATGGATGCCTTTATCATAAAAGGCCCAGCAAAATCTACACCTGTAGTGGTGAAAGGCAGAGCAAAATTGCAGCGTTCAGGTGGAAGTGCTGCCATAATCTGCGATCGCATTTTCTGCTTATGCATAGTGCAGATTTTGCACATGAAAATGCATTTCTTTATTTGGGGCTTCAGTCGGGGGATGTACAGCTCTTGGCGGACCATATGTTGCATGAGGCGATGTTCGGCGTGGAGCATTAGTATGTGGATATATCTAATAAATAAAGTGGCAAACGGACACCTCTCTGGTATGATTATAGGGTGGCGTTCATTGTACGTTAGGCTTGAATTAGCAAGCCGACCATTCGCACGAAGTAAACCCTTCGTATCTAGAAATGGGTTTAGGACTAAGAGTGAGCTCTTTTTATCGATAGGCTTCGATTCTCTTAGTAATTCTATATCGCGGCTGAAATAGCGCGTTTGGGTTGATGCGATAAGAGCGACCTTTGCTTTTTGTAAGTCTTGGTGCGTCAATTTATCGCAATGGAGATGAGTTGCTCCTTTAACTTTAAGTTTAAGCCGCTCTAAAAACTTGAGCATATAGGCAACTACCCGGAGGGCTGGGGGGAACGATGAAAATCGTTCAAGGATGTCAATGTCATCCAGTGTTGCATGATAAGTGTCGATTTTACGACTTTCTGGGGCGAGTACGTTGCGCATGGGCGATTGTGGCCAAGAATCGGGAGATTCTGTTAACCATTGGGGGCCATTCCACCAGAGGGTAGAGGTGGCGAGATGCAGAGGCTTGCATCCTCTTGTACCTAGATCAGCAGGATTGTCAGCACTGGCTACGTGACGCCAAGTGGCTGATCCTACTAGGTCAAGTATTTCAGATGTTCGGTTAGAAATATAAGTTTTCCACGCATGTGGTGGTTTTTCTAACCAGGCTAGAACTATCTCGGAATCGGACCATAAATATAATCTGTATTTCGCCATTTTTAAGTGGGTCTGCACCATTGAAGCTAGCTTTGCTAGTAGCAGAGCGCCACAGAGTTCAAGTCGTGGGAGACTTAAGGTTTTTAGAGGCGCAACTTTTGCCTTTGCCGCTAATAAGTGGCTTGTAGTTGCGACATCGGTTTGTGTACGCACATATATAGTGGCACAATATGCCTTTTCAGAGGCGTCGCAAAAGCCGTGTAGCTCCACTTTGTATTCGGGGGAATAGTTTACCCACCGTGGAATTTGTATCTTCGAGATGTCGTTCAAGTTATTAGCGAACTGGGACCATTTTTCTAACCGAATAGGTTTCACCTGTTCGTCCCAGTCGGTTCCGTCTAGCCATAATTCTTGGATCAAGATTTTCGCTTGTATCATAATTGGCGAAAGCCATCCTGCGGGGTCAAAAAGTTTTGCCACCGAGGAGAGAATTTGGCGTTTGGTACTGGCGGATAATGCGGATATGGACTCAGTCGTGTATGAAAACTGGTCCGATATCGCATTCCATTGGATGCCTAGTGTTTTTGTTGTACTATCCTTTTCAAATATAAGGAAATTAGTATCCAACAAATGGTCTTTAGGAATATTTTTTAAAATATTTGGGTGATTGGCAGTAATTTTTTTTAAAGGAAACCCTGCGGTATTGAGGGCATTTATTACCTGTGATAAGGTCTCGTATGCTTGTGGAAGACTGTGGCTTCCAGACAGGATATCGTCTACATACGTTTGCGTTTTTAAGACTTGTGTCGCCAGTGGAAATTCTGGCTTTGTGTCTTCTGCCAGTTCGTGTAGTGTACGAATGGCTAGATATGGGGCACAGTTTACGCCAAAAGTAACTGTTTTCAATTTAAAGTCGCGTAGTGGACTATTGGCAGATTTTCGGAAAATAATCCGCTGAAAATCTTGATCATCTTTATGAACCAGTATTTGTCGATACATCTTCTCGACATCTCCATTGAATACGTATTTGTATATACGCCAGTTCAATATGAGGAGCATTAAATCTGGTTGCAATGTGGGTCCCGTAAATAGAATATCATTTAGGGAATTACCTGAGCTCGTGGATCGTGATGCATTGAATACAACTCGAACTTTTGTTGTTTTCTTCTCAGGCTTTACTACTGCATGATGTGGCAAGTAGAAAGAGTAATATTTGCCTTTTATGATTTTTTCACATGGGCTTATTTCCTCCATGTGATCTAAAAGAAGGTATTCTTCCACGACACCATCATAAACTTGTTTAAGATCGCCTTTTTTAAGTAGGTTTTTCTCCATACTTAGAAACTGCTGTATTGCAGAGGTGCGAGAGTGACCTAAGGCGAGTGTGTCTGGAAATTGTTGTCTTATTGGTAGTCGTACGACATACCGACCATTATCTGATCGAGTAGTTGTGGCTTTGTAAAAGTCTTCACAATACTGATCTTCTGGTGTTGAAATTGGAACGGGGGGGAGTTCTTCTACCTCCCAAAACTTTCTCAATTGTGAATTGAGGTACTCGTTTGAGATTTCCTCAACTTGAGTTGTCATGGCTGTGACTGGTTCCGCAACTAGTCCACTTAGGACCCATCCGAAAATGGTATTTTGCGCCAGTAGTGTTTTCGAAATTTTTTCAACACCTTCTAGTATAATTTGCGATATGAGATCGCTGCCTAATAGAAGGTCTATTTGAGCGGGGGTGTTGCAGTTGGGATCTGCTAGAGTGAGATGTGAAATCTTATCCCACTGCTTGCTATTTATTTGATAACTTGGAAGCATGTTTGTTAGTTGCGGTAAGACAATAGCATTTGCTTGAATGCGCTTATCCGCTTGGGGGGAAATTAGGATAATGGGGCAGATTTTATGTGAGTTTTGTACTACTCGTCCGCCCATTCCCGTAATTTCATAGTTGGCATGTTTTGTTGGCAGTTTTAGCCTATTTTGTGCCCTAGACGCTATGAATGATCGTTGCGATCCTTGGTCTATTAGGGCTCTTAGTTTGAACAGTTCTCCTCGATGTTCGATGGAGACAACTGCTGTAGGTAGTAGTACTCTACTATGATTTTCGCTGTGTAGCGTTTGAGTTTTTATTGCCTTTGAACAACATGGTGTCTCTTGGCAATTTTCTTGAGGTTTTGTTTCGGGAGTTGCTGTGGCAACTAAACCCGTGGTTTTTTTTGAAAAAGCGCTGCTATGAGATGTGTTGGGAAAGTTATTGAGATGTAACATAGAATGATGCCTTTTGTGGCAGTATACGCAATTAAATTTGCTTTCGCAATTATTAAGATTGTGTGAGTGGGACAAGCAGTTTGTACAGAGTCTTTTTGACCTGACAAAGTTGTTCCTTTCAGTCACATTCATTTTTTTAAATTTCTCGCAAGCTTTTAACTTATGCCCTCCAGAACACAGTTCGCATGACGTGAATTTACTTTGTTCAGATGTGAACGATTGTGCTTTGAAAAAGCTTCTGTTTAAATTATTGTTGCTTCCGGCTTGGGGTCTATTGAAGCTTCGATTTAAGTCTTGTTGAACGTTTTTAGTTCTGACTACTTTTTTGTCTACCCTTTCCGCAATTTCGTATTGGGTAGTTAAGAAATCTTTCATCTGCTGCCACGTTGGGCATTTTCTTCTTGATGAGAGCGATTGCTCCCACAAAAGTAATGATTTTTCTGGCAAGGCGGCGGTACATATGTTTACCAGAATAGGATCCCAATTGTGAGTGGGAATGTTTTGTGTCGATAGAACCGACAAACAGTTGGAAACAGTGGATTCTAGTTTCATGAACTCTTCACTGGTTTCTCTTTGAATTTTAGGCAAGTTCATAAGTATCGTCACTTGCTTGTCAACTAATATTCTCTCATTTTCATATCTTTGTCTTAAAGCTTCCCAAGCTAAATTAAAATTGTCGTCATTCAATGCGAACTGCTTGACTATTACGCCTGCTTGACCTTTAGTTTTGTATCGGAGGTGATACAATTTTTGCGCTTGTGACAATTTGGGATGGTTTATGTACACGGCTGTAAACATGTCCCGGAAGGACGGCCATTGTTCATAACCTCCATGAAATATTTCCGTATCACACGCTGGCACTTTGAGATGAATGCCTGAACTTGCCTCTTGGGCTTGCAATTGTGGTAACTCTACTCTACTGTGGGGAGTAGGTGCAATTGCCTTCATAAGCTTTAATTGATCTGATATCATTGCTTTTGTGTCTTCATAGCGGTCTAAGCAGTTTTCGTATTTGGCGTAAGCCGAGGATTTGAAATTTTCAGGTAGATCTGAATCATCAGTTTCTACTATTGCGTCGTATGCAGCTTGGAGGCGTGTCCAAAAATTGTCAATAGATTTTTTTTTAATTTCTAGTACCGATTCAGAGTTGTCCTGAATCGGTGAAGATGCAAATCGAGTGCAGTATTTAATTAAGCTATCACTCTCAGAAATGAATTTAATATACGAAATGTCTTTCCCCCTTTTTTGCTTTGTAGCACCTTGCTTTGAGCGTGTAGCTTCTGCAGGTGTACATGGACTTTTGTCATCATTAACCATTTTGGGAATTTTTAAGAATTCTGCTTTTGATTCTTTTGAATCTGTGTCCATTCAGAAAATTGTATTTAATAAAATATATAAGTATATTTTATTATAATTGAAATTTGTGTCACCGAATACTCTTTTTAATAAATAAGAGTTAATATTGCCGAAATATTGGATTATTAAAATATGTAGTATGTTACCGAACGCTCTTTTCAAAAAATAAGAGCTTTTATTTCCGCAAAAGAATACAATAATGCGTGTATCGATTGTATTTATATCGTTTGTCGAAATTTTTTCTTTTTATTTATTTTCGAAATATTATTATTTATTATTTTTTTTTTTTTTTTTTTTTGGATTTATTCGTATGCCCTTGTATCAGTGCGCACTGAAACTGGTTCAATATCCTTTGTACATACTTGTGGATTTTATGTGCATATAGTATGCGTTAAATAAAATATGTGCAATTATGCTTGTTCTTGTGTGACAAGGAACAAGATAAATGCTAGAAATCGCCAAAATTGGACTTTCAATATATGTGTGTATGTATGTACAAAGGTATGTAATTAGATTGCAATATTTAATTTCTGAACCAAAATTCTTTTGATTTTCCGCACCCAAATATATTTTCCCAATATCTCTTGATTATTTGTATCCTATTTTTATAGGTATACGCATGTGAGAATATAAGGCAATATCGAAATATTTCGCGATTGTGTACTCGCGTTCAGAAATATGCGCAAAAGCGCTAATGTATAATATATATGTATGTATATGTATATATGGTACGTATGTATATATATCAATTTTAGTTATATAATGTATATAATCCGCTTGAGGATATGTATATATGTATGTTTGTACTTATTCCCTTTTATGCTGTATTCTTCTTGCGATTTTTGCTTACTTTTTGGAAGCAATTCCTCTCACAGCTTAATAAGCTGAAGAGGTATTGTTCGTATAATTGGCAAGTGTCCCTCTCACAGTTAATGAGCTGGAGCGGTATTGCCAGAATAATTTGAAAATAAATTGAAAATATTGAATTTTTTCTCTGTGGGAATTGTGTGTATTGTATACACGAAGGTAAGTGTAAAAAGCAAGGAATAATTATTGTTTAGTTAAATATATTTAAATATATATATATATATATATACTGTGGATACATATATACATATATATTATGTACCGTATTGGATTCTACCGGTACTTAAATTTGCCGCCGATTTAGAAATTTTTCCAAACCGTTTTTTTAAAACGGGTTTAATTTCTAGCGGTTCTATTAAATTGACCGTTTGCGCAACGCTACATACATATATACATATAATAAATAGAATCAAAAGTGAAATGGATACACTCACCCTGATTTTCCTCAGGGACTTTGGGAATTTATTTTGGTTTAACCGTGGTGCGTTTCCTGGCTTGTCTCGATGGGAATTCCTTCCAACGCCGGCGTTCCGCTTGCTGTGTTGATGGTTCTTTTTTTTTTTTTTTCCACTTTTGTTTTATTTGTATTTTGTTGTTATTTATTTGTTTGTTATAATTTCGCGCCCGAATTTTATTTAGTTTTAGTTTGCACCCACTTTGGTTGACTTTTATTAATATTATTTATTAATTAGGGTATCACACAATTTTGTGCACTTTTACTTTTAGATTTAGTATGTATGTATATATTATTTCACTGCATTTGTGCACCCTTTTTTTTTCTTGGTTCTTTCACCACACTTTTTGTTTTCTCATATGTAGATTGGTGTGAATTCACCATTTAAATTTCACTTTCATATGTAAAACTTTTTGTTGTTGTTTTACATATATGTATATGCATATATATATAGATATGTATATATATATTGTACCGTTTCACCAAAGTGCCGTTCGTTTTGTCTCGAAGGACCATATAAAAACCACAACCTCACTTTTTCCAAGGCACCTCAAATTTCTTAGAAACAAAATGAAAAAAATGGAATCTACACTAGTGCACGCATATGCACAAGGAAATAATTATATTGCGTTTGTATTTATCTTAGGTACAATTTTAAACACTTTACAAAATGAGTGTCGGCTGAGGATTCCGACTTAGGATGAAACTGGATATATAAAAATGTTGGAAAACTGGAGGTTTAAAGATGTTCGCACACGCGCAACTCCGACTGGATATATATATAAATGTTGGAAAACTGGAGGTTTAAAGATGTTCGCACGCGCGCAACTCCGACTGGATATATATAAAAATGTTGAAAAAACTGGAGGATTAAAGATGTTCGCACACGCGCAACTCCGACTGGGTATATATATAAATGTTGAAAAAACTGGAGGATTAAAGATGTTCGCACACGCGAGTTGTGGTTATTGAACCGTGTTTTTAAGGCTCGGTCAATAACGATGAATATTGAACTTTAGTTCAAATATTCTTATTAACACTAAACTTCGGTTTGGTGTATCGCTAAAAGAAAATCACGACTTGTCGGATTAACCGTCAGAATTCTTCTGTTCATTTATTTCCAATATTTTCTTAAGCTAAGTTCTATTTTCTGATACAAAATACATTATTTCTTTTCTTATTATTATTTTGGCGCAACCACTTGTAGTTGCGACAATATTTGTCAAGTGGCCTACTTCTCACATTACATCAATTGCATTCCCTCAAATATTTATGTTGCACTATTTATTGTGACGTTAATTGCTATCGCAATATTCGTTTGAACATATTAAATGTGCAGCGGAAATGCAATGTGATCCAATGTAAGTGCCCTGGTTTGTTTCGAAATATGATATGCATATTTCGTGTGGTCGCAATATTGTTGCGGTAACAAAAAAGGGAAAATATTTAAGTAGACCAATTAATTCTAAGTGTTTTGGGGTAGGTTGTTAACGTTGACGTCGGCATTATTTCTTTGTTGCAGTTCTTATGAATTGCAGTTGCATTCATATCGGTCATGCCGATAGTGGTTGGCGTCGACGTCGACGTAACTCCTCCCCCCCCTTTATTGAGCTCTCTCCTGGGAGATCACATTAGTAATTTTGAAAATTTTTTCTCTTGTTTTTACAATAAATGATTATCGAAAGACTGACTATAATTACAATTGATATTGTATATATGCTTATATGTATGTATTGTTGTCGTTTTTGATATTTAACTTCATCTATAAAGTTTATATTTTCTATTTGTTGTAATATAATATCATCAAATATAAGTTTCTTATTTATATCTTTAATGTTGTCTATATCGCTTGCTAATACAATGCTACTTTTAATTATTTTACTTTTTGTTGAAAATGTTTTATTATTAATTGTTATGCTACAATTGTAAAAATGTATTAAATAGTTTCCGCTTAAGGGAGAGCTGTTGTTTATAATGCAGTCACTTTCTACACTAGTATTTTTAGTATTCTTTACAAATATAATTCCTTCGTTAATGTTCCTACCGTAAATTATTGCCGATAAATGAGGCGGAATATTATTTAAAAATGTTTTTAATATTAATGACTCGTTAGTCTTAGGAGAAAATTCTGTCGGCTTATTTTCGTCTAAATTATATTTTGAGTTAAGCTTATCTAATATGTTTTTTAAGTTGTAATAATAATGACTTACATTATACTGCCTGGTTGTGATGGCCTGGTGAAAGAGTTGGTGGTAGCTTTCCCTTATTCCGAAGTTCCGTATCAGTTCTGTCTTCACTTCGTCCCACGATGAGTCTCTGTTTAGTGTCCGTATTGTCTGGAGCGCCTCTCCTTGGATCTTGGTCTTTATGTGTCTCTCCCATACATAATTTTTGACCGCTTGGTTCTCGTCGAACAAGGGCAGGATCAGTTCCACCTCTCCAATGAATGAAGATATGTCGTAGCTCCCGTCGCCTCTGAACTCTTTGATTTTCGCAGCTTCCTTAAGGAGGTCCGACGCTGATATCCGGTTTAGATCGTTGTTGATGATTGCCATTGTGGTAGTTAAATGTGTATAATTGTGTTTTTTTTTTTTTTTTTTTTTGAGAAGTTAGTTCTTTTATATTTATAAAATGATGTAACACTGTTTGAACCCGCAAGCAATAGTAAGTTTCTTATAAATGATTCTATGACTTTTGGCAGTTAGATTTCGTAATATGTCAGAAGTTCACTCTAAAATATTTTTTTTTTTTTACTTTAATAAGTACGTTTAAGCGGTTGACATGTTGTGTCAGGCTCTTTTTTTCTTTGTCTAAGGGCAAAGTTCCGTCGACTGCGCCAGTTGTGGTTATTGAACCGTGTTTTTAAGGCTCGGTCAATAACGATGAATATTGAACTTTAGTTCAAATATTCTTATTAACACTAAACTTCGGTTTGGTGTATCGCTAAAAGAAAATCACGACTTGTCGGATTAACCGTCAGAATTCTTCTGTTCATTTATTTCCAATATTTTCTTAAGCTAAGTTCTATTTTCTGATACAAAATACATTATTTCTTTTCTTATTATTATTTTGGCGCAACCACTTGTAGTTGCGACAATATTTGTCAAGTGGCCTACTTCTCACATTACATCAATTGCATTCCCTCAAATATTTATGTTGCACTATTTATTGTGACGTTAATTGCTATCGCAATATTCGTTTGAACATATTAAATGTGCAGCGGAAATGCAATGTGATCCAATGTAAGTGCCCTGGTTTGTTTCGAAATATGATATGCATATTTCGTGTGGTCGCAATATTGTTGCGGTAACAAAAAAGGGAAAATATTTAAGTAGACCAATTAATTCTAAGTGTTTTGGGGTAGGTTGTTAACGTTGACGTCGGCATTATTTCTTTGTTGCAGTTCTTATGAATTGCAGTTGCATTCATATCGGTCATGCCGATAGTGGTTGGCGTCGACGTCGACGTAACTCGCGCAACTCCGACTGGGTATATATATAAATGTTGAAAAAACTGGAGGATTAAAGATGTTCGTACACGCGCAACTCCGACTGGATATATAAAGATGTTGCAAAACTGGAGGTTTAAAGATGTTCGCACACGCGCAACTCCGACTGGATATATATTTATAAATGTTGGAAAACTGAGATTTGGCACACACGCCGTTTAAAGATGTTCGCACACGCGCAACTCCGACTGAATATATATAAAATGAAAAAACTGGAGGATGATGAAACCGCTGTTCCAAAAAACGGATCGCACACGCGTACTTTTGACTGGATGTCGAGGATGATGAAACGTTATTATAAAATATGGCGCGCCCACGCGTACTTGTTGCTGCGGAGAATGAAAAAAAGCGAAGTGAGTTGCAGTTGTCCTTTTGGTCCCCTTTTCTTTTCGCTTGTGTGTGGAATCAGCTGGTGTGTGGTGTGGAATGTAAGTTTTGCTGGTTTGTGACGTGGGTGTGATGAAGGTGCGTGTCAGTGTTGCGTGTGTGGATGCCCGGGGGAGGATGCTCATTTGTACAGACCAATATGTTTACTTTCAGTACTATCAAAAAGTATTGAAGGCATCTTAAGAAGACATATAGAAAACAAAATAAATCACAATAATTTATTACCCTCAAGATCTAATGTATTAATGATCTGATCAACACAATTGCTTTACTTAAAAAACAAAAATACCAAGTAATGGCTACATGTATCGACGTGGAAAAAGCATATGATTCTGTTGATGTGGACATCTTAAAAGATATACTATCTACAACTCAAATTAATGCTAAAGTAACAGATTGGATTATTTCATTTTTAAAACGAAGATATCTCAAACTAGATCATCAAAAAGTTATCACTAACAATGGTTTAACACAAGGCAGTGGCTTAAGTCCAACACTTTTTAATCTATACACTGCACAATTACACTCAAAAATATATGAAAAATGTAAACTATTCCAGTTTGCCGATGATTTTTTCATCATAAGAAACGGGACCAAACTCAAAATATTCTGAAAGAAAAAATAAAAGAATTCATCACTGAATGCAACAAAATCAATTTAAAAATAAACCTTAATAAAACCAAAAGTATATATTTCAACCAACGTAACACACAAATAGACATTCATATAAATAAATGGAATACGCTGCATCATCTTTTTCCAATATTTCGAAATCCGCTTCACAGAAATTGTCAACTTGCTGCAATTCTAACCTCAGAAGATGTTTGGGATGAATTAGATCTACTCCGACACATGTAATTTATCATATGACCGCAGAGCTGCCACCTAAATATAGGTTAGAGATGGCAACAGCCAAAGAAATAATTAAATGTATTGCATAGGTGTTTTGTTATGGCTGCACTTAACTCATTTACTGTGTTTTGTGTTTCTTGTAATTTTCGTGTTTCAATAATGATTTCGTTGCTTTTGATTGGTTTGATTGCTTCTCTCCATTCCTGCATCGTATTTCTTGCATTTGCCTGTTCTCTACGTCTATTGCTGTTTGTATTGTTAGTATTACTTTTAATTACTTTTCTGAATGGTAAGATTTTGTGGATGTATGCTGTGGATTCGTTATTTTGATGAGTATTATTAGTGTTTTTGTTATGTAATTCGGGAAAATTTTTGTCGTAGTTGTCCAAAAGTTCGAAGCGGTTACCTAAAATGCCTGCAACTTTTCTGTGGGCTTCTCTGTAAGAGCTTCTTTCTATGGTCATCATTCTTTTAATTATGTATGGTTTTACCCTTGCTGGGCATTCTTTTGTTGTTGGTGCATGTTCCAAGTTGCAGTTCACACATAATAATTTTTTGCATGCTTCTTCTTCTGCGTGTATTTGGAAACATTTTTTACATCTCGATCTAGTTTCCTTACAGTGCTGTGCGAAGTGGTTGAAACGGTAGCACTTGTAGCACTGTGTTAACGCTATGAATGGGCTTACCTTAATTTTAGTGTAGGCATATGTTATGAATTCCGGGATGGTTTGGCCTTTGAAAAAACTTTTACCCTTCTTGTTGGAGATTTGACATCGCTTTCGTTTTTAGACCTGTTTTCCACTCTCATAAACTTTAGTATTGGCACACTAGAGTGTACGTCTTTCATGAGCTCTTCCATTGTGATTTCTTTGGGGATATCGAAAATGATGCCCACTTTGGCTACGCAGTGTTGAAGGATTTTTGGTTCGTATCCTTTGTCTCTCAAAAGTTGGTTGTTGCATACATCGTTTGCAACTTTTGCCGTCTTGCATAGAACCTTGACTCTTCCATATCCAACTTTTTTCACTTCTTTGGCCATATCCATATTTTAGTTTCTTGATCAAGCCCGTGATCGCGACCGTGTTTATCGCGCTTCGTTCATTTCCTCTGTATTTGGTATCTATATATCTCAGTATATACAATAGACAACCTTTTGCGTGGTAGCTTTCGTGGGGGTGAATAGCGGCCATCTTGGATTATCAGTGGTAGCAATCTGTAGCAACGCAGTGATGTATAAATTGAGGTACTAAATACTTAGCAAATTTATTTTATATATTTTAGTACTTACTTTGGTACCCACTCCTTTGAGAACGAAATATATACTTTCTTTTTTTTTTGGTTCACTTCACAATGTACCGCAACTTTTATTGGAGGATAAAAAACGTTATAATAAGGATCTTCTGGTCGGATACCAGTGAAGGTGACAATGTATATGAAAATAGATGATGTGTGATCGCTGTATTGAACTCGTGGACTCCCTGGTCGGGTACCAGTGGAAGTGTACAGGTTTTCTATAAAACGATGTGGTGATGATGTGTTGATTCCGCTGCTGCGCGCCGAAGATGATGAAAAGGTAGATATGTATATAAAACCGTGGAGCGAAAATGATGAAAACTGAGTATATATAATCGTGGAGCGCTGGCCGACACTGATGAAAACTGCGTATATATCAAACTGATGAAAACTGCGTATATATCAAACTGATGAAAACTGCGTATATCAAACTGATGAAAACTGCGTATATATCAAATTGATGAAAACCGCGTATATATCAAACTGATGAAGCAAATACGAAAGCTGTGTACGGAAACGTGCGCCGATGTGCGTAGCTTGAAAATCGCGATCGAAAAAAAGGGAAAAGGCCGCTGCTTTCAGGACGAGCCCTTTTTTGCTCGTTGGGCTGTGGAGAGTTATGGTGGGTTGATGTGGCGAGTGTGCCAGTGTTGCTTGTGAGTGATGTGCTGTGTGGTGTAGTGGCGCGTCAGGGCGGGAAGCATAACTCATTTAGCCATATTTTATTAAATAAAAAAACTATAAATATTGTTGCTTAATATAAAAGAAAATTATTTATTAATGATATATATGTATATAAATGCCATAGTGTGCAATATTTCGGCCATAAAAATATCATTTACTGATATTCAGATATTCTTTTTGTAGTGAGTTCTTAATAATAAAATGCCTTGAAACCTTGAAATGTTTGCCAAGAACTATCCTGAATCAAAGGGTCATTACATACCCTTTCAAGGGTATTGAAAGAAAATATCTCTAAATCTCTACCCTGCAGAGATTCACAATTGCCACGTGTCACAAATTTGACATGTCTGAGGCCCCAAGATTGGCGGAAAAGGTCAGAAAACATAGAAGGAGTTGTTCTGGCGTTTAATCCTCCCCCTTTCCTAATCTGTCCGAAGTAGTGTTCCAGTTCGTCTTGGCAAAGTCTTCTTGTCTTAATATATTCAAATCCCTCCCGGGACAATATGCGCCACAATCGTCTTAAACTGCGAATGTTAAGAAGCCAACCTCTAATGAACGAAAATGTATTTGTGATATCTCGACCAAACATATCACAAACAGTGATAGAGTTAAGTGCTTCTTCGGCTTCTACTAAAAAATTCATTTGATCTAAGCTGCCCGAAAAGGGTTCACCATATTTTTTTAATGTTCCGAGGTATTTACTATTAAAAATATTGAAGAGTTGGTCGAAAAACAATACAAACTCCGCGGTATTTAAAAAAGTTTGGGACTGAGATGTATTCAAGTGACCCGTTGTATACATGGCTAACATTGCGCTAGCAACTGTATTGCTAAAGACTTGGGCAGCTAAACGTATGTACATTCATTTTTTGAAAAGTACTGGGCTTTAAATGTGCGGAAGTCAATTTTGGCGCACATCGAATATCACGATGTGAATCCTGTTGATGGAAATGAACTATATCTTTCCAATCTACAGGATGCCCACGAAATTGTACATGGTTTTTGAAGTTTTCAATACAATTTCTCGTACTCTTTAACAGGTGAGGAGAATCATAAAAGATAAAAGCATTCTTCTGTAAAAACAAACTTATTAAAAACTTCAACATATTTCTGATATATTTATAGACCTTACCTTTATCTTGCTTTTCAGCAAAAACACTTATACAAAATATATATATTATAAAATAAACACTAAATATAATAATAATAATAAACAATAAATCACTTTGCAATTGATATTTTTCTAATTGTCACTTTGTATACATATGTCAAACGACAAATTACCACCCAGGATTGTATCCTACTGCATGCAAAAATATAGAAATACTTGAAGCGTGTTTTAAAATTGCACACAAAAAAACAACTGATTTAACATTAAACAACAAGTAATATCCCAATAAAATTGAACAAATATTCAAAGTACAGTCTGTCTAGTAGAAGCGTGATCGCCATAACTTGGAATTTATTTGTCCGATTCGTTTCAAATAAAAAACATTTTACACGTTTGTAATATTTATTGTACGCAATACTTTTAATAACATGTATAGTCACCGCCATTCGCTATTATGACCTCACACCTCCGACTCATACTTTGCACTAAGTTCTGAGCAAGTTGCCGAGGCAATCGTTTCCAAATCAGCCGAATTTGTCTTGACAACTGTTTTGCTGTCCATATCGTTTTTCCTCTGAGTTTCTGCTTTACTATTGCCCACACATTTTCTATCGGATTGGCATCAGGCGACTGTGAAGGCCAATCTAACACCTCAACACCATTTTGCAGTTTCCACTCTGCACACATTCGACTGCGATGTTTGGGGTCATTGTCTTCTTGCAAAATCCAAGAGTGTCCTCTTCTTCCGAACATCTTCGCCGCTGATGGTAATAAAGCCGTTTGATAAATTTTGTTCATCAAAACCGCATTCAAGTTGCTGGTAAACACGAAAAGGCGTCCAAATCCTTTTTCTGAGAAACATCCCCAAACATGGACCTTCACTGGGTGTTTAACAGTTCGTTGGAGCAATCGATTGTTAGCGGTACACCAAGATCGATTTATGTTACTATTTGCCCAAAATGAAGATTCATCCGTGAATATTACATTATTCCAATTCCGTTCTGAATTGGCCCGGGCCCAGGCGAGTCTTTTTTCAACGTGTGATGATGAGAGCAACGGTTTTTTAAGAGAGCTGCGGTATTTGACGTCGTTAGCGCCTAAACGTTTTCGAATCGTCTCAACCGATATTTTAACAACTTTTTTCTCTACAATTTCTTTAGCTTTACGCAACGATAAGCCCGGCTTCGTCGCAAACAAATCAAGGATCTTCTTGTCCTGCTTTGGTGAAGTCCTTTTTTTAGGGCCCCGCCCAGGCAAGTCGTCGACATTTTTTACTTCTAAATACCGATTCGTCCACTTCGTTACGAATGACTTCGACTTCTTCATATATTTTGCTGCAGCTAAACGTGACTAGACGTGACCCTCTAGGGTGTAGACAAAGAAATACAGCTTCAAATCGCTTCTCGTACGCGGAACTCATTTTTTAAAACGACATGCACTTTCTAATAGTTTCACGAAACTGACAGTTTTTGCAATGCGTACTACAAAAATGATGTCGCTACCAAGGTGCATTCAAATTATTTTGATAACGGCACTCTATGTGCAAATTTTGCCGATCACGATTCCACTAGACAGACTGTAATTCAATATAATCACTTAAATAACGTAAACACTTGCATTTCATAATATCTATTAAAGTGTAGCTTATCAAACTTTAAAATTTATATGTAGCTCAAATGCTAACACAACACCCTGATTACCATGAAAGTAGCAAAAAAAGTGTTACACAAAACCCTAAGATTTGATAGAGGTGAGTATAAGTATGTAAACAAAGCAAAGGTTGTCTACTGTATATACTGAGCTATATATACAACGAATGGACCTTGGTGGTCTTCATCGTATGTAATTTTTTCCGGGTTGAATATGTTTGGTGTGTTTGTTGTTGAGAGTGGTTTTATTATAATGTTGCTTTCAATATTAATTTTATCATTGCCATGTTTTGCTTTTTTGGCAGATTCTTTCACATTATAAGCCCAGGAGCCCTCGGGCTCCTCAGCCTCTATATCCATTTTGTGTTTTTGTTTAATTATTTTTTTTTTTTATATATATTTCGGGTTTGAACTATATTTTATTTTATTTTTATTTTTTTTTTAACATAAACTGCAATTTATCACAAATTTGATCACTGACCTTTAACGGATTTAAAGTATAGCTGTAAACAACTGTTCAGGATGGCGTCTAAAACGCGAGAGTTCAAAACTATTCAAATGTTTAAAAATAAATCCTGGGCAATTTTCTTTTATAAGATTGGCGTGTCAAACTCGTAATAATTTTTCTTATACAAGATATTTTTTTATTGTCTACATTTTAAACTTTTTATATAATTGTTTGATTTGTGTCATCGAACATTCACCTTAAAAAAGAATTAGTCATTCCTTACCACTGGTGGGAAGAAATGAAACGTCTTTGTTTGAGTAAGAATTTATTCATTCTAGTTTTTATTTAGTTTTTTTTTTATTCTTATCTTATCTTATTTAATATTACTTACGTGTTCAATTCTGAACATTCTCCCGGGCGCCAAAAGTTACTGCTGGAAAGATGACCAAAGCTTGCGATACTGTGATGGTCGACAACTAAGTGACATTCACGATGACTATGCGCCTTCCTGTGTTGTATTAATGATAGTTTGCTCGCAACTATTTGTTCATATTCGTGTCCTGTCGGTTTTTCCTCTTTTACATCGGACGACGGTATACCTTTGAGTTTAAGGTTCTTTATTTGCATCTTATTATTCTATTCTTCACTTCTTTCGTCCTTCCGTGATTGTTGTACGTATTTGGTTGCTAGACATCCCTTCCTTTTCTTCATCTTGGCTTTGGCTCCATCGTCAACAGCTTTCATTTTCACGTCTTTATTTAGCTCTTCGTCGGGTAGATCACGAGTCCAGTGTTGAATTAGCAGTATTTTCCTTTGTGGTTTTAACTCTAATGTAACCAATATACAATCCTTTGGGGCAATGGATACCGTCAGATATGTCTTATCAAATCGTGTATTGATAACTTTGGAAGAGCTAATTACATCTTCCTTGCTGGTATAGACGCGATATTGTTCTTCTTTAACTTGGTTCTGCACTTTAGCAGCTTCACGAGCTATACTTTTTGCCTGCTTTTCATAGTTTTAAAAATTTTCTTCTTTTGCTATGTCTGATTTTGAACTAACTCAATTGGGTTTTTTATATTTGCAGGAGATAGATGGAGGAACATTAATAAGTTTAGGTTTCATCGCAGTTGTAATTAATTGGGGTATCATTATTTTGTCCCTTTGGGTTCTAAGCATAATTGTTGTTGATCATTAATTCCAATTTTCCTCATGAATATGGAAGTTTTTCGATCTGGACTATTATATCGTATTTGAACTGCTTCAATTTTTGTTTTTCCTGAGAAGGTGTTGAACGTGTGTAACACCTTTTCGGAAAAACCCGCTTGGGCTTCAGGAATTTTCTTCCTGTTTGTTCCCATTTTAAGAGTTTTTCTTGAATCTGTGAAGTTAATGTTTTCACGCAATTGCGATACCGATTGCTAAATCCATACAAATGTATATATGTACATGTTACAAGAAAATCGACTTTAAACCTAAATATAAGATTGTGGAATATTTCCAAATGCATTAACACGCCAGGCTCTCGTGAGCAACTGCCGTCGTTTTCTTATATAAAATATTTTGCTTAAGTCTAGATACAAATATTAATCTTACATTGTAAGAAGTATATCTTCAATCTACTAAAGGCGGACCATATTGACAAACTTCAAAGAACTGTGCTTTTATGTATACCAAAAACATCACCGACAACCCGATATTCTGCACAAGATGCTAATTTGTATAGACAGATTGCAATTTGTTTATCTGTTGGAAGAGGCAAAGTGACGCACGGCTCACAGTCCCTTCTGAGAAAAGGATCCAGTTTTTCACAAAGCAATAAGAAAGACTTCTTGCTCATTCGGAACGCTTCGAAGTAGCACTCTTCGTTTACTGGCTGCTTGAGGGTCCACCAAAAGTTGTCGTTTCGTTTCCTTTTCTGTAAACTACGAATTCGCGGCACATTGGTTGTTAAAAATAAATTTGGAACATTGCTGTGTGAAACCCAAAATTCTTTTAAGTTTTCCTTTCTTTTGTCAAGCAACTTGAATATGTCTAAATCCGCAGTTGATTTATACAAATAGATCTCTTTCTTTGCACCGCTTTCATTAAAGTAAAAAGTAAGATTTTAGAATTGTTTTCTCCGTTCAGCTCGGTGAATTTAATACCAATGAAGGAATATCAACAGATAACAGCTGATTCGACATGCATTACAAAGCGGTTGCACTGAACACGGTTTTAAGTCTATTGCATAAGCACTTGGCAAGAAAGCGTATTGAGCCGATGCGGATTCGATTAATGCGTGGTATAAACGTGGTATGATAGTTTGATTTTCATTTGTTCGGAACACGTGCCAAGTCTTTCAATTACATTCCTTGAGTTTACTGTTATATTAAATTCGTGTTCATAAGGCTCTATAATTTTTTAAAAATTGTATCAAAACGGTTTCTGCGCATAGCATCGCTAATCATCACATTCAGAAAATCTGTTTCATTTGACCAATACTCTCTTCTTACAGGAAGAAAGGAGTAACCAGTGACTATAAGTATTGCAATGAAAACACGCATTTCTTGTGTTGTTATTTGTGGGTTCACCTGACCACAATATGCGGCATAGTTATTGCTTTCCGTACAAAGCATTTAAATCAATTCGTCATCAAATTGCTCATGGGGCGATATGTTAAAGCAGTCAAGATAGCTTGGCTCTGGAAAAATTTGTTGGTACCTTGTATTATTATCCTCAACCCACTGAATTATAGGTTCTCTTCTTTGTTTAGCTCGTTTTGTTGGTCCTTGCTTCTTTTTCATTTGCTTTGGCAATTTTTTCTGAGCAGCAGTCGGTTTTAAAGTTGGTGGTCGTTGACTCCTGTTTTTGGTTTCAGAGGGTAATAAGTTTTCCAAAATCAAACTGGAAGTTGACGACTCAAATGTTGGTAAAGTGGCATCTAAGACATCAACATCCAAATTGTGGGACGAATAGTTCAAGACATCCCTTAGCGCTTCATCCAAGAAGTCTTCCTCAGCAGTATTCCGCATGATAACTTGACAGGATTGCGCTAACTGTGCTTTAGGCAAATTACCTGGTCGTCCACTGCCATCCTCATCGCCCGAATCTTCATCTGTTTCAATATTTTTACCACTCGGTAAAATATCCTCAAGGATATTTGTTGCTTCCTCCAATGTCAAAACAAGTATATCTGAACATAAATATAAACTTTTATGACACACACATAAAAATAAAGTTATAATATTCTTGTGTAGTTATGCACACGGATGATATAAAAACACTGAGATAAGTTCCCTGTTGCTAATACCTAACAAATCCAGCAAAAAGTACGGGGGATGCCCACTGTTACATACATATATGTAACGCCTTCATTATCGGCTCTTCATAAGGCGTTCCATCCGGTTTGAGTATCATCAATCCGGGGTTAAATACAGTTCTTCTAGCTTTAAATCCTTGCATCTGGCTTTTAAAGGCCATTGGTGCCCCGAGCGCATATGGCATATAGCATATCTTCGTCTATCTTGTCGCATGAATAATCTTTAAAACCGTAAATTGATATTGATTCTTTTGGCTTAAAGTCAAGGGGTACCATTTCTATTGACTTAATATTCTCGAGGCATTTAGCGACATGATTGGTAGCGGCTGACGAATATCGTATACGTCCTAGGGATATGTCGTCATCTAGGAAATCTAAACTCCGCAAAACTGAGATTGCGTCCGAGTGTAACTATCGTGGGGGTCGGTATCCTAACAAGTTCTTTGTGACCCGAGCGTCGTTTGGTATCCATCCATGGGGAAATGGGTTCCAGTCACCATAATCACGGGTGACGGATGCTTCAATTGTGCGCTCTATCAATCTGTGTGTTATATACGGAGAAATGTAACACTCATACAGATTGTGGTTTTCAGCAGTTGGTTTTCCAAACGTGCCGGCTGCAGCTTGGGCAGCATCTATTGTTTCTGGTATTGGTCCCATGGGTACGGCGCACAGTGGGGTATAGGACCCCCAAAACGGAGATTAATTCAGGGAAGTAGTATTTTTAAAATATTATAATTTTTTATTATTGAATAAGCACAAATACATAAAAAAACTAGCATTTCATTTAGTTTAATGACTGTCGTCGGAGTTGCAAGCCTCTAGTTCCTCCATATGTGCATCTCCAGTTTCATCATCACTATCATCGGATCGAACAGCACTTACTGAAATAGTTGGCGGAATAAGCAATTCTATTACCGATTTTGGTAGGGCTTGAAATTTTTTTTTTGGTAATTTAATTTTGCTGCTAATGATCGGATCGGAGCTCAGTAGAAACCTGTTTAAAATGTCTTCATTTGATTTCTCACGGCTACATTTACGTGAAAAGTGCTCCCTATAGCATTTAAAGTCCTTGTTTCTAGCTTCTTGGGCTTCCTCTGAAAGTTGTCCGATTGGTAGAAGTGCATGCAATACAATTTCAGGGCCATGAATAAAATATTTGTGCAAAGTGGTAGGCATTTTATACCATGGATACATTTTAACATAATGTCTGGCAGTGTTGTGACAAAAATGTCTGAATTTTTCAGAATGTATTTCATGACCCGAAGAAACAGTTATTAATATCACGTGCATTTTGTTGATCAGTTCTAAATCGATTTTAGTAATATCTGCAGAAACTTCAGCGTTTTCAAAGAATCTTCTGGCTGTATTACCATCGTTAGAATTTCCAAAGCCAGGCTTTGGTTGGTCGATAATCAATCCGGTTTTGACTCTAAATTCATTTTGAATGCGGGCTTTAGTAGAATTTATAATTTGTTTATCATTATCCGATACAGCTTTCCACTTTTTTATAGGTAATTTGTAAGACAAGTGTATGAGACACTCAAAAAATCGAATCCATCCATGTAATATAGACAAACCAAATTCCAAAGTTTCTGTCTTAACAGGATTCGCTATCATTTTTTCAATAGAGTTAAACTCTTTAGAAGTGGAATTACAAATATAACACCTTTGGGATGATGTAGTTTCTGTGATTGCATTGCAAACTTTTCCGTCGATCATTACTAAGATTAGTTTATGGCTTACTTTTACGAACCTTTCTCCTACTGGCACAACAGACTTTACCAGATCGTTTGCTTCCTTGTCAACTCGTTCTTTTTCTCTTACCAATATACTCGCTGTCTCTTTGGTGAATTCAATTTTTAATGGTCTGCAGAATCGGGTAGATGACGGCCTAGGGTTTTGCCAAATGATTTTATCATTATATACTAATCTCAGTGGAACAATGGACGTTATGAAAACAGAAGAGTCACTAGCGCCTGGGCCATGAAAAGCTTGTTTATATGAGCTATGCCCAGAGCTTCCATCAAACCCCCACTTAGTAATTAAAGTTAAATTTGCTATTTCTTGATTATCCAAGGTGTCAATAACATTTTTTTGAAGCAGCACAAGCCGTTCAACCGTATGGTCCAGAAGGCCCTGCAATGATACCTTAGCTGACGATTCGGAAATTTGCATAGTTTCAACCTTAGGATAACATTCTTTTTTCGCTCTTTGAATCAACGTGTACGCAGGGAATTTTTCAGGAGCAGACTGTCTTATAACATTATATTGGTGGCGTGAAAGCTTTGCTTCAACCAAAACCACAAGCGCTTCTTCAGCAGTCATTTGTTTTTGTTTTACACATTTTACTCTTTTTCTAAATTTCGCTGCTCTGGAAGGTGATGCAGTTATTTCATTGACAATTTTTGCTGCTTCTGTTTGACCACTTGCTCGCAGACTCATTTGGGTAGCATAACTCAAAACAGGCAAGGAAACATTTTGTCTTAAATTCTTACATTTTTTCACTTTTGTTTTTTCGGAACAATCCTCGAAATCAATTTCTTTGCGACCCCTTTTAGTTGTTGTAGTCACAAACATTATTGAAGAATCTAACCAATTTTGATTTTGTGTCAAAAACCTCTCCTCATGTCTGTTGGATTTTGCCCATCGATCCTTAAAATCACAGACAAAACGACAAAAATTCAAATTAAAGTCTTGCATATCCTCTGGATTCGTTTGTCTTATCAATTCTTGCTTCAATATATTCAACTTGTCTCTTAATTGAGAAGCCTCAGCATTTTTAATAATACTGTAAAGACTACGCCGAGAAATGAATCTTTTTGAGTTTATTCCTAAAATATAAAGACTGTATTCGTGATATTTCTTGTATCAATTAACAAAATAACGAGGAGGCACAACACATTCTATATATTAACACTTAACAAAAATATAACAGCACGTCATTGCTGTAACCCGAAATATACCACCACGACCACTCACATCGAATTGTATTCGTATTAAATAGATATAATAGTTAATGTAAAGTAACACTACACACTTATCATCTGCTATTTAAATTAAGTTATACAAAATTGTCTAAGAACAGGAGCGCGAAGATAAAATAAACTTACCCTACACTTTAAATAAACCAAACAACAAGGAAAAGAACACACATTTTAGTTTTGGTGTAGAATGCATACTAATATTGAAATAAATAAACATAAATAACAATAACAACAATATATGATGATGATAACGAAAGCGAAAACAAAACAAAAACTACAGCAACGGTTCTTCTCTCACTTTGGATGACATGCGCTTTTTTTACAAAATTTGTTAAAAATCGAATTGGCGCAACAACGCGCAAGATGTTTTTGTTTATTATATTAGTATAATTCCTAAGCTTTAAAAATATATAAATTTCAGAACACGAAGTTGTCCGATACCATTTTAAAACTCTACATACTTCTCAATAATGGCTACAATTTAGACCTTTTTCCATAAATTATTAAAAATAGTTATACAGGGTAAATGTCGACTTGCAACTGCTTTTTTTGTTCGAAATTACCTGAAGTTGAAGGTTCCATAATAATATTTGGCTTTTGAATGTCAAAAATACAAACACTTGCACTTGAAAATACAAAAAAATCACTTTTTGCAAAAACGCGAAAAAATCGAAAAAACTACGAACTTTGAGACAACACAAAAATTGAATTAAGCAACATATGTTATCGATTCCTTTGCCTAGTGATGGAGAATTTTGTCTTCAATAATCGAGTATAAAACATTAATCGGATATCTCAATATTAATTTTTCAATTAATCTCCGTTTTCGTGGTCAAATACCCCAACGTGCGGCGTTCCGCGGTTGGTTGATTTTAATTTTCTCCCCTGTTGGCGTTACGCCTGTACAAATTGCATCAAAATAGTCCATCAGTATTTTCGGTACCTTATATTCGGCATCGCCGAACGTTGCTTTCAAATCAATAAATTGGAATAAGCTATCGCCGTTGTCGAACCGCTGGTGCTGGGCGATTCGTAGTTGCAATATGCCGACCATCACGTGCGTAAATATGCACAGTGGTACTTTTCGTTCAAATAAGTTGTTTTCTCGAACGGCAACTTTCCAAAATTCTTCAATAATAACGAGTAGGCTAGAATACTCGATGTTGTGATTTAAAGTTGTTGTCACTGGACAAGATGCGGAAATCGAGCCTTCGTATAACGGCTCATCTTTAGGTGGCGTCTCAGTTGTAGCCACGGGTGGGGGTGCCCGTCCAGCATTGTTCTGTCTTCGTTGCTGGGGTTTCCTCTGTGTTTGTGGTCGTTGTTGTTGTCCTCTAGCCATAGCTTCATTGTATCTATCCTGGATATTCATTTCATTAGACCAGGAGACATCGTTTTTGCCCATGTTGAAACTATTCATACGTACGTAATCTCTAGGCCTAAAAGGCCGCGACCCACGAGGTTGTTGTTGTTGTTGATTTGTGCGTGGTTTTCCACCGCTTGAGTTTTGGTAATACGCCATTTCAGCAAAATATTTTAAAGTTTGGTAAATTCGACATGCTGAGTATTGCTTTGAATGCGGTGCGTTGCATATATGTAACAGTGGAATTGAATGGGTTAAGTAACTAAACTAGAAAAAAACTTTTAAATCATTATTTTGCACAGAAGGCACAAAGCTCAACGTTGTGCTCACCACAGGTACTTTTGCCGCATTTTGTGCATACTGTCTTCGTCATGAGGTGTTTTTGATATGGGCAGAAGGCGCAAATTTTTCTTTTGGTGTTTTTTTTTTTTTGGAGCAGCATTCTCTGTGTTAATCTTCTCGACTTGTGTCGATAAAATATTTTGTATGTTTTCGCGTACACATGACTTAAGAGTAGGAGTCCTCAAGCGCTCTTCCATGAATGGTGTGACTAGAGATGAATGAAGTTGCTTCATAAAATCACGATTGGGGCATTGCATCCACTACATAATATATTCCACTAACGCAGAGAACGATGATCTTTAGCCCATATTTAGCTGGTTTGTTTGGGATGTACATTCGGAACAGGCATCTTCCACGAAATGCTAAGAGCTGCTCATCAATCCCGACATTTTTGCATAAACATTTCCCAAACATCTCTTATAGGAGCCAATCTGTCATTAAGATGTAAAGTTCTTTGAGACCTATCGTCAAAACGCAAACACGCCATCAAGAAAGTAAATCGGGAGCGGCTCATTGTTGCTATGTATCTAGTGCCAGAATATTCTGAGTTAAATAGTTCATGAGAAGTCAAATGGTTATCTTTCATAACAGCGCTTAAGGCCAAAATTCCAATAAGAGCCTCAATCTCTTTTTTATCAACTGGCTTTTCAGTGGCATACTCTGCATTAGCGCTCTATTTCTTTTTTTTTAATTTCAATATTGGTATAGCGAACCACCGTGTCTATAATTTCTTCAGTAAAGAAAAGCTTGAACACTTCTAAAAGTTCAGTAATACTCTTAGCCTGTCTTGTTGGGCACCTAGCCTGATGCACTTTATTTTCCGCTGAACGATGCCGCCTTCCTTTGCTTGTCGTCCATTGGTGCTTATTCTTTCCACGTAAAATGTTTTTTGAAAAAGGTATAATATTTTTGTGAGTCGGTTGAGTAGGACTATTACTGCTTTCTTCATCGCTGCCTTCCAGATTGTGGTCACTGCCTTCATAACCATCACTATCTACTGCTTCATCTGACGAACTTCCCTGCATCATTTCTTCGGATGGACTTGGTGCTTACTTGCTTTCGGAAGCACTGAAATCTTCTTCTTCATCATCGGAAAGATCCAAAATTCTCTCAATTTCATCGTCAGATATTCTATGTGCAGCCATATTACTCGCTAAAAAAAGTTGCACTAAACCCAATGTTAGTCGTAACGGCTACCTTACTTTTACAAACACATACATAAGCTTCAGCTAATCCACACAACGTGACTATGTTCATCGGCAGTAGCTTTGCAACTGAATCAACTGTCACAATATTAAAGATAGATAAAAAGAAAAAAAAATTGCGAGAGCAAAAAGAAACAATGTTAGTCGTTTCGACTAACATTGGTGAGCCAAGGTTAAATGACGTTTTAATTTTTAAATTATTAATTTTATTATTTTTAATAGATATTTACATTTATCCAATTGCACGAAAATGTTCACGAGTTAATTCCATTTTTTGGCCGTGTAAATTAAGACGCGTAGGGTTTCGGTTGTTAAATAGAACTCAGCTCTGGTAGCCCAGAGCTCCTTTATAGATTTTCTTATCCTAATTATTGTATGCACCACAAGCAAAGTTTTTTAATTTTTAAATTATTAATTTTATTATTTTTAATAGATATTTACATTTATACAATGCGCACGAAAATGTTCACGAGTTAATTCCATTTTTTGGCCGTGTAAATTAAGACGCGTAGGGTTTCAGTTGTTGAATAGAACTCAGCTCTGGTAGCCCAGAGCTCCTTTATAGATTTTCTTATCCTAATTATTGTATGCACCACATGAAAAGTTTTTTAATTTTTAAATTATTAATTTTATTATTTTTAATAGATATTTACATTTATACAATGTGCACGAAAATGTTCACGAGTTAATTCCATTTTTTGGCCGTGTAAATTAAGACGCGTAGGGTTTCAGTTGTTGAATAGAACTCAGCTCTGGTAGCCCAGAGCTCCTTTATAGATTTTCTTATCCTAATTATTGTATGCACCACATGAAAAGTTTTTTAATTTTTAAATTATTAATTTTATTATTTTTAATAGATATTTACATTGATACAATGCGCACGAAAATGTTCACGAGTTAATTCCATTTTTTGGCCGTGTAAATTAAGACGCGTAGGGTTTCAGTTGTTAAATACAACTCAGCTCTGGTAGCCCAGAGCTCCTTTATAGATTTTCTTATCCTAATTATTGGATGCACCACATGCAAAGTTTTTTAATTCTTAAATTAATAATTTTTAAATTATTAATTTTATTATTTTTAATAGATATTTACATTTATACAATGTGCACGAAAATGTTCACGAGTTAATTCCATTTTTTGGCCGTGTAAATTAAGACGCGTAGGGTTTCGGTTGTTAAATAGAACTCAGCTCTGGTAGCCCAGAGCTTCTTTATAGATTTTCTTATCCTAATTATTGTATGCACCACATGCAAAGTTTTTTAATTTTTAAATTATTAATTTTAGTATTCTTAATAGATATTTACATTTATACAATGTGCACGAAAATGTTCACGAGTTAATTCCATTTTTTGGCCGTGTAAATTAAGACGCGTAGGGTTTCAGTTGTTGAATAGAACTCAGCTCTGGTAGCCCAGAGCTCCTTTATAGATTTTCTTATCCTAATTATTGTATGCACCACAAGCAAAGTTTTTTAATTTTTAAATTAATAATTTTTAAATCATTAATTTTATTGTTTTTAATAGATATTTACATTTATACAATGTGCACTAAAATGTTCACGAGTTAATTCCATTTTTTGGCCGTGTAAATTAAGACGCGTAGGGTTTCAGTTGTTGAATAGAACTCAGCTCTGGTAGCCCAGAGCTCCTTTATAGATTTTCTTATCCTAATTATTGTATGCACCACAAGCAAAGTTTTTTAATTTTTAAATTAATAATTTTTAAATCATTAATTTTATTATTTTTAATAGATATTTACATTTATACAATGTGCACTAAAATGTTCACGAGTTAATTCCATTTTTTGGCCGTGTAAATTAAGACGCGTAGGGTTTCAGTTGTTGAATAGAACTCAGCTCTGGTAGCCCAGAGCTCCTTTATAGATTTTCTTATCCTAATTATTGTATGCACCACATGAAAAGTTTTTTAATTTTTAAATTATTAATTTTATTATTTTTAATAGATATTTACATTTATACAATGCGCACGAAAATGTTCACGAGTTAATTCCATTTTTTGGCCGTGTAAATTAAGACGCGAAGGGTTTCGGTTGTTAAATAGAACTCAGCTCTGGTAGCCCAGAGCTTCTTTATAGATTTTCTTATCCTAATTATTGTATGCACCACATGCAAAGTTTTTTAATTTTTAAATTATTAATTTTATTATTTTTAATAGATATTTACATTTATACAATGCGCACGAAAATGTTCACGAGTTAATTCCATTTTTTGGCCGTGTAAATTAAGACGCGAAGGGTTTCGGTTGTTAAATAGAACTCAGCTCTGGTAGCCCAGAGCTTCTTTATAGATTTTCTTATCCTAATTATTGTATGCACCACATGCAAAGTTTTTTAATTTTTAAATTATTAATTTTAGTATTCTTAATAGATATTTACATTTATACAATGTGCACGAAAATGTTCACGAGTTAATTCCATTTTTTGGCCGTGTAAATTAAGACGCGTAGGGTTTCAGTTGTTGAATAGAACTCAGCTCTGGTAGCCCAGAGCTCCTTTATAGATTTTCTTATCCTAATTATTGTATGCACCACATGAAAAGTTTTTTAATTTTTAAATTAATAATTTTTAAATTATTAATTTTATTATTTTTAATAGATATTTACATTTATACAATGTGCACGAAAATGTTCACGAGTTAATTCCATTTTTTGGCCGTGTAAATTAAGACGCGAAGGGTTTCGGTTGTTAAATAGAACTCAGCTCTGGTAGCCCAGAGCTCCTTTATAGATTTTCTTATCCTAATTATTGTATGCACCACAAGCAAAGTTTTTTAATTTTTAAATTAATAATTTTATTATTTTTAATAGATATTTACATTTATACAATGCGCACGAAAATGTTCACGAGTTAATTCCATTTTTTGGCCGTGTAAATTAAGACGCGTAGGGTTTCGGTTGTTAAATAGAACTCAGCTCTGGTAGCCCAGAGCTTCTTTATAGATTTTCTTATCCTAATTATTGTATGCACCACAAGCAAAGTTTTTTAATTTTTAAATTAATAATTTTTAAATCATTAATTTTATTATTTTTAATAGATATTTATATTTATACAATGTGCACGAAAATGTTCACGAGTTAATTCCATTTTTTGGCCGTGTAAATTAAGACGCGTAGGGTTTCAGTTGTTGAATAGAACTCAGCTCTGGTAGCCCAGAGCTCCTTTATAGATTTTCTTATCCTAATTATTGTATGCACCACAAGCAAAGTTTTTTAATTTTTAAATTAATAATTTTTAAATCATTAATTTTATTATTTTTAATAGATATTTACATTTATACAATGTGCACGAAAATGTTCACGAGTTAATTCCATTTTTTGGCCGTGTAAATTAAGACGCGTAGGGTTTCAGTTGTTGAATAGAACTCAGCTCTGGTAGCCCAGAGCTCCTTTATAGATTTTCTTATCCTAATTATTGTATGCACCACAAGCAAAGTTTTTTAATTTTTAAATTAATAATTTTTAAATTATTAATTTTATTATTTTTAATAGATATTTACATTTATACAATGTGCACGAAAATGTTCACGAGTTAATTCCATTTTTTGGCCGTGTAAATTAAGACGCGTAGGGTTTCGGTTGTTAAATAGAACTCAGCTCTGGTAGCCCAGAGCTTCTTTATAGATTTTCTTATCCTAATTATTGTATGCACCACATGCAAAGTTATTTAATTTTTAAATTAATAATTTTTAAATCATTAATTTTATTATTTTTAATAGATATTTACATTTATACAATGTGCACGAAAATGTTCACGAGTTAATTCCATTTTTTGGCCGTGTAAATTAAGACGCGTAGGGTTTCGGTTGTTAAATAGAACTCAGCTCTGGTAGCCCAGAGCTTCTTTATAGATTTTCTTATCCTAATTATTGTATGCACCACATGCAAAGTTTTTTAATTTTTAAATTATTAATTTTATTATTTTTAATAGATATTTACATTTATACAATGTGCACGAAAATGTTCACGAGTTAATTCCATTTTTTGGCCGTGTAAATTAAGACGCGTAGGGTTTCGGTTGTTAAATAGAACTCAGCTCTGGTAGCCCAGAGCTTCTTTATAGATTTTCTTATCCTAATTATTGTATGCACCACATGAAAAGTTTTTTAATTTTTAAATTATTAATTTTATTATTTTTAATAGATATTTACATTGATACAATGCGCACGAAAATGTTCACGAGTTAATTCCATTTTTTGGCCGTGTAAATTAAGACGCGTAGGGTTTCAGTTGTTGAATAGAACTCAGGTCTGGTATCCCAGAGCTCCTTTATAGATTTTCTTATCCTAATTATTGTATGCACCACAAGCAAAGTTTTTTAATTTTTAAATTAATAATTTTTAAATCATTAATTTTATTATTTTTAATAGATATTTATATTTATACAATGTGCACGAAAATGTTCACGAGTTAATTCCATTTTTTGGCCGTGTAAATTAAGACGCGTAGGGTTTCAGTTGTTGAATAGAACTCAGCTCTGGTAGCCCAGAGCTCCTTTATAGATTTTCTTATCCTAATTATTGTATGCACCACAAGCAAAGTTTTTTAATTTTTAAATTAATAATTTTTAAATCATTAATTTTATTATTTTTAATAGATATTTACATTTATACAATGTGCACGAAAATGTTCACGAGTTAATTCCATTTTTTGGCCGTGTAAATTAAGACGCGTAGGGTTTCAGTTGTTGAATAGAACTCAGCTCTGGTAGCCCAGAGCTCCTTTATAGATTTTCTTATCCTAATTATTGTATGCACCACAAGCAAAGTTTTTTAATTTTTAAATTAATAATTTTTAAATTATTAATTTTATTATTTTTAATAGATATTTACATTTATACAATGTGCACGAAAATGTTCACGAGTTAATTCCATTTTTTGGCCGTGTAAATTAAGACGCGTAGGGTTTCGGTTGTTAAATAGAACTCAGCTCTGGTAGCCCAGAGCTTCTTTATAGATTTTCTTATCCTAATTATTGTATGCACCACATGCAAAGTTTTTTAATTTTTAAATTAATAATTTTTAAATCATTAATTTTATTATTTTTAATAGATATTTATATTTATAACGGGTTATAACTAAAAATCTGCACTAATTTTATTTCAACGTAACTTAAAATATACTATTAACAAAAAGGTAAGCTATTCTATATAGTATAATTATATTATTTTAAAAACGAAAAAATTAATGAACTTCAAAATACGGTCCATTGTCAGCAACCCGTCTTAGTTTAGTCAGGATACATGAGCAAGCACGTTGTACACCGTTGGTATCAACTTCCTTAAGGCACTTCCGGATGCGACGTGTCAGCTGCTTCAAATTTTGAGCCTTCCAACCATTTTTATACACTAAAGCTTTGATTTCTCCAAAAAAATCCTCAATCGGTCGGCATTGTGGTAAGTTTGTCGGATTCTTTTCTTTAGGCACAAAGTAGATGTTTTTGTTGACCAAGAACTCCAATGTCGCATTTGCATAATGAGAAGAGGCTTTGTCCGGCCAGAATACGATTTTATCGTTTTTATGGTGTTTATGTATGAAAGGAACCAAAATTTTGTCCAAACATTGATTAATGTACGTCTCATGATTTATTGCCAGTCCATTTGGCTTAAAGAATGGCTCAGAAATACCCTTAGGAGAAACTGCGATGTAGAGCATAACTTTGGACTCAAATTTTTTTTTGAATTTGTACTTTATCTCGGGAGGCGTTATAGACATATCGTCTGTGTAATAAACATCGTTGCCCGGCATTTGTGGCCCGCTGAGTGAAAAGTAGCTCTCATCATCCAAAATGAATGATTTTCCACGAAAATTCTTGCACATCCACCGACATTGTGATTTAACTTGACTTATCTGCTCTTCGGTGTACCCTGGACAACGCTGCTTTTTTCTGGCTTTAATGTGAAGTCTATTTAACGTTTTGCAGATATATGGCTGTGAGCATTCGAATTTTCGTGCGACTTCGGTTTGACTTATGCAATCCTTATTGTTGAACAATTTCTTCAGCTTCCGAACGTTTTGGGGCGTCATAATAGTCGGCTTTCTTCCAGAACCCGGTTGCCTTTCTATTTTTAGAGTACTTAATATTGAGTATATCGTCCTTCTGGAGACGCCTTCCGCCATAAAATGCGCACACGTAAACTTTTTTCCGGCGGTTTCATGTTTTTTATAAAACTGTACAACGCGGTCGCGGAGGTGTTGCTGCTTAGAAGCCATTTTAAGCACTAATTGAATTTGTAAGCTGTTACAAATTACATGTCAAAAAGATGATGCAATTAGTTCCCCAACTGCGTAATATTAGCATTTGAAAACTAAAAATAACAAAACTGCAGGCCATTGAAATTAGTGCAGATTTTTAGTTATAACCCGTTACAATGTGCACGAAAATGTTCACGAGTTAATTCCATTTTTTGGCCGTGTAAATTAAGACGCGTAGGGTTTCAGTTGTTGAATAGAACTCAGCTCTGGTAGCCCAGAGCTCCTTTATAGATTTTCTTATCCTAATTATTGTATGCACCACAAGCAAAGTTTTTTAATTTTTAAATTAATAATTTTTAAATCATTAATTTTATTATTTTTAATAGATATTTACATTTATACAATGTGCACGAAAATGTTCACGAGTTAATTCCATTTTTTGGCCGTGTAAATTAAGACGCGTAGGGTTTCAGTTGTTGAATAGAACTCAGCTCTGGTAGCCCAGAGCTCCTTTATAGATTTTCTTATCCTAATTATTGTATGCACCACAAGCAAAGTTTTTTAATTTTTAAATTAATAATTTTTAAATTATTAATTTTATTATTTTTAATAGATATTTACATTTATACAATGTGCACGAAAATGTTCACGAGTTAATTCCATTTTTTGGCCGTGTAAATTAAGACGCGTAGGGTTTCGGTTGTTAAATAGAACTCAGCTCTGGTAGCCCAGAGCTTCTTTATAGATTTTCTTATCCTAATTATTGTATGCACCACATGCAAAGTTTTTTAATTTTTAAATTAATAATTTTTAAATCATTAATTTTATTATTTTTAATAGATATTTACATTTATACAATGTGCACGAAAATGTTCACGAGTTAATTCCATTTTTTGGCCGTGTAAATTAAGACGCGTAGGGTTTCGGTTGTTAAATAGAACTCAGCTCTGGTAGCCCAGAGCTTCTTTATAGATTTTCTTATCCTAATTATTGTATGCACCACATGAAAAGTTTTTTAATTTTTAAATTATTAATTTTATTATTTTTAATAGATATTTACATTGATACAATGCGCACGAAAATGTTCACGAGTTAATTCCATTTTTTGGCCGTGTAAATTAAGACGGGTAGGGTTTCAGTTGTTGAATAGAACTCAGCTCTGGTAGCCCAGAGCTCCTTTATAGATTTTCTTATCCTAATTATTGTATGCACCACATGAAAAGTTTTTTAATTTTTAAATTATTAATTTTATTATTTTTAATAGATATTTACATTGATACAATGCGCACGAAAATGTTCACGAGTTAATTCCATTTTTTGGCCGTGTAAATTAAGACGCGTAGGGTTTCAGTTGTTGAATAGAACTCAGGTCTGGTAGCCCAGAGCTCCTTTATAGATTTTCTTATCCTAATTATTGTATGCACCGCAAGCAAAGTTTTTTAATTTTTAAATTAATAATTTTTAAATTATTAATTTTGTTATTTTTAATAGATTTTTACATTTATGCAATATATTTGATTTACAATAATAATTTCATCTGAAAAAAGATTAATTAAAGAAAGGATTATTAATACCTGAAAATAAAAGAGTGAATAAAATTATAAAAGACAAATATCTGAAAATAAAATAAAGGTAATAAAACCTGAAAATAAATAATAATTACATTGGATTTGTAATATCTACAAGAAAACGAAAGACTAATTGTATAAAATGATAATAATATCTGAAAGAAAAGATTAATATTATCTGAAAAAAATAAAATATATTAAATACAAATAAATTAAATATAGTGATAAAATCTGAAAAGAAAGAATAATTAAATAAAAATAATAATAACATCTGAAAGTAAAGATAAATATTATTTGATCATTTAAAATATAAAATAAACATTAGTTTTCACATATTATATTGGATTGCGCAAGCCGCCTTAGAGCCGTTTTCACAGTGATTAGTTAACGAATGGTTGAAGATAACTAATTGGTTTTCATTTCAAAGTGAATTGTCAACCATTAGTTAACTCATCTCCCGGGCATTGGTTGACGATTAGTTAACAAACAGCTGTTCGAATGTCAAACTATTTATTTTTATTAAAAGAAAAATAAAATAAATCTAAAAAACAATTTGGTGGGAAGTAGTGATCACAACAATGGAGTTCAGTGACAGTGACGACGATTACGAAGAGCTGCTAAAAGTGGTAATTTTCCGTCGGAAAAAAGAAATACGGGAGCGATTTAATTTCTTTCAACTTTATGATGAAAAGGACTTTAGAGAGCGTTTCCGCCTATGCAAAGATGCTGCATGGGAAGTATTGCAGCTCATACGTCCAGATATACAGCATGCTACCACATGGTATAGCTTTTTTAACGCTTTGCCTGCCGATTTCTACATAAAATTTTTTCCTAGGAATAATGCGTTGTCGCCGGATCATATGTTGGCCATTACATTGAGGTTTTATGCCACTGGCAGTATTCAGCAATTGATTGGAGATGTGTCAGGAGTGTCTACTAGCACAGTATCAAGAGTTGTTACTCTTGTTTCAGATAAAATAGCAAGGTTGCGAGAACGTTTTATACGATTTCCTACCACAACGGAAGATATACATCAAAAACAGAAAGAGTTTTTTCGAATTGCTAAATTTCCCAGAGTTATTGGTGCCTTAGATTGCACGCACGTAAAAATTCAGTCACCTGGTGAGCTGAAACACCTCAAAACCGTAATGAATATCTATTTTTACATGTTTCCTTCCTTTTCAGGCGGAGACCATGCGGAACTATTTCGTAATAGAAAAAGCATATTTTCTTTTAATGTACAAACGATTTGCGATGCTCGTTTGATGATTTTAGACATAGTCGCTAGGTGGCCAGGATCAACACATGATGCTACCATATTACGAAACTCTCGTATTTTTGCTCGTCTTGAGAACGGAGAGTTCGGAGATGGACTTGTGCTTGCTGATAAAGGGTATGAAAACAATAATCGGATTTTAACACCGCTTCATTCCGTTAACAGTGCAGCTGAAAGACTATATAACGAATCACATATTCGGTCAAGAAATCCAATTGAACGCTCTTATGGTGTTTGGAAGCGAAGGTTTCCAGTATTGTCTTTGGGTATACGAATGAATTGCACCAAAGTCCAATCAATAATTGTCGCCACAGCAGTGTTGCAAAATATATGCTGCTTACATCGCGATACTGAAGCTCCTCCTTTAGATCCTGAGATTGATACGCAAATTTTGTCAGTTTTAAGCATACCGAATAATCGCAGCTCTGATCGGCGTACTGAAAAAAATGTGACGAGGAATAATTTAATAAATGGGTACTTTGCAACCTTATAACTGCAAGTCAAGCATTGTAAGACTATCAATCAGAAGCAAATAATACAACAATGTTATTTAAAACACTTTTATTTTGTATGTGTCAAGTTATTTTGTACTTGTACTTTTTTTTTTCCAATTGAAGATTGCGCCATTGAATTTCCTTTAATTGCTCTTCCATAATTCTCATACGCATTTTGTGTTCCACTTCAGATTGCTTTATATGTTGGTCGTACATCTTTACTCGCTTTTCATGTTCAGCTTTTAATATTTCAATCTCTACGCGGCATTTTTCTCCGGTCCATTTTGATTTAACAGCGGCCAGCTTCGACCATGATGTATTTTTCTCTTTGCTTTGCGATCCGTCGATTATAAGTTTTTTACATTTAGGAGCTTTTAAATCTGCAGGCGTGTATGTACTCCAATTTTTCGAAGTAGTAGCTGTGTTGGATGTGTTCTTGATGTCTTCAAATTCCTCGCTCCCATCCTGAGATTGCTTAGCACTGATGTTATTTGCTGCCTTATCTGCAAAACCATTAATACATTTAAATGATGGTATTTGAATAAAATTAAGTAATTTCTTACCAATGCTAACGATAACATCCTCCGTTTTGTTTCGCACAAAAGGATTATCGGAATCGTATACAGATTCCATTCCTTCTAACTGCTCCGAGCCTATTATTGATGTTAACATTACATCAATATCATTGGTGCTAATTTTCAATGGCGGCCCTCCTCCTGTCGCGATGCAACTTCTTTTTTCGGCTGCTACCTTTTTCTTTAATTCCTTTTTCATGTTGTAATATTTGGTACGCAGCATTTTTTCATCGCGAAATGAAGACGAGGTTCTGCTGTTATATTCCTCCTGAATTTTTAACCAAGCTTTATTTTTCACATCTACCGTAAAAGTATCGCTTTTTTTGCACTCTATCACATTTTTATGTTGTTCTATTATAGCAAGTAATAAATTTACGTCGTTTTCACTGAAATTAATCTTTTTCGTCGCCATTTGAATTGCAATTTTTACCAATCGTGAAATGAAATAAAAACATAAATTGTAAAACTGTAATGTCAAGATCATATGTTTTCTATGGTGCTACCAGACTTTTAGCCAGAAAATTTATTTTTATAACTAAGCACTGTGAAAAACATTGCTTTAGTTAACAAACAGCTGTTGGCTACATTGACTAATAGTCAACCAAACGTTAACTAATCACTGTGAAAACGGCTCTTAATCGCATAAAATATATATGTACATATATGTATGTATTTATTTTTGCGTATTATCTTGGACTGCGCAGTCCAATTTCAAAGTACACACAATTTTTTCATATACTTACTTAACAATTGATATTTGCCGCTTCTGATGATATAACTAGCTGCTGCTGCTACTGCCAATTCAGTTCTGATTTCCAATGCTATAAAAACAAATGAAGTAATTATTTTCAAAATGTTGTTTAAAAATCACATAAAATTCATTTACTTACTTTCTTGTTGTACGAGCCTCCTTTACTATGGTACGATCACGAACGACATGCGTCTTTCAATCGTTTTTTTTTTATTACCCTTTTTGGGATTTTCTATTGTCACTATTGACAATTATGTTTTCTCCTTCGCACTGATTCAAATAAATCAAGAAATGAAACAAACTTTTTTTCATCGCATTTAGGTAAACAAAAAATAACCCGAAAATGTGCGTTGGTGTTAGTGTATAGAGAAAAAATGTGTAGTTGTATTGGAATATTTGTCACAAATGGGTAGCCGTGGTTGGCAGGGATATTGCCTTGTTAGTGTTTATGATAATGGTGATGATGGCCGGTGGACGTCTTGATTATCTCCCTTCTTCCTTTAAAAAAGTGAAAAAGTCGCTAGCAGGATCGCTTTCTAAGCTACTGAGTAAAATGTAGCGGGAGATTTTAACGAAACTATGGCCAGTTGAGTGAAAATTTTTAGTGGTTTATGTCAACAGCTAACTGGAAATAATTTGTTATATACTCACTAGGGTTGGTAATAAGAAATTAGGCACTGGCCTAAACAGACAACATACAAATCACAATGCTTACCTTTTTCTCCTTATTAAGCTTTTTCGTTTTCTATATATAAAAGAAATTAATTATAAAATATCAAATTATCAAGTAACGAACTTACCTCTTTAAAATCCAAAATAAACTGCGCTTTTCGTTTTCTTCTTCTTGAAAAATTGGGTATTCGTCTTTCCTATTCTAGCAAGTGAATATTACAATATGTTTAGAATGTCGATAGTTTTTCTTTATCTTACTTACGTATTCTCCCATTCAATTGATAATTCCAGAAAATGTAACAGTGTTAGTGCACAGCTGGAAATGTTTCAATATGTTTGTACAAAATGCTACTTCCGTCTTGCAGGGAAGGTTCGTTCACAACAAATGTTCCATTCACATTTGTACCTTAACGCTGCCTATCTGGTATTTGTGTTCTAATGTACATGTGATAAAAATATAAGTTTCTGGCTCTGTCCCTTGGTAACAATATATTAGCCGATGCTAGCAAGAATTGCAGAAATTTAGATTACGGCAGTTTCGTCTTTTAATCGGTTCGGTAACTGCTCGTTGTCATGTACCATATCTTGGAACAGTTATTCAGTAAAAGTTATACCTTACCTCGGGTGGGGGGTAATAAGTGATAGGCACTGCTTTTTACTTGAAATATTTCTTTTTATGTTTTCTTTTATACCTTACCACTAGTGGGGCGAAGTAAAATATATAAATAAAAATAATCTTTTCGTCTGAGATTGTATTTCAAATCTGATTTTATTTTTGTTTTTTTTGTTTTTTTTTTTGGGGAGAGGTGGGGGGGAATCTTCTAAAGACACCCTGGTGGGTAGTGTTGGATTCGCTTGATTGCGCCTACCGACTAAAACCCCCCACACCGGTTGCCAACCATATAGTTATGAACCTGTATTGTATTTTGCGGGAGAAGGAGAAAGATTCAGTTTAAGCGGTAGTGGCCCTCAAATGAATCTGACGCTAAAAAGCGAACCTCGAATTTTTGGTTAGGTGAGAGCGGAAGGATTTGTCAGGATACATGGCCTTCTGAAACGGTCTGCACAAGAGAACTGCAACGAGTAATAAATTTTTGTTTATACTTAAGTACTGATCCGTTACTCTGTCTGATTCTGCCCGTTCAGTTCATGTACACGAAGCGAACTGTTTTCTTCAAATCAGCGATAGAGAACAACTTTGTATCACTAGCGATCGGCTTACACCTGATTTGTTTATGAACGTTCGTTTCATATACCCATGATGCATACTTATGCTTCAATGATGGAAATGATCGACAGCGCTCGGTTTTATATCATCTCCTAAACACTGATGTAGTCGGGCACTTCTGTTCTATTTCAAATACATATGTTTGTATGTACATATATGAGTAATATTTTTGTTACACAAATAGTTTTTATTTCGAATATCTTGAATATTAAAAATTACAATTTTATTAAAAGAAACTTGAGTGATGTGATCAGATGAACCTTTTTAGTCGAGTAACAAAATGAGAGTGGCGTGACTAAAACGATTTAGCAAAATGGTGCCGCTTAATGTGCGGGACCGCTTGTCGAAAATGTTGAAATGAAGCACGTTGGCAATGTTGCATTCGAGACTTTTGCTGACAAAAGTCTCCAGCGCGCTTCATTTCGTTATAAAGGCCGCTTTTCCAAAAGTTTTGCCCAAATGTAGCCGTATTTATTCGTACACGGAGCTGGATCAACTATGGTGCACAGTTCCATTAACTTTGAAGGTGCAACGCTTGCCAAAACGATATTAAACTTTGTTATGTCAGCCACGATGCCCGCTGCAGCGAACCAAAAGTTTAAAGAATAAAAATATGCCTCAATGTTTGTTAAGTAAAGATATTGCAGCTCTGCGTCACTTATTCCTTACCTCGGGTGGGGGGTAATAAGTGATAGGCACTGCTCTTTATTTTAATTCTTTCCTTTTATTTTCTTTTACCCTTTACCACTGGTGGGGGGAAGTAAAAAATATAAATAAAAGAAGTCTTTTAAGCTGAGATTGTCTTTCAAATCTGATTTTACTTTTATTGAACAGCTCCTTTTATACAAAAATTCTTAGCCTATGTTCTTAAATTAATTATCAGACCAACGCATAACACATAATAAGTGCGTTGGTCTTATCTAAAAATAGATGTATAGTTTATCAGCAAATACATTTGTATGCATTTGCTAGTGTGCATCTATTGCATTTCTATTTGTTAGTTTATGTAAGTATGTATATGTGTGTGTGTGTTTGTGACTAAGGCACTTGAGATTTATACTGAAGAATACAATAACCACCATAAGGGTTGTTTTTCTGTATTGTATTCTTATTACATATTTTTCTTATATTTGCTGCATTTTTGTATGCAGTCAATTGATACATAGTGGACTGTATACTATTGTTCAAGTAATTTGAACAATGTTATCCCCTCGCATCTGGGGCAACGGCAGTCGGGGTACAAAATGCTGTGTTGTAGCATTATCTAATATGTTCCCTCCTTTAGAAACCAATTGACTTTCGTCGAGACTCATAATAAAAAATTAAGAAAATTAGTAATTAAAAATTTAAAAATGTGCGGGGACTTTTGATACTTTATTGACCGGACTATAAGTTATTTTGGGCTCTCCTTCTTGTAATCTCACTTTACAAAGTTTAAGATTTTCGAAAAAATCTGCGGTTATTTCAAAATACAATTTTTCAACTTCAAGCAAATTGTTTTTAAAAATTACTTTGTGTGAAAATTGTGCATTTGAAGAAACACAAATTTCAAAAGTTTAATGTCATCACTTTTTATTGTAGTGATTTTGTGGAGATCGTCCATTACTCTTCTGAGGAGTTGAGTTTTCCTCTTGAATATGGAGATTCCATGATTAAAATCGAATGTATCTGATTTGTATTTATTTGTCATGTCATTCCGCAATGACTTTGTTGGAAAAGTGTTGAACGTATGCAACACCGTTTCGGATAAATCCGCTTGGGCATCAAGAATTTTGTTCCTGTTTATCTCCATGATTTTTTCCGCAACACCTCTATTTGTGTAACTGCTGGTTTTCTACAAAGAAATCGGTAGAGGTATATTGATTTGGTCGCCTAGTTGACCCTGCTGTGTGTACAGAAAAACACTTATTTTTAATCCGTACTGTGAGAGTTGACGTTTGACTCTGTAATTCTTTATTTAAATTTGTTTCGTCAATACATTTCTTAATTTTAATCTCTTAACTAGGTATATATGCTTAGTGTACATGCACATGTGTAAATATGTATGTAGCAAATAAACGAATTAACACTTTCAGATTTTAAAGTTTTACTGTTTATTTAAATATCTAAAAAGAATTCACAGTGTGTGTGTCGCGGACGGCGGTACGATCAGGAATGAAATATCAACTTACGCTATGATGGACGCTAGCCTTACCGCCCACAACTTCTACTTAATCCACAAATGCTATCCACTGTATGACATTTGGATATGTGGTTGCCACACTGACCTTATTTCTCATCCCACATGTATTTCATTTTTATTGCATTCTTCAGATACCAACGCATTGATATTTTACAGCTAATTAGATTAGTGCATCTAACGCACTTATACACATACGTACATACCCTTGATACTTTCTTATCTGTTGCTTTTGTGCATTAATATTGGGAGTATGTATGTTTTGTATTGTAATATTAGTATTATGTATACTCTGATTTATGAGTTTTAGCAAGCTATATTGTCGTCTATCGTCTGTGTTAAAAAATCAGTTGCACTAGTGGTATTGACTGTTATTTGTGAGCGTAATTGTTCTACTTCCTCACGTAATGCTATGTTGCTGTCAGCAATAAGGCGAGTTATTAAGTCTACGGTCAAAGCGTCACCGTTAGCCATTTTGTCTAATTTTCAATTTCTGGTTTTTCTTTTTTAATTTTTTTTTTAATTTTATCACTTCTAGGAAGAGATGCTTTTTTATTCTGTAGGGTCTGGAGTTCAGAATCGCAGAATTAAGCTTTGTTATAAACCGGAGGGTCCCCCTTGCGGTGGTGAATCGCGGTTTCAATATATTTTTATTATATGGCTGGTCGAGCCTTTAATTATTGTTTTATTAAAAAAAAATCTATTGGTATAAGCTTTTTGAAACTTGGATCATAGCCACACTTTCTGCTTCTAAAGAATCCTTATTATAATAATCTTTTAATGTGGCTGTTTTATTTTTTCCAATGTAATTAAATACTGCGTTCATGCAGTTTACTTTCTTCTCTTCGTCGTGGAAGAAATTTCGTACATATTTTTTTGAAATGTTCTTTTTATTAGAATTGCAAACCCTTTCAACTATTTTATTTATTTTGTCATAGTCCAAATTATTCGGTAAGGCGTCTAAGTCTGACATTTTATTTTAATTTAAAAAATTTGGTTGAATTAATTTTTTTATAATTCTCTGGAGGGTCCCTTGGGTGGTGAATCGCAGAGAATTTTAATTTGTTATAAGCTGGAGGGTCCCCCTTGCGGTGGTGAACCGCAGCTTTTAATTATTTAATTTATTGGTTGTACAAACCATTAGTTATAGTTTTTGTTTCTTTATTTTCTTAGTTTAGGACATTTCTTAATTTCGTGATCGCCCTTACAAAAATCGCAATATGACAATTTTTTATATTTGATACTTGGGCTATTTCCCATTTCTAATATACAAGAATATTTTAATTTTAACTTACAAATATATTCTGCTGTCTCTTTTAAAATTTCTGCTGATGATGCTGTTGGTGTTACTGCTGTTTCCTTTATGCCTGCTGCTACTACTGTTGACACGTCCGCTGATGTTGTTACCCTTGTTGCTTGGCTGTTATTCTGTTGCACTTTTAAGTCACTCTTTGACAGTTATTTTTTGAGTGGAAGTTTTTCACTTACACTTTTTTTGGCCACTGTTATTTTTCTAATAGATTATTTAAAAAATTTCTTGTTGTTTTTTTTTTTTTTTTTTTTTTTTTCTCTTGCGATTGTCATTTCGTTAAATGTTCTTACTCAAGCAGTTATTTTTTATTGAAAGTTTTTCTTTTACACTTAGCGATATGGATTTTTGGATACAGAACGGAAAAAGCATATCGAATTCTTAAATAATCAGAAAAGTGAATTATGTTTCTAGTTTATGAGGCAGTGTAATTGCAGAGTGCAAAGATTCAATTTTGTTTACAGTTATGCTAAGGTTTCTATGCGGAGGCTATCGTTAACTTGTACACAAGACAATACAGCCGTCGTTTTTAACACAGCGTGTTTCGTACTAAAACGGCTTAATAAAGACCTTATTTGAATGAGAATGAATATATTACCCCACCAGCGCACAGTGGGAGAAATGGTCAATCTAGCGGCGCTTTCTTAATAGCTTCTTAAATACAATGAAAAAATGCATTACTTTATTCTAAAAATATGTGTTATTTATTTATTTATATGTTTTTATGTTTTATTAGAAAAAAAAACTATTCAGAGTCGGAGCTCTCAGAATTACTGCCGTCAGGTAGATCATTTCTATGGAAAAGAAGGTTTTTGACCTCATCATCTATTTCAATGTGATTTTTGGAGTAGTTGGAGGAGCTTTTAGAGCTTTAGGTGCAGTGGCGTAACTATACCGTTCGAGGCCCGTGGCAAATTCATCGAATGGGCCTCCTGCCCTCCCACTTCCCCAATATATAAAGAAGCTGAACCGACAACAATAGTATTTTTTATTTGATAATATTTATTTATACACTTTTATTTGTAAGAGTTAACTAATAAATCACTACGTGAAGTAGGTACATACAAACTTTATAATTATAATTTCTTGATTTTCTAATTATTCACTTTTAATTAAAGGTACCTAATTTAAAGTACATATTGAACTGAAATCACAATTTTATTTTAAGCACACAATTTTAATTATTAAAATTCCTTTCTTCGGACTTTCTGTTCAGCAAAAGTGTTAATGACATCATCAAAGTTCAAATTTCGGGCCATAGAATTTTCGATGGATAGAATAGCCAAATTGCTTAACCTTTCTTGTCCCATAGAATTTCTTAAATAAGTTTTTATCAATTTCAGTTTTGAAAATGATCGCTCGGCACTAGCCGTAGTTACAGGAATGGTGAGAAATAACAGAAATGCAGTGCACACTTCAGGAAAGCTTGAAGATATAAAATGATTCTTTATTATTAATAAGTCAGCAAGTTCTCTTATAGAAGATGACCTTTCTATTTCATGTTTAAAAGAGGATCGAAAACTGAGAATTTCTTTGGAAAACGACATAGATATATCTTTTTTATATAAATGGACAAATGCTAAAGCCATTGCCAATAAATCAGTATCATTCAAGTTTTGCAAAGTGGCAGGCTGCAAGACACTAAAATTGGAAACAATTTCATTCATTCCAAGGAAACGCGATCTAAGTTGATTAATGATGATGTCTAATACACGATAGAATACGTTCACTTTAAACAAGCTTTCAGGATCTTGGAGACGTTCATCCTCACAAATTTCATCAAAATGACGTTTCACTTTTCTCTGACGAGTTTTAGGAAATTCAGGGTTTATGGCCCATTTAACTGCAATACTATTTGCTTCCGTTTTTAAATCTTCAAATTCATGTCGATACTTTTCAAGTTCTTCTAGACAGACTTGCAAACGCTTTGAGGCATTTGAAAGATCGATGGCTTTAGATTGAAGTGCTTTAGAAGCCGCGTCTATGGTTTGTAAGACTTTGCAATGGAAAACCAGCAACATAATAAAATTGTAGTTCTCTACCTTCTTCTTTAGCAAGATAGCTTCATTTCTCTCATCGGATTTGGAATTTGATAAAATGGTTTTTGTTAGCGCTTTTTGAACATCAACAAATCGAACCTTTAAAGCAAACATGGCATCAAAGCGTCCTGCCCATCTAGTTGGATTCATTGTTTTTAATGTTACTGAATTTGATGATACAACGGTTTCTCCTTTTTTGTTGTCAGATATAAAACTAGATAATATATTCCATCGTCTAATACTATGGCCAAAAAAATTATAAATTTGTTGCACAGTTTCGAACAACGTTTGTATTTCTATGACCTCTTTTACTGCATCATTTACTACCAAGTTTAAATTATGAGCAGCACAATGGACATACACTGCATTTGGCTCTATATCTCTTATGAGTTTTTGAACTCCGCCATAAGTACCTTTCATGGTATTAGCTCCATCGTACCCTTGTCCACGGCACTTATTCAGAGAAATACTTTTGTCATTTATGGATTTTATTATCTGCTTGGACATTGCTAAGGCAGTTTGATCCTTAACCTCATGAAATCCTAAAAATGACTCTTTAATTACGAGCGCCTTTGGAATTCCATTTTCATCTTTCTCGATTACACAGTAACGGTAAAGTTCACACAATTGATCTGTTTTGGAAATATCTTGAGTAGTATCAAACAAAATGGAATAAAACGGTGCGGTGACTATTTCATTTACCAGAGCATTTTCCACTTTTTGAACCAGAACAGCAATGAGCTCATTTTGTATTTTTGGACTTAAGTATTTAATCTGGCCCTTAAGTTTGCTTAGCAAATCTTGTAAAATAGGATCGTATTTAGCTAATAACTCAACAATACTCAAAAAATTTCCTTTTGGACCAGAATCGTTGCCATATACCGTTTCTTTATGGCCACGAAAAGCTAAATTACAGGTTGAAAGTGTCAGAGTAACATCAAGGAGTCTAGTGAGTACCTGGCGCCAAAAAAAATTTTCTCTCTTGATAATAGACTCTTGTTCTTCATCTAGTGTTCCATGTAACTGCCACTGTCGATGTACAAAACATGAATGCAAATGTTCTTTCGATGTCTCATGTCTTTCTATGGCTTCCACAATATGTTTCCAATCATCATAGCCTTCCATCCAAATATTTTGTATATTTTTAGATGCCCTATTTGCGAATAACCAACATGGTTCACAATATGCTTTTTGAAGCAATAGAGAATAGGACAGCCATGTACGTTCTAACTTTACGCCAGATTTAGAAACAGTGTAATAATATTTATCTAAGAAAGATCTATTGTTACTATCCCTTAAAAAGGGGCCTTTTGGTTTACAGTGTCCATTTTCGATCACAAACCGTTTTACTTGATCATTGAGTTCTTTAAAGTTACCTTTATCAGTAACATGCGGTAAAGATTTTAATTTTTCTATGTCCAAACATGATTCATTTAAAGATTTGCTCGTACCTGGTTGTGGTTGCTCTGAATCTAAATATTCACTGTTATCGGGCCCTGCGATATTGGCACTTATGTCATCATTTTCTACCTTTCCGTCGCGCTGTTCATTTGATTCTTCTTGTATACTATCTTGATTATTAAAGTACTGACTTATTTTAGGTAACTTTTTATTTTGTTCTTCAGACTCTTTCTTTCGCTTTCGTTTTTCGCTTCCACTCTGATACTTTCTAGAACAAAACCGCAAAAAGTTTGTAATAATACTATAGTTTTTATTTATTGAAAAATCTACTTAATTGCTAACAAATGCCAAAAAAGCGACCGTAAAAATGTTTATAACGAAAGTCCACCGATTGTTCAAAGTTCAATTCAAGTGCCAAATTTTGTAAGTTTTGAAAGAACGATGAACATAGGTACCGAAATAGTTTTGGAGGTTACGAATGTCAAAATAGTGAATTGATTTTGAAATGCGCGATGAGAATCATTATTTTAAATATTAGAATAAAATTCTTACCGAGTAGACATTGTCAACTTCAATTTAATTCACCAACTCTTTATTTCACTAACACTATAGCAGTTTACTCTTAGCACTGATTGATTACGTTGGCGCTGCCGCGGCTTATATAGCCACGCACTCCTCGCTGATGCCGACGTGTCCTTCTAGGATATTGCGTCTGGAAACTACAAGAACATAACGCTATACGGCGCCAAATGTAGCTATTGCTTAGACAAGCAGACAGCCACGGCACCAGACTCAGCAATTGTTTACGTAGACAAGCAGACAGCCACGGCACCAGACTCAGCAATTGTTTACGTAGACAAGCAGACAGCCGCGGCGCCAGATGTCTACAACAAAACAAATGCTATTCCATATGCCTACAGCTATTGTTCATCATAAGGGATGCATATAGCAATACAAATACAATTTAATACTACTTTTGTAACAATATATACAAACTCGAATCGGGGATTCCCCAAGCATCAGCAAGTATTACCAACATAAATTTTAAGCAGTGTTGCCGTTTGAGAAAGAAAAAAATACACCAAACTCATTTCAAAATTGCGCTAAACTTTAGCTGTGAATTTTTAATGGCAATAAGAGAAGATGTGTTTTTATGTGAATTTATTTAACCATTATTACATTTATCAAAATCAATTAAATTAAATAACTGAATATCTTTCTGGTCATCATTACGTTCGGGTGCGGTTGGTGTGCCTTCACCAGATGCCGTTTTTTTTTTTACAGTTTTAGTCATTTTCTTCAAACCGTGTTCAGGCAACATAAAAGTGTGGCAATCGTATCATTATAATTGAACTCTGTTAGTAAAATCAGAGACAGTCATAACATAACACTTTAATGTAAAAAAGAGACAAAATATTAAACGCATCAATAACATTGTGGTCGGGGAATACTAAATCCTTTGGGGAATTCCCAGCTCGTTATTTTCCTAACGTTTTACGGCTCTGACAATTAACTTATTGGCTTAAATTTACGATCGTCAATAATTTTTACAATTTTCTACTAGATTCCGAAAAATATTTTTTAGCGCATTGTACTGAGAAAAAAAGTGCTGAAGAGTCTAGATTTGCGCTATCTAGCGCGAAATGTACTAAAACGGCAACACTGATTTTAATGCCGGCAGTATACCTAGTCTCAGCGAGACACCCTGAGACATGCCCAGTGAATATAAATGTAAACCAATATACACATTTTTGAGGTATGTTTGTCCACACATGTTTCCGAAATTATTACGAGTAATTGGATTTTGACCTTTCTTTCTAAAACTGGGTTAAATTTTTGTTTACTAATGCATTGAAAGTTTAATACCTAGGTATATTTTTTTTAGTTGTGTATGCAACTAAGAAGGTAACAAATAAATTAAAGACAAAACTTTTTTTTTACTTAAGTAATGTCTATGTGTAATAATAAATGTTGGAAATTGAGATTTCCTCTGACCGGGGGCCCCTTTGGGCTGGGGGCCCGTGGCATTTTGCCGACTTGCCACCCTATAGTTACGCCACTGTTTAGGTGTAATAATAGGATCTGAAGAAACTAAAAGAGTGTGTATTAAGTCTTCCATTGTATTCAATCTTGAGTTTTTTCGCGTATGGTTCAGTCTATAACTGCGAAAATCTTTATTTCTTGCCTCAAGTGCCTCTTTTGACATCATTCTTATTGGTAGCGAAACTTTTTCAACAATATCTGCTCCGTGTATTAATATTTTATGTGCAGATGGAGGCATATAAAACCAAGGATATTCGGAAACAAATAATTCTGCTGTATTCCAAGCATACTCGTATATGCGAAAAGCCTCTGTGTTAACTGCATACCCACATGCCATAATACGCAAAATTATACCAAATCTTTTTATAAGTTCTACTTTTACGCCAGTTACTGTAGAGGCTAAAATTGGATGCTGGAAAAATATTCTTGCAGTATTCCCAGTGTTTGTATTGCCTGATCCTTTCGTGGGAATGTCCACCAATATACCCAGCTTCTCTTAGCTCAAGTTGAACCTTTCTTTTGGTTTGCTGAGCGATTTGATTATGTTCTCCACGAAATTGCCAATTTTGTATGGGTATTCTATAGGCGATATGAATTATACACTCAAAGCACCGTCCAAGCATGAAGTGTTGACAATCCGTACTCATACAAGTGCTCCTGTGGTTGTCTCAATTGAACATTATTTAGATTATTCATGAATTTTGGTGTTGCTCCACAAATTCCACAGGTTGTTTGTTCAGAGCTTACAGACCTAAGCATTTTCGAAGCAGTCGAACTTTCTTCAAACAATTTTGAAACAACCTGTGAAGCATTTCTTTTTCCAGCTTTGTTAAGACTTACGCTTGCCGCAACCATTAACTCTTGGTTAGGTGTTTCGTTTACAACTGATGCAATTTTTTGTTTTTTAGTTTTCATGAAAAGGTTTTTGTATACGGTGATGAACAGTTGGCTTAGAAAAAATTATATTTTTATCCAACCATTTCTTATTTCGCTCTTCTAACACTGACATAACCCTATGACATTCTTTCCACTTTTCTACAAGTTTGCTTATGAAATTTCTTAATTGTTTTTGAATTTTGCGAGTTTGCTCTTCAATTTACTTTGAGCGATCATGACGTTAGAAAATATATGATTTTCAACCATTAGAAATTTTTTTGTTAGTACTGGTTCACTGTGCCATATTAAATTAATATTGGAAAAGGCATGCGTTTGACTCTGCCATAGTATCTAAAAAAAAGGAAAAATATCAGTAACTTGCAAATACTTGCAGCCAATTTTTGGACAAGACGTAGACCACAACATATTTTAACAAATTATACAAACATTGAATCGAATCCCATCGAATCCACCACACTTATTTTCTACGGAACATTGGATTACACATATAAAAACACTTTGATATAGGACAATTTATTTTTCCATTGTAAAGTTCTAAAACATATATTAACAGACCACAATGACTTTTTTTTTATTAAACACATACCAAATAATAATAATTAAGTCACAAATCTTATTACAAAATTTTATATTAAGTTTTTCAGTTCAACAAAAATTGCACTTAAAAATAGGTAAATAGTAATTATTGCACTTGCTAAAATATGTGTTAAATTCGAAAGCTCGCAGATATGAGAATATTTGGAACAAAACAAAAACGAAAACAGAAAAGACACCGCTAGGAAATAAATTTTCAATAAAACAAACAAAATTTGGAGAATTCTGAATTTAAAAATTTCGCTAAAGCGCCGCTAGATTAACCATTTCTCCCACTGTGCAGCGGTAAGAATTTAAAGATTCTCATTTGAGTTCGTTTGATCTTACAAATCAAACATTTGGTCCTTCGAGCCGGATAGTTGGCTCAGCCAAAGTAAGGCCAGTATGAAAGAAAATACAGGCAATATATATAAAAGTCCTATTATATATGAATATATATAGGCAAATGAATAAGCAATTGTAAGACGGGTCCATATTCCCCTATATTCATTAGATCACGTAAGCCGTTTTAGTACGAAACTAAACGCTGTGTAAAACTGTTATTTAACCCTAGAACCATAACGTCATTCTATACTACGTTAAGACCAACTATGCGTAAATTTTACGCAGAAATGAGAATCCGCCTAATATAACCCGATTTTGAGCCATTTTGCAGTCTAAATTGATAATTCTTATCAAACAATTTATTTTTAAAATAAAGTATAAGATTTTAAAAGAAAATTCAGTTCATTTTATTAAAGAAAAGAGAAGGAATAGATTAAATTTCATTAACACAGTTTTTACAAACTTTAATTTGATGTTCACCACAAATTGCTGATGATTTGCATACAGAGCAATAAGTTGTAGTAAATCGTCTTTTTGTGCAGTGGCAAAATGTGCAGTATTTCCTTTTCGCCTTTTGCGGAGAAGCTTTTTGACTAACTATTGAACCTATTGGGTTGTTAGTTTTTATTATTTCATTTATTTTTTCTTTTAATTTTGTAGGCAACCGTGCATTTAGCAATCGTTCCTCTTGCCACGGTTGTGTGAGTTCTTCATGAAGTTTAAGTACAAACTTTGACCTACTTATAGGCTTAAGACCGTTTCGTGTTACATTGTGACTATATATAACGTAGGCATTAACTGAAGCAATATTTAACATATTGTAAAAGAAACAAAGTGGCCACCGTTTCGTCTTTCTGTTGCAGCAAATATTTTGAGTCATCTGATCAAAAGTGTCAACTGCGCCTTTGGTCGAATTATATGTGAGTATAATTTCAGGTTTTTTTGTGGTTGGGTCTAGCGCTCCATTAATATGCATCGTTGAAAGTAATAGTACATTCCTATTTTGTTTTGGCTGGAATGACACTAAAGTCATATTCTCATTGTAAACGAATCGGGATGAGCCACACTGCCGTGACTTAGTGTCAAGTAATTCCGGTGGTATTTCAGCTTTATTTTTACGTAGTGTGCCAACAATTGCCATATTGTAGGGATTACTTAACAGTTTTGTTGCCAAAGGGATGCTCGTAAACCAGTTGTCCATTGTTATATTCCGGTTACTTCCATGCAAAGGTTTCGTCAGTCCTTCAACAAAGTAATTGGCTAGTTGTTTTCCTTGTGTATTAGTAGACTTTCCAAGATACGGCTCTGCGTTAATAACGTATTTTGTAGCGACATCGCAGACCATTACAATTTTTATTCCGAATTTATTTGGTTTGTTCGGAATATACATCCTAAATGGGCATCTACCTCGAAAACCAACAAGTTGCTCATCGATGGTTACATAGGAACCAGGCTTAAAATTCTTTGTACAACTATCAACAAAAATATCCCAAATTTCAGAAATTGGCGCAAATGAAGACTTTTTCTTCCGCTCTTCTCTTGTAGTCATATCGTCGAAACGAAGTGAGTTTAGAAGAAACTCGAATCTATGTCTACTCATTGTCGCTCTATATCGATCGCCCGAATAAGAAGTGTCAAACAAGATATCAGTTGATAGATGGTTGCTCTTCAAAACAGCAGACAAATACAGCAAACCCAACAAGGCTTTCAATTCCATAAGACTTGTATTTGAAACCGTGGCATTTCTTGATTGATATTTATTTCTTAGTTGAGAAATTTTGGCATTTGTATGGTATAAAACAATATTCAATATCTCGTCACTAATAAACAGTTTAAATGCATCGCTTGGTTCCATGGCTTCTTTGGCGTTACCCGATGGTCCTGTAAATATTTAGTGTAGATTTACGAAAGTGTACTTCTCTCATTATTATTTTATTACCTGGCCGAATGTGTATAATATTTCGTGCTGCGCATTTACCGTATTCACGTTTTATTGGAAAATTATTCCAAATGTGACCGTTTTTGCCCAAAATTTGACTATTTTCCCCAATTTCCGCAAGTTGGTTATCCAACTCTTGTTCCAAATTTGGCAATGTTAAAGTTTTACGTTTTATTTTTGTCTGCTTATTCCCCTCCAATGCTGTTGCTGTTTTTCTTTTTTCAGACCAGGCAACTTCTAGTTCTTTTTCTAGCTCTGCTTCATCATTGGATCAGGAAAATAGCTCATATCGGCCAAACTATCATCGCTATCGAAATCTTCATTTTCCTCTTCTCCATCTCCACTGATATCACTAAAATCTTCATCATGCAGAATAACCTCTATATCGTCATCATCAAATTTTTGTTTTGAAAAACACGGTTTTCCAGCTGCCATTTCGTCAGTGAAAACAAGCCTACATAAAATTTGCACAACAGTTGTTCCACTTTCCACTTATTACTAACAATGCGTAAATTTTACGTATTCGATTTTTTCGCTTTTTACCAACAATGCGTAAATTTTACGCATAGACTTGTGCTCCACTTGCTCTCAAACCTTCAAATGACCACATTTGCTGGGTTTTCTCATTCCTGCATATATAAAACTAATTGCTACAAGCTCTGCCGGCGCTGGGTACCGTTACGTCATGGCACACTTGTGCAAACACAATTTGAAAATTGTATATGCGTAAAATTTACGCATATTATGGTTCTAGGGTTAAAAAAATATTCAGCGGCTGAGAATCGAGGCACAGCAAGGTCAACCAGACGACCAAACCAATTACCTCCAACAATTTTTTTAAAGAATAAAAACAGTTCATTAAAAAAATAGTTGAAATGTCGAACACTGCGGACATGTTACAAAGGAAAGGCGATCTACGCGTAGAAGATATTAGATTTGAGGAAATAAATCTAGACTGTATAGAAAAAAGAGCTGAAGATTATACGAAGCGAGTCCAGGAGTTCAAAAAGGAACCAGCAACTGATAAAATGAAAGACCTCATAGAGTAGATGATTGAAAAAAGATCGGAAAGAATTCGATCTACAATTGCAGAGGCAAAATTAAATATAAATACTAGAGTGGTAAATGGCATCGAACATTTCGAAAAACGTCTCAAGTATTTATGGAGCAATATGAAACGAAATTTCTACGAATTGCAACTCTATTACAACAAAACTTATCGTAATGTTGAAATAGAAGATCTTTCTTTTTGTGTCACTTACATTTTGAAAAAATTAAAGAAACAAAAAGATAATTTAGAAAATAGTGAAGATGAGCTAAGCGTAGAAGATATACGCTTTCAAGTTAATTTCCTTGATGACATATCGGAAGATAGACGTTTCGAAAAGCAATGCGTTGATGACATTCGCAAGCTGCGCGATGAAATCTCATTTGAGAAGCTGCGCATAGAAGATATACGCTTGGAGAACTGTTGCGTTGATAACACATCGAAAGAAGGTAAGCTACGCGTAGAAGACATTACCTTTGGCAAGCTGCGCGTGGAAGATATAACCTTCGAGAAACTTCGCGTAGATAATATATCGAATGAAGACAAGCTACGCGTAGAGTAAATTACTTTTGAAGAGCAAGGCACATTTAACAATATGAACAATAAAATGTCTCCTTTGGAAATTGAGGAGAATACAAAAGATGAGATAAAATATCTTGCACAAAGAGATGTTGAAGTTGATAAGGGAATTGGTTCAAACGATGGTCCAGAGGGGGAAAAGAAAAAATGCATCGATGCAGAAGGTGATACTACCGGCAAGAATTCAGCGCAAAAGAGTACAAAAACGGTTGCAGCTTTGGATGACACAAGAACATCCAAGGGTGGATCCATCAGCAGTAAATGCAGCAAGTCTGGTGACAATAAATCAAAGAGAAAAGATGAGAAATCCGGCTCGAAGGACCAAATGTTTGATTTGTAAGATCAAACGAACTCAAATGAGAATCTTTAAATTCTTACCGCTGGTGGGGGAAAAATAAAGACCTTATTTGAGTGAGAATATATACATTCAACAATGGTACACTATGTCATATTGGCCGGTCACAAGTGTACCATATTATACGCTTTTTTTAGTTTTCTGTTCTTTTAATTTTTTTTATGACCAAACCTTTATTTAGCTTAAAACTCACCTTTTTATAATGAAATATGGACTTTATTTTATCGATTAACAATATATTTGTTTTGATAAGTTTGTTGCTACCACGTGAAAAAACCGTTTTTGCTACACTATCTTAACAAGTCAGACATGCAAAACCACGTGTTTTTAACAACTGAGAGAGAACTGAACAGCTGTCAGTTTTGTAATTTTTTTTTTTTCTATTACTCTTTCTTTATTTAACAGCTGATTTCGAAGTCGGCGTTTCTCTAACTTTTCAATCAATTTTACCTTGGTAGTTATTATCTCTTTGGCAATTTCGGCCTTGGTAATCTGCCATAAATTTTCTATGGGGTTCATGTCAGGTGAATTGCCAGGCCAAGATAAAACTGGAATGTTATAAGTCTGCCAGAAATTTGGTTATGCTTCTTGCTTTATGACATGGCGCTGAATCATGCATAAAAATGAATTCTTCACCGTCTGGGAACCAATCCTTAAGTTGCGGTAACAGTCGAGTTTCCAGAACTTGTCTGTATTGGTCTTATCTCATGGTACCCTGGACAATGTAGAGACGTCCAACCCCTTGAGCGCTTATGACAGACCACACCATTATTTTAACAGGGTGTTTAACCCTCTCCAAAATGCAGTCAGGGTGATATTTTTCACCTGGACGTCGCCTGATGAAGCCAGAATTTCAAATGTTGACTCATCTGAAAAACATACCTGAAAAAAAAGAAAGTTGCTTATTATTTTCAAATATATGATTTAAAAACTGGTGTAAGATGACAGTAATAATAATAGCTGACCTTACTCCAGTCCTTAACAGTTTTTGGCGAAAGTGACTGATTTTGATCCAAACTAATCTTTATCTCCAGTTAGTTCTGCTATCTTCCTTTGCGAATGGCCTTTGTGCTGGAGAAGAGTTTTAATCTCTGATTTTTTCCTTGGGGACAAATCACACCCTCGACCCATACTGGAGCAAAATAAAAAAAATATTATAATGAAAATCGGTCCAAATTCATTATTTTTTAATAATACAACTATGATACTTACATTTGATCTACGTTTGTTGAACAAAAAGGATAAAAACTTCTTTTAAATAATTAATTTCAACTTTCACTAAAATACGTGTTCAGCACCCTGCGAGTCTACCGTTAATAAAATATTTGTAGAAAGTAAACAAATACATTAACTCTCAAAATCTACTTAAAACTGGAGTTATCAAGATGTGGTGAACGCAAAAAGTACTTTCCTGTAAAGTTGTTCTTCTTAAAACCGCACTCAACTGCGCCCAAAGGAACAAATTGGGGTATTCACTTTTCACAATAGCTAGGTTTTTTATGATAAATACAATGTTGGGTTTTTTATGTTAAATCAGACCTGTGTAATACTGAGTAGTAATGGTACTAGTACGTACTTAAATACTTTAATTTTTATCTTGAAGTACTTAGTATGTACTAAGTACTTTCAGAATTTTCAAGTACAAGTATAAGTACAAGTACCAATAATTGAAAAATACTTGCAATATTAACAAATATTTGAAAGTATTTGAAAAGAATTGAAAATACTTGAAAAGAATTGAAAAATGTACTTGAATCTACTTTCAATTCTTTTCAAGTACTTTCAATTACTTACAATTTTGTTTCAAGTATTTGTTAAAATTTCAAGTATTTTTCAATTACTTGTACTTGTACTTGTACTTGTACTTGACAATTTTGGGAATGCCAGTACCAGTACCAGTACAATTCCTTTAAAATGTACTTGTTACAAGTCGTACTGGTACTTGATATTACCCAGGTCTGTGTTAAATACAATTTGGATGCGATAGCTTTATGGAATAAACCGAGGTCGAAACCCTTCGGTTGAACGATGGAAAACCTCTGGTTGAACGGTGAAAAAACTGCGATGAAAAAACTGCGGTTGAACGAGCGTTGCTACTTGCTTGCGTGACCGTTGCCGTTATTCCTTTCTTAGCTTTTTGGCGTGGGTGCCGGTCAGCTGCTCGATCTGCTGTAGCGGCCATTGTGGATGTTATGTGTGGAATTTATGTAGGGTTGTATGCGAGCTCACTTGGCCATGGGGAAAAATGCGACTGTCCCTAATAATTTGGTAACTCACTCACTGTAGTCTCTGCAAAAACGGTGATCGGTTTAATATGCGGGAATATAAGCCCGTCTTGTTATTATTATTTTTATCTTGTTAATATGCGAGAAAATACACCCCAATTAAGAATAGTCTTTAATTATTCTTTAAAAATAAATTTTCCTTCGATTCCTTCTATTTAAATATTTAATTTTATTTGGTTGTTGAACAGATTTGACAGTCTCGCCGTCCACCGGTTGTGCAGCCTGCACCTGTTTTGGCTTTCTTCGTCGTGTACCCTTCTTTGTAGATTCAGCGAGCGCGGTCGCTGATGTCAGCCGAAGGCGCTTGTTGCTAGCGCTGCTAAATATTTATTTGTTAAATAATTTATTATTGTACAAATTTCTTAAAAATAAATAAAATAAATATTTAATATTTGTATACACAAAATATTATAACTGATTATGTCTGTTAATACCTCAATATAGTTTCTAACAATCCTTACCGCCGGTGGGGGGCAATGAAAGACTTGTATTCAGGGAGAATTTATTCATTCTGATTTTATTCTGTATTTTCCTTGCTTATATAACTTAAAATAATTCAATAAAACACAACTTTCGTTGTCCACGTTAAACTTTATTCTGCCTCTTTACAAAAGTTCTTCGCTCAACCACATAATATAATCACAAAAGTTGCAATATTTTCGCTGTTATCACAAAAAATATTCAAAAATGATCATATATTATTATTTATTTATTGAACAAGTAATTTTTTAACATCATCGTCCAATTCTAAAGTTTTATTTTTGGGATTTGTTCTGAAACCATTAATAAAAGGATCCGATGAAGCTAAAAGCAAGTGATAGCATGCCCAATGGTAAAATAGAGGATGAAACCATTTTACTTCCATGCATTAAAACTTTATGTACCGTCATTGGCATATAGTAAAATTCATAAAGGCTGACATATAACCTCGCAGTTTTCATGCAATAAATTTCAAATTTTTGAGGATCTATTGCTGCTTGACTATTGATTGTATTTAATATTATTTTAAAGCTATGTATCAGGTTTTCGTCAACGCCAACAATATCAGCAGTTTTAGTAGGATTCTCAAAAAATCTAGGTGAGGTTGCGTTCATTTGTCGGACCCTGTCCCTGCTTTACTACATCAACATTTATTCCCAAGGATGACTTCAAATCTGCTTGAATACGTGCTTTTGCATCTGCCTTCAGTTTTTTTGGTACGATCGTCAGTTCTCCATTTGCGAAAATGTTTGTTGTAAGCAATATGCAGAATACACTTCATAAACTTAATTCTTGTATGCAAGGGAGAAATTCCAAATCTTAGGGAACCTTCGTTTACTGTTCTCCTCAATATACCATCTAAATCATTCATTTCCTTTGGTTTTGCTTTCCATATGAAACATACACTCATAGCTGAGGTTTCAGTTACGGTATTAACAATTTTACCATCAATCATTGTAAGAGCAAGACAATGACTTATTTCGAAAGTTCGGTTTGAAATAATTACTACACTGTTATTTAAATTACGAATTTCGTTTTCAACACGGTTAACTTCCTCAGTAATAACATTGGCTGTTTCTTTCACAAACTCGAATTTTACTGGTCTACAAAATCTAGTGGATGATGTTGTTAAATTTTTCCAGTACAGTAATGTCTCCTCATTATTTTCAGTTAACCCTAGAATGGTAAACATATTTTTTTGCTCTTTAATGGTAATCTTCGCCTGTGAGGCGACTTTTATAAAAAAACCCACATTTTACCCTTAACAAAACAAAAATTTATTAAAACAAAAACAAAAACGTATATATTACATGCTTGGTAATAAAAATAAACAAAAAACAATTCATTTTTTAAATGTCTTAAACATATTATTGGCAACATTTATAGATCACATATTTTATCAGTAGTATGAATATGTTTGATTTGTAAGATCAAACGAATTCAATTGAGAATCTTTAAATTCTTACCGCTGGTGGGGGAAAAATAAAGACCTTATTTGATTGAGAAATATTCATTCTGATTTTATTTTTGAATTTGTAAACCTTATATACTATTTTAGAAGTCTAATTTATCTAATTAAATATATATTTACAGCACATCACTTGGGGTAAATATGTTTATTATGTATTTGTTGAGTGCATGCGTATCATATATTAATGTATACGTGCCTCATATATGTTTGTCAATGCATATATTTTTATGTGTTTACTTATTCAAAAAAATTAAAAAACAGTTTGAGATCAAAAAATAAACTTCAGTGTCTTCTAGACCTTATATCTAATTAACATATTAAAAAAATAATATAAATCTTAAAACTTAAAATAAATTCTGCAAGACAAAATAAAGTTTGTGGGTTTTCAACCTATTTTTTCACATCACATTGCCAACAATTTGGTGATCTGTGCTCTAAGCAATAAGTTTTCTTGCATTTTGCGCAGAAATATACGCTCATACGCTTAAATTTTGTAGGACAAAAATCGCACATTGATCTATTGCCCTTTTTTATACTTTGTTCGTCTGTATCGTCATCAGTATTATCACCAATCGCGTCATTTATTGCTGCAAAAACCATTTTCTGCATACGTGGCCTTTCTCTTAAACGAATGGCGAACCAATCACTACAAAGGTCCTTGCTTAGTTTCTTGAAGAATTCTCTTCTTGACATTGGCTTTATTTTTAAAACTTCACAATTGGATATATAAATTACATAGCTGTTGAGTAAAGCCATATTTAACATACCATAGAACATACAAAGTGGCCAACGCTTGGTTTTACGGCTACAGCTTGAGTGGCCACACATTTGATCCAAAGTATCCACAGCACCTTTTGTTTCATTATAAGATTGAATTATTACTGGCTTACCCGAAGCGGAGTCAATGGAAGGCTTGTCCTGCATCGTAGAGAGCAAAAGAACAGTTTTTTGAGGCTTTGGCTTGTAGCTGACAAGAGTGAGCTTTTCGTGGAATCCAAAAAGAGATGTCCCAACTTTACGTGATGAACCATGTTTGAACTCCGCAGGAATTTCTTTCTTATTATTCCGAACCGTTCCAATAAAAGTAAGGTTGTATGGTGGTTGAAGCAACTACTCAGCTAGCGGAATGGAAGTAAACCAATTATCGGTAGCTAAATTACGATTCGTTCCATGTAAATTAATAATGTGTTTTGTGTTTGGGCAACTACGGACTACTCCTCGTTTTCTTTATTACATTTTCTTAAATACAATATTTTGCTGAAGCCTAGATACAAATATTAATCTTATATTCTAGGAAGTATATCTACAATTCACTTGAGTTAGGACATACAGTGGTGGCCATAACACATGCAACTAATATATTATTTTAGAAAAAGTATATTTGTCATACCATTAAACTTTGCAGACTGTTGATTGAACATGAAATTATTATAATTTGGTATTTTTACTTTTAATTAACGTTTTTAAACCAAAAAATTTCATTCATAAAAAAATAATAAAAATTCCATTTCTATTTCAACTCTAAAATTACGTGGACAAAATGGATTCTGCATGGCATCTTTTGAAAATCCTGCCTTTCTAAAACAGTTGGCAATTGTTTCTGGTTTAACATAGGCATCCCATACAGTGCTTAAATTTTGAATAGCGTGGAGTAAGTCTATGGTAAAAACAGAAGTTCCCCCATCTAGCTGAGCCAATATATTCGTTAAAATACGTTTCCTGTAATGTTGTTACATATGTTGTAGATAATGCCTTGGTCCATTTGTTGCAGTAACGAAGTCATGTTGGGAGGAAAATAAGCAAGCTGAATGTTTTTTAGCTTGTCTTTTACATCTCTAGGATGCGCAGTGCAGTTATCAACAAAAAGTAAGACCTTCCTGTCTTATTTACCAAATTTTTTGTCCAGCTTTAGAATCCGTTTGGTAAAAATCTCACTGGTCATCCATGCTTTTTTGTTAAACTCATAATCGACATCTAACGATTTTACTCCCTTAAAGCACCTCGGATTCTTCGCCTTTCCGATTACAAGCAATTTAAGTTTTTCCGATCCAGTCATATTGCTTCCCAAGATGACAGTTATTCTCTCCTTGCTTTGTTTCCACCCAAAGCATTGCTAATTTTTGAATGTGAGTGTTTTATTTGGCAGGCATTTGAAAAACAATCCAGTCTCATCGGCATTAAAGATGTCGTTTGCGTTGTAATTTTCAATCAATCTTGGTAAAACGTTCATTACCCATTCTTCGCGATTTTGTAGGTTGGCGTCAGCACTTTCTCCACATAACGTTTTTTGAACAATACCATGGCGTCTTTTGAACTTATCTAACCAACCTGTACTTGCCTCAAATTCATGGTGTCCTAGTGCTTCAGCAAAATCTTTGGCCTTTTGCTTCAATATTGTTCCAGATAAAGGAAGATTCTTACCACGTGCAACGACTATCCATTTCAGCACTGCTTCATCAATATCCTCAAACTGGCAAGTTCGAAGCCTTTTGCGTTTTACGCTAATTGCCGCATCTTCTACATTTTTCAAAATCATTTACTTATTTTTTAGAATATTTGATAAAGTGCTGGGAAGTATTTCAAACTGATTAGCAATATCTTTTTTTCGTACCTTCCCTTCTTTAACTTTGTTAATAATTAATAACTTTTTTTCAAGTGAAATGCAGCATCAATGCGTCATTTTTACTTCAATTTCTTAACACAACTGAACTCCTACTACAATGTACATATGTATGTAGTATTAAACTTTAATAAATGTAGAGTTCACTTTATTTAATAAATACACTTTTAATGTTTGTACAATTTCACGTTCACAATGGTTTGAATGCTTTGCTCGCAATGGCAACGAGGGCCGGATAACATGCGGCGCTTCCTTTATTAACCCTCTAATGCATGAATTTTTGTTTCGACTGTGATTTTTATATTAGACTATATTCAGGTCTGTGAAGACGAATCTGATGTTAGTTTTTCGATTTGTCAATTTGTGTACCTTTTACAGGTAAAATAAAAATCCCGCCTCAAGGCGGACCTATGCATTAACCCTTATTGTTCATATAAATTTATGTTTTCATTTCTTCTTTATTGTGATATTTGAAAAAACAATCTTTTGCCGTTGAACTGCATACATTAATTTTACATTTAATGCAAAATGCCTGAGTTTCTGATTTGCATCCACGAAATTTGCACATTTTTTTGCCTGAGCGGTCCAAAAACTTACACCAGTGTCCTATTTGATCGTATCTTATATTTTCTGATAGGTGATACGTCTTTTTAGCTTTTGGTGGAGGTGTTAAAGACGATGGACGACCACGTTTTACAGGTTTTGTCGAACCAATCAAACAAAGTGTTTCTGCCACTTCTGATCTGAAGTCAGGAAGTTTACACTTTAGGACGTCCTTATTTAGTCGGTTATAAAGACAATATGCATTCACCATACTCACGTCCAGCATGTGGTAAAATAATTTATTTGTCCATTTTCTGGTTTTCATTTTTATGTGGTATCGACCAATCAATCCGTCAACCAAATCCACACCACCCATATGCTGGTTGTATTCTTTCACAATAGCTGGACAATCCACCTCAACATTTTGTTTCAATTTTCGATCCCAACGATTTGCCTTTAAGGAATATGAACTTTCATTATGTACAATTGCATCTGTTCCTACGTAGGTGGATAACAGACGAACTGCTCTTGTGTCGTACCACAAAACGCTGCTTATGTCTACTCCAAAAACACTTCCCACGTATTCTTCATTATACCCACGTGCTACTTTTTTTGATTGCAGCTCTGCGTCTGTGGAAAGTTTTATATTTGGTACTCGATTTCCTCGCACTGTACCTAAACTGTGAATTCCGCGACTTCTCATATATAATAGCAATCCCAATGAGGTATAAAAGTTGTCAAAGTAAATAATATGATTGGCATTGTTTGGTATGACTTGTGACAACCTAACTACAACATTGGATGCAGCACCAAGATCTGGACAATTTGGCAAAATTTTGTTATCGCCGGCGCCACAATAAACTTCAAAGGAATACGAATATCCAAAGGAATCGCAAATCACGAATAGTTTCGCTCCCCATTTGTGAGGTTTTGCTGGCATATATTGCCTCACTGGGTTTCCACTCATTTTCGTGGCACACATTTGCTCATCAACGCAAAGTCTCTGCCGCATTGGAACTGAAGAAAAACGTTGGTTGAAATGTTTTACTAGCGGCCTTATTTTATACAAGAGGTCATAACCAGGTTGACCTTTCTCTATACGAGACGCATCATTATTGAAATGCAAGTGGTTTCTAATTTCTTCAAATCGATTGCATGTCATGGATAAACGTATCGGATCTAATCCGTATTGTCCCCAATATGAGCGACTGTTAGGAAAGCGATAAACAGACGTAAACAACAATATTCCCAAAAACTTACGCAGCTCTTGGTGATCGATACAAAACTTTGAAGATATATCTTTTTGCTTGGCATACAAGTTCATCTGTAAGGCTATTGCCTGCAAAATTTTTATTAAAAATTTAATAAACTGTTATATATTAGAAATTACCTTCAGAAAGTCTTCGGTCACAAAATATGCAAAGCAGTCGTAAGGTGTTTTTAAACATTTTAAAAAATCCGGCATGTCCTGGCCTTGAAAAGCCAAATCTGCAACACTCAGCTGAAGTTTTTTCTTCTTCCAAAGAATCGATCTTATCGCACTCATATCGTTTCTCAAATCACTTGCAGCTGGTAGGACTCCGATTTTTTCTTGCGATTCTAATGCTTTGTGCACAGAACGTGTCACTGTCGACGGTAAGAATACACTAGAAGTAACGTCACAAACAGGCAATGGAGGAATCGGTGGCAGCTCAATTATTTCAGCATTTTCTTCAAAGTCTGTCACATTCAAACTGCATTCGATTGCGTTTCGCATCATTTCTGAGGAGTTTAGCATTGCATCAATGATCGTATCATTTTCCGGTAGTGAGTAGGTTGGATCCATATCAGAATCGTCACTATCAAAATCGCATTCATTGTCGGAAGTATCAGTTACCAATTGCGACTCTTCGAAATATTGTCGAATTTCTTCATCCGTCATATGGGTCTTAGAATAACGCGACATATCTGATTATTATTCAATAATAAAATAAGAAAAATTTTCAATTGTATCACAAATATTTCATTTTACTTGAAAAAGGTAGGCAGCGCAATGCATGAGTCCGCCTCAAGGCGGAGTTCAATATTTTCGAATTTACTCACCTGCTATTAGTTTTTTTATTATAAATCGAACACTATCATAAAGAGCACAAAATTCCACACCCGTAAGTATTTTTTTCAACTTGAAACGACACAAGAATTTATATTTCTTGTTGTTCAGAAAATTGTGTTGATTGCAAAAATAATTAAATTGGCGGGAAAGTGCTAATCTGTCACTTCAAATTGACAGTACGTCAAAACTAGAAGTAGTATTGCCAATCTGAAAAAACCATTACGTAAGTTGAACTTTAAGCGTTCTTTTGAAAAAAAATCCGAATTTTAATATTAAAAGAAATATTTTATATCTGATTTTGAAAACACCCCGTCTGTAGGCAGGCATATGCACTAGAGGGTTAAAAACGAGTTACTTATGTATATTCGCGGGCCGAACGTCTAACGCGCTCGCCGTTACAATCAGGAATGCCTTATATATCTTACGCTATGATGGACGCTAGCCTTACCGCCCACATCTTCCACCTAATCCACAGATGTCATCCACTCTTTGACATTTGGATCAGTGGTTGCCAGACTGCCCTTATTTCTCATCCTACATGTATGTATGTATTTTCATTTTGGGATTCCCCGTATTACATTTCTACATTTCGTTTATTTCTGAGAATACGCAGTTACAAATAATTGAGTGTAACCGAAAACATATTTGAAAAAATTCACTATACGGAGACAAAAACGTATGAAGCTTGATTTTCAAGCAGTAAAATTTGTTCATTATATAGAAAACTTCACTATATAGAAATTCATTATAAGGAGACAAAAATGCACCGAAAGTAGAACCAAAAAGTTGTGTCTTCAAAATGACTTCATTATGGGGAGAGCTTCATTGTAGGGAAGTTCACTATAAAGAAGTTCCACTGTATATTTTTCATGCAATGTAAATGCTCGATTTTTATTTTTTTCCGACATTTTTCTTAAAATTAACAACTCTCAATGAAAAGCCAACGAACGTCACTTTCAGCCCACCGCAGAAGTTGTTTGCCTTCTTTGTCTTATTTCCAAGAAAAAATGAACATTTTATGCTGCAGAGACTGATTGTGTCTCTTGATCGAATTCGGGGAAGTACAAAATTTTTCTTATCGCCAACTGATTGCCAACTTTGTTTTGAAATTTGATTTTGAAAGATTCGTTTATAATGGACAAAATCCGATTTTATTGTCTATTATAACCGGAGTCCATTCTAACCGAGTCTATTGTTAATACCTCAATACAGTTTCTTACATTCCTTACCTCTGGTGGAGGGCAATGAAAGACTTGTATTCAGGGAGAACTTATTCAATCTTTTTAATTGTTTTTTCCCTCTTAATATAAAATTCCCAAATCCAAATACATGTATTGATTTGACTTTATTTGTATGATTTTAATATCAATATACTTTTCCGGTTAAAATTTTTTTTAAAATTTTTTTTTAATTTAGGATTATTTTTTGGGTATTAAAACTTAACTTTAAATTTTATTTTTCCCCGGCTTGTTTTTAAATCTTATTTTCTTCAAATTATCCCCTTAATATCAATTAATGTTTTCACCAATTGCGATATGGTTGCAACTTATCTGTTAAATTTAAAAAAAATGACTTTGTCCCGTTTTTCCTCAATTAGTTCAACAATTTACCCTGGGGGGGGGAAAAAAGTTTATATGAGGGAGAATTATTCATTTTTTCTAATTATTTTTTCCTCTTAATATGAAGGGTTCCAAAATCCAAACACATGTATCTGATTTGACTTTATTTGTCATATTTAATATGGGGAATTAACCGGTTAAATTTTTTGGAAATAATTATTATTTTAATTTAGTGCACTGTATGTGTTTGGTACTTAACTTAACTTTCTGAAATTTAGTTTTCCTCCTGAGCTTGTAAAATCTTAATATCTTATTTTTTTCTTAAATTATTACTTGAATATCTGAAGTTAATGTTTTCACGCAATTGCGATATGGATTGCTAAATTATACAAATGTATATACATGTTACAAGAAAATCGACTTTGTACCTTGTTATTACCTAAATATAGCTTCTAACAATCCTTACGCTGGGGGGGGGAATTGAAAAGTCTTATATCGAGGGAGAACTTATTCATTCTTTTCTGAGGAGTTGAATTTTCCTCTTGATATGAAGGTTCCAAGATCCAAATCACATGTATCTGAATTAATTTTAATTAATTTTAAATTTAAAAAAAAAAGTGCACTGTATGTGTTGGTACTTAAACTTAACTTTCTGAAATTTAGTTTTCCTCCTGAGCTTGTAATATCTTAATATCTTATTTTCTTCTTATTACTTGAATATCTGAGTTAATTTTTTCACGCAATTGCGATATGGATTGCTAATTATACAAATGTATATACATGTTACAAGAAAATCGACTTTTACCTTGTTATTACCTCAATATAGCTTCTAACAATCCTTACCGCTGGTGGGGGGAATTGAAAAGTTTTATATCGAGGGAGAACTTATTCATTCTTTTCTAAAGAGTTGAATTTTCCTCTTGAA
>CM050323.1:39574962-39611183 GCA_027475135.1 Bactrocera correcta
TTGGTTAGATAAGTTCAAAAGACGCCATGGTATTGTTCAAAAAACGTTATGTGGAGAAAGTGCTGACGCCAACCTACAAAATCGCAAAGAATGGGTAATGAACGTTTTACCAAGATTGATTGAAAATTACAACGCAATCGACATCTTTAATGCCGATGAGACTGGATTGATTTTCAAATGCCTGCCAAATAAAACACTCACATTAAAAAACGAGCAATGCTTTGGGGGGGAAACAAAGGAGAGAATAACTGTCATGGTGGGAAGAAATATGACTGGATCGGAAAAACTTAAATTGCTTGTAATCGGAAAGGCGAAGAATCCGAGGTGCTTTAAGGGAGTAAAATCGTTTTGTCGATTAAGAGTTTAAAAAAAAAGCATGGATGACCAGTGAGATTTTTACCAAACGGATTCTAAAGCTGGACAAAAAATTTGGTAAATAAGACAGGAAGGTCTTACTTTTTGTTGATAACTGCACTGCGCATCCTAGAGATGTAAAAGACAAGCTAAAAAGCATTCAGCTTGCTTATTTTCCTCCCAACATGACTTCGTTACTGCAACAAATGGACCAAGGCATTATCTACAACATGTAACAACATTACAGGAAACGTATTTTAACGAATATATTGGCTCAGCTAGATGGGGGAACTTCTGTTTTTACCATAGACTTACTCCACGCTATTCGAAATTTAAGCACTGTATGGGATGCCTATGTTAAACCAGAAACAATTGCCAACTTATTAGAAAGGCAGGATTTTCAAAAGATGCCATGCAGAATCCATCTGAGCAGTGGGATGATAACCAATCAAAAGTAATAGAAATGGATACGAACCATATTTACGTAATCAATGCAAAAAATAAAACCATTTATCACAACTGCAATTCTAACAACTTTACTATTAACGGTAATTATTTAATACGATTTGAAAATTGTAATGTTCAAATTGATAACTTAGTCTATAGACATCGTAAGCCTCTCACAATGAAATTATTACCAAATCCAGTTAAGGTTATAATATTACAATCACAAAGAAGTTTTGCCTTAATAAAATCTTAGCTAAGCATTGTTGCAAACTGAGTAGTCGTTTGCGTTTCACAGTCAATGCTTAATTTCTATAAAATTTTATTATGATATATGGCAACGTTATGGGCAACATATGTTTTAAAAATGTCATTCATAAAAATATGTTTGAAATATTTAAATTATAACAGACAATACATAAATTTGCGAGGAAAATTATATCAAAAATTGATGAAAACAACAAAAGAACCCCAAATTTCATCACTAGCGAGTCGGAGCACCTATGGGAACTGAAGGAAAAATATAAGCTAAAATTCAAAACAAAAATCAGCTGTTGTTTAAGCATTGCTTAAGCCTCCCATTTTCAGTAATTAAGCATAACCTAAGTATGAACTGTAAAACACTATTTTTCTGTTTTATCTTAAGCACAACATAAGTATGGACTGTGAAACCGGGCATAAAAATATTCAGGAAATAACAGAATTCAGATATGAAGCAAAAAAGGAAAATGATAAATTACAGTCTGATAACAATTGTCAGCTTTATAATAGTAATACTAATAATCTGTAAATACAAAAAGAATAAAAGCACACAGGTTAAAATTAACATTGAACAAATTCCAATGCAAGATCAAGCCCAACCTATAGATCACCTGATGGAAAGGATCAAGCACTATTCCTCTTTGAACCGGGACGCTTCAATTTAGAGGTGGGGTAGTTAATACCACCAGTTCATATTACATGAACATATTCTATATCTGTTATAAATATGTAACCCATTTGGTACTTTGCTAATACTGTCCGCCTTACGTAGTCCAAAAATGTAACTCATAGTGTAAGGTAACCCTATGTGAAATATTACTTCCTATCTGAGTGGCATCACCGGCACATCAAAAGCAACACTTGATTTTCAACCGCCAAAGTGAACGCAGCCTCCCGTGCTATATTATCTCTTATTTTTAATAAACTTTGTGAAATACAATTTAATTATTCATTATATATATAAATAAAACGACCATCCTGTGAACAATGAGAAAGTGTCCGATAAAATTTACCTTTTCAATAGATTGTGGCTAAATGAGTTAAGCTTTCCGCCCTCATACACCAATACACCACACAACACACCACTTATCAAGCAACTCTGTCACACTCAAAACGCAACACTGCACACTGGTCGATTTCATAGGCCAAAAATAAAAAAAAAAAAGTTTGAAATTTGCCATTGTTTGTATCAACAATATTTCTTAAAATACCAATAAAACTAACTGTAAATATATTTTTTGTCTATCCCATTCGTACGCCCTACGAAAAGCGAGAGAAGTGAGACAATAGAAACACGCGAATGTGCAGTGAAAATAGCTTAAAATTTTTCTCTCATAAAAAAATTAAATTTTAGCATTAAATCGCGTTCAATCACAGTAAATTAAAATGAATATTGAAAAAAAAGGTAAAGACTATATAATTAATCGAGTTTTATGTAATAATATATTGACCTATTTTTTTTAAATTATTGTTTTACCAGTGACCTGTTGAGTGGTGTACTTTTCTTTATATATTGATTTTAGCTATAGAAAAAGTAGTGATCCCCGTCTCGCCCTCAAATGAAATATGTTTGGTAATATTAGTTAATGGTTTCTAAGCTCAAGTTTTTAATTTTAGCTGCTACCTTTTGCTCCTCTCTGTGTTATTCGTGTTATTCTACCAAGCATTTTTTGTGTTGTTTTGCTTATGCATACGTTCGTGTAAGTACTTGCTTACGTGAGTATTTTGTTTTTGTGTTTTGTTCGTTATTTGTTTGAGCTTTAGTTTTAATAATATCATTTTGCTAATTTCATGAAACGTTTGTCTTATTCGTACATATATTCAGGCACATCATATCAATGTCAACTTTCCTGCATTTATATTTTTGAGATGTGGTGTTTAGAAAAAGGTTAATTTGCAGATAAAGCTAAAAAAGTATATGACGAGCTAAAACAAAGATTTGAATCTGATGGTTACGAATATGTTGAAAGTAGTGTTATGAAACGACTAAATTATAGATTTAAAAAATTTGGAGAAATGTGGAAAAAAACAGAAGAGCAAAATCCAAGGTTATCGAAAAAAATTCCGATTGGTTTGCACAACATGAATGTATATTATTAAGTCGACAATCATCTACATTGAGTCAAAATCGAGGACGTCCTGGATTAAGTTTGGTAGAGTGCTCAGGAAGAACCAAGCGGCGACGGATAGCAGATTTAGCAGAACTCGATGTGTCCGCTGCTGATGATTTGCGTTTGGCTTGTAGTCAACCGAATCCGTTGATATTTCCAGCAAAAGCGTGTGAAGTAATTTCACTTATAACCGAAGCCAATTTAACAAAGAATCAATGATGAGGAGCATAAAATAATTTGGAAAAACCCTCGACCGTCGTCCACCCGCTATTGCCGCCCTGTTCGAATTCAATTTCAAAAGGAATCAGTTCATTTAACCAAAAATGAAGAGTTATATTTTAAAAAGAAAATTCAACTATTAACTCCCACTGAATTCAAAACAGCTACCAACCGAAAATTTTATATTGATCATATTCTTCAACTAACTATGGTGGATGGCAAAGTATGCAATGCCTTAACCGAAACCTCATCTGCAAAATGCTACATTTGCCAAGCCAAACCTACTGAGATGAACGATATTGACAAATGCTTACAAAAAGAAGTACGAACAGATCGCTACGAATTTGGGTTGTCTCCATTACATGCCTACATTCGGTTTTTTGAATATTTTCTTCACCTTTCTTATAGACTTGAATTAAGACAATGGCAAATAAGGGACTCAGAAGATAAAGAACGATTTCTGCGAAGGAAACAAAGTATTCAGTGCGAGTTTCGTAAAAAAATGGGTTTAATTGTCGACAAACCTAAAACAGGTGGTAGTGGATCTTCAAATGATGGGAACACGGCAAGAAGATTTTTCAATGATGCCCATATATCTGCTGAAATAACTGGCATAGAAAAACACCTAATTGAAAATTGTGCAACATTACTGCAAGCTATATCGTCAGGGTGTAAAATTAATGTGGAAAAATTTAGGAAATTTGCGTTAAATACTGCAAGAGAGCTAACATCCAAGTATTCCTGGTATTATCTTCCTCCCTCAGTGCATAAAATTTTAATTCACGCTCCCGATGTTATTCAGTACGCATTACTTTCAATTGGAGAGCTCTCTGAAGAAGCTGCCGAGGCAAGGAATAAGGACGTTTAATTATATCGACTCCATCATACACGAAAGAACTCACGGGTCGCTACAAATCAGGACTTGTTTAACCGAATACTTTTAAGCTCAGATCCTCTGATCACTGGTCAACGAAAATTACCAAGCAAAAATACATCGATTTTATTAAAATCAGTTTTCGATTTAGTTGAATAATACGCAAAAAAAAATTTTTTTATTTGCCAACTTTAACTACTTCTAATAAATTAAAATTCGTTATCATCACTATCACATTATTACAATTCTTTTGTCCTAAACTTCATTGCTTTAATAAATTAGTCAAAAGCAAAGCAAAAGATTTTGGCTCTTTTACTAATTATTTCAATGGGCAGGAGACGGCGTGGGTAGTGAGAGAGGGGGATCCGAAGCGGTTTATTTATATTATTATTATTGTTTTTTACTGATTATAATTTAAAAAACCTAAGATATAAATTTTACTCTGATATAAACAGTGGAAGTATTTTTGGCCGCTGATTTCATACAAGACCGTCCACTGTGCACTGGCACACTCTCCACACTTAGAGACCACACTCTACACAGCCCAACGAGCAAAAAAGGACTCGTTCTGAAATAAGCGTTCCCTTTTCGATCACGACATACGAGCGAGCAACATCAGTGGACCTTTTTGAGTTCGGCGCGCAGCAATTTTCACAGTTTTTAACAACCATCGTGTGTCATCCTTTTTGAGTTCGGCGCGCAGCAATTCAGTTTTCACAACCGTCGGGTGTCATCATTTTTGATCTTCGCATAGCAGCTCATCCAACCTAGTTTCGATTCGTTTTATATACTTATATACTTGGTGCAGCCTCCGACCAAGGAGCCCAACAATTCAGTTTTTCCATACATTTACTGTCACTCCACTGGTATCCGACCATGGAGATTTTCTTCTTTAACATTATAATTAAAATATTGTAAACACATTTGTGAAGCTTGTGAATATCCTCCTGAATTAAAAGGCAATCATTTGGTCATAACAAAAAGGGCATTTTATTCCGGAGTGGGTGATAAGGTGTAAGTGCTAAAGAAATTATCTATAAGTAAGTAAGTGGTGAACTAGTTAGATTGTAAGATGAATCTTTCCACTTGTAACATATTTCCTATCTCAAGTGAATTGTAGATATACTTCCTAGAATGTAAGATTAATATTAATATCTAGACTTAAGCAAAATATTGTATTTAAGAAAATGTAATAAAGAAAACGAGGCTGTGGCCCGTAGTTGCCCAAACACAAAACACATTATTAATTTACATGGAACGAATCGTAATTTAACTGCCGATAACTTCGAAGTAAACCAGCTAGCTGAGCAGTTGCTTCAACCACCATACAACCTTACTTTTATTGGAACAGTTCGGAATAATAAGCAAGAAATTCCTGCGGAGTTCAAACATAGTTCATCACGTAAAGTTGGGACATCTCTTTTTTGATTCCACGAAAAGCTTACTCTTGTCTGCTAAAAGCCAAAGCCTCAAAAAACTGTTCTTTTGCTCTCTACGATGCACGGCAAGCCTTCCGTTGACTCCACTTCGGGTAAGCCAGTAATAATTCAATCTTATAATGAAACAAAAGGTGCTGTGGATACTTTGGATCAAATGTGTGGCCACTCAAGCTGTAGCCGTAAAACCAAGCGTTGGCCACTTTGTATGTTCTATGGTATGTTGAATATGGCTTTACTCAACAGCTATGTAATTTATATATCCAATTGTGAAGTTTTAAAAATAAAGCCAATGTCAAGAAGAGAATTCTTCAAGAAACTAAGCAAGGACCTTTGTAGTAATTGGTGCGCCATTCGTTTAAGAGAAAGGCCACGTATGCAGAAAAGGGTTTTTGCAGCAATAAATGACGCGATTGGTGATAATACTGATGACGATACAGACGAACCAAGTATAAAAAAGGGCAATAGATCAATGTGCGATTTTTGCCCTACAAAATTTAAGCGTATGAGCGTATATTTCTGCGCAAAATGCAAGAAAACTTATTGCTTAGAGCACAGATCACCAAATTGTTGGCAATGTGATGTGAAAAAGTAGGTGGAAAACCCACAAACTTTATTTTGTCTTGCAGAATTTATTTTAAGTTTTAAGATTTATATTATTTTTTTTAATATGTTAATTAGATATAAGGTCTACAAGACACTGAAGTTTATTTTTTGATCTCAAACCGTTTTTTAATTTTTTTGAATAAGTAAACACATAAAAATATATGCATTGACAAACATATATGAGGAATCCACTTTTTCATGCTTTGAATAATCACATTTTCTTTTTCTCTAATATGTATTACTATTTATCTTTCGAAAACTTATCATTATAAGAAAAAGAATAATTTCGAATTAATGTTTTTGTATCATATAAGTAATATGTCGCATTTAAGCCTTATTAAATTAAATGTTAACGTCTGCGCCGAAATTCGTCCAATCGACAATCAATAGCAGTATGCTAAAATGAAGAATTTCCTGGTATGGAAAAGTTTTACTTCGACCCGAGCACGTTCGATCTTAACAACGGGGGTAGAGTAATGTACCACTGTGGCTGGCCAATTTTGTATGCTGGGTTACGCCAAGAATAGCGGCGTCGCTACTTGTATGCTGGGTTGCGTAACTCAATGCGCTTTGCAACAGCTCTCGCAGAGCGTAAAACTGCATACCACTTAGCAGCAGAAAGACGCCAACTCAAAGCTACGTAACGGGACATGATCAAAGAAGAAGAATTGGACAGCGGCAAATTGACAAAAAGGCAAAAGTAAAATCATTCTAGAACTGAACGGCGAAGGTGACGAGTTAAATCGTCATATTACATACTTTCAATTTACACATATTCAATTAATTGGTTTTACTGTGAAATAAAAAAAATTAATTTGTGTGACAAATAAACATAATTAATTTGTAACAATAAACGTAATTAATTTGTAACAAATAAACTTAATTAATTGAGGCACGTATACATTAATATGTGATACGCATGCACTCAACAAATACATAATAAACATATTTACCCCAAGTGATGTGCTGTAAATATATATTTAATTAGATAAGTTAGACTTCAAAGATGTATATAAGGTTTACAAATTCAAAAATAAAATCAGAATGAATATATTCTCACTCAAATAAGGTCTTTATTTTTCCCCCACCAGCGACAAGAATTTAAACATTCTCAATTGAGTTCGTTTGATCTTACAAATCAAACATATTCATACTACTGATAAAATATGTGATCTATAAATGTTGCCAATAATATGTTTAAGACATTTAAAAAATGAATTGTTTTTTGTTTATTTTTATTACCAAGCATGTAATATATACGTTTTTGTTTTTGTTTTAATAAATTTTTGTTTTGTTAAGGGTAAAATGTGGGTTTTTTATAAAAGTCGCCTCACAGGCGAAGATTACCATTAAAGAGCAAAAAAATATGTTTACCATTCTAGGGTTAACTGAAAATAATGAGGAGACATTACTGTACTGGAAAAATTTAACAACATCATCCACTAGATTTTGTAGACCAGTAAAATTCGAGTTTGTGAAAGAAACAGCCAATGTTATTACTGAGGAAGTTAACCGGGTTGAAAACGAAATTCGTAATTTAAATAACAGTGTAGTAATTATTTCAAACCGAACTTTCATTGTCTTGCTCTTACAATGATGGATGGTAAAATTGTTAATTCCGTAACTGAAACCTCAGCTATGAGTGTATGTTTCATATGTAAAGCAAAACCAAAGGAAATGAATGATTTAGATGGTATATTGAGGAGAACAGTAAACGAAGGTTCCCTAAGATTTGGAATTTCTCCCTTGCATACAAGAATTAAGTTTATGGAGTGTATTCTGCATATTGCTTACAACAAACATTTTCGCAAATGGAGAACTGACGATCGTACCAAAAAAACTGAAGGCAGATGCAAAAGCACGTATTCAAGCAGATTTGAAGTCATCCTTGGGAATAAATGTTGATGTAGTGAAGCAGGGACAGGGTTCGACAAATGAACGCAACCTCACCTAGATTTTTTGAGAATCCTACTAAAACTGCCGATATTGTTGGCGTTGACGAAAACCTGATACATAGCTTTAAAATAATATTAAATACAATCAATAGTCAAGCAGCAATAGATCCTCAAAAATTTGAAATTTATTGCATGAAAACTGCGAGGTTATATGTCAGCTTTTATGAATTTTACTATATGCCAATGACGGTACATAAAGTTTTAATGCATGGAAGTAAAATGGTTTCATCCTCTATTTTACCATTGGGCATGCTATCACTTGCTTTTAGCTTCATCGGATCCGAAAATATTGCAACTTTTGTGATTATATTATGTGGTTGAGTGAAGAACTTTTGTAAAGAGGCAGAATAAAGATTAACGTGGACAACGAAAGTTGAGTTTTATTGAATTATTTTAAGTTATATAAGCAAGGAAAATACAGAATAAAATCAGAATGAATAAATTCTCCCTGAATACAAGTCTTTCATTGCCACCCACCGGCGGTAAGGATTGTTAGAAACTATATTGAGGTATTAACAGACATAATCAGTTATAATATTTTGTGTACACAAATATTAAATATTTATTTTTAAGAAATTTGTACAATAATAAATTATTTAACAAATAAATATTTAGCAGCGCTAGCAACAAGGGCCTTCGGCTGACATTAGCGGCCGCGCCCGCTGAATCTACAAAGAAGGGTACACGACGAAGAAAGCCAAAACAGGTGCTGGCTGCACAACCGGTGGACCGCGAGACTGTCAAATCTGTTCAACAACCAAATAAAATTAAATATTTAAATAAAAGGAATCGAAGGAAAATTTATTTTTAAAGAATAATTAAAGACTATTCTTAATTGGGGTGTATTTTCTCGCATATTAACAAGATAAAAATAATAATAACAAGACGGGCTTATATTACCGCATATTAAACCGATCACTGTTTTTGCAGAGACTACAGTGAGTGAGTTACCAAATTATTAGGGACAGTCGCATTTTTCCCCATGGTCAAATGAGCTCGCATACAACCCTACATAAATTCCACAGATCGAGCAGCTGACCGGCACCCACGCCAAAAAGCTAAAAAAGGAATAACGGGCGGCGAGCCGGCCCTTTTTTCTCAACGTCACGCAAGCAAGTAGCAACGCTCGTTCAACCACAGTTTTTTCATCGCAGTTTTTTCACCGTGCAACCAAAGCGTTCAACCGCAGTTTTTCATCGCAGTTTTTTCACCGTGCAACCAAAGCGTTCAACCGCAGTTTTTCATCTCAGTTTTTTCACCGTTCAACCAGAGGTTTTCCATCGTTCAACCGAAGGGTTTCGACCTCGGTTTATTCCATAAAGCAATCGCATCCAAATTGTATTTAACATAAAAAACCCAACATTGTATTTATCATAAAAAACCTAGCTATTGTGAAAAGTGAATACCCCAATTTGTTCCTTTGGGCGCAGTTGAGTGCGGTTTTAAGAGGAACAACTTTACAGGAAAGTACTTTTTGCGTTCGCCACATCTTGATAACTCCAGTTTTAAGTAGATTTTGAGAGTTAATGTATTTGTTTACTTTCTACAAATATTTTATTAACGGTAGACTCGCAGGGTGCTGAACACGTATTTTAGTGAAAGTTGAAATTAATTATTTAAAAGAAGTTTTTATCATTTTTGTGCAACAAACGTAGATCAAATGTAAGTATCATAGTTGTATTATTAAAAAATAATGAATTTGGACCGATTTGCATTATATTTTTTTTATTTTGCTCCAGTATGGGTCGAGGGTGTGATTTGTCCCCAAGGAAAAAATCAGAGATTAAAACTCTTCTCCAGCACACAGGCCATTCGCACAGGAAGATAGCAGAACTAACTGGAGATAAAGATTAGTTTGGATCAAAATCAGTCACTTTCGCCAAAAACTGTTAAGGACTGGAGTAAGGTCAGCTATTATTATTACTGTCATCTTACACCATTTTTTAAATCATATATTTGAAAATAATAAGCAATTTTCTTTTTTTCAGGTATGTTTTTCAGATGAGTCAATATTTGAAATTCTGGCCGACAAGAGCAGCTTCATCAGGCGACGTCCAGGCGAAAAATATCACCCTGACTGCATTTTGGAGAGGGTTAAACACCCTGTTAAAATAATGGTGTGGTCTGTCATAAGCGCTAAAGGGGTTGGACGTCTCTACATTGTCCAGGGTACCATGAGATAAGACCAATACAGACAAACTCGACTGTTACCGCAACTTAAGGATTGGTTCCCAGACGGTGAAGAATTCATTTTTATGCATGATTCAGCGCCATGTCATAAAGCAAGAAGCATAACCAAATTTCTGGCAGACTTATAACATTCCAGTTTTATCTTGGCCTGGCAATTCACCTGACATGAACCCCATAGAAAATTTATGGCAGATTACCAAGGCCGAAATTGCCAAAGAGATAATAACTACCAACAGGGGCGGATTTACCGAACAGGCAACATAGGCAGCTGCCTAGGGCGGCAAATTCTGACCGTTTACACTAGATAAAATGCTACTTTCAAATGAAAACCATAAGATTTTTCACCCAAAAGTGTACAAGTCTACCATATTGTTGAATTTACTTTTCTAACAATCTTGTCAAATGAAATTTAGCCTCTTTATTGTATTCTCACAAATGCGCAGTTCAAATTCGAATACATGCAGGGCTACCACAATCGGGCAACCACAGTTACTATAAAATCGATAACTCTCGAAACGTTGATTCAATACATGGCTGCCACCGCGATTGGAGTTAATGAATTGTTGACAATGTACTGAAAATTTATTTTGAGTATTAAAGTATTCTAACTGGAAGATTTATATACATTAACTGGAGCGTCATTTTTTTCAATAAAATGAGGCGGAATCCATTGAGCGGTTCTGAATATCGCAAGCAAGCTGCGAAGAGAAAAATCAAAGATGACGAGGTTATGGCAAAAACAAAAAAACTCTCTTCTTATTTTGTGCTTCAAGGAAATCAAAGTGACACGGGTAATCCATCAGTTACCGAAAAAAGCGAAATTTCTGGAGAAACAATAGACTTCGCAGGTAAAGACTGAATTTCATGTATTTTCGTTTTTTTCTAACCTACTATTTTTTTATCTTTTGCTCATGATAATCAAATTAAGATGATTCTCAAATTTTCTATCAGCCTTATCATGAATATTCGCGTGGAATAGTTCACCAGCGAAATATTTCGTTCACCCGAAATCGTTCACCTTACCATGAACGCAGAAAGATTTCGGGTGAACAGCATTTCACATCGAAATTTCGAATGTGAGATGACAGCTGTCAAAACGTCAAATAAAATATTAACAAAGAAACCAAATTGAACGCATTTTACTTTAGTGAAAAATTTAAAATGATTAATATAAATTTAAGGAGACTGCTGTTAGCAGATGAAAATGTGCAAGATCAAAGAGTCGCTCGTAGAAAGATTAGGGATGCTTCAAATCCGCTTGAATTGCAGGATCAATTGTAAATTTGTGTATAATTTGTAAATAATTTGTGATGCAAATAGTATACCAACTATTTGCTATTGTTCCTCTAGGTTTCAGAAATGTTATAGGACCAACAAAACAGCGTTTAAATATCTACTAGACATTACAACAAACAAAGCTTCAAACCCGATGAAATCTTTTGGAATACCCCCAATAGTGAAGTTGGCGGCTTCGCTGCGTTTCTTTGCAGAAGGAGGCTACCAAAAGGGTGTCGGTAGGGAATACGATGTGGGATTGTCACAGTCTGCCTTTAGTGCCACACTAGAAGAGATGCTTGACGTGTTCGAAGTGAATTTATGTCGTTTGTGGATAAAATGGATGAGTAACGAAGAAATGAGAAGTGCTGCTCTTAAATTTTATGAAAAGTATAAAATTCCGAGTGTTATGGGGTGTATTGATGGTACCCATATAAAAATTGTGGGACCAAAACACAATAAGCACTCATTTTATAATCGAAAAGGATACTTTAGTTTAAATGCTCTTGTTGTAAGTACTTTTGTTAAATTATATGTACATACTGTAGGTGTATAAATGCTTCAACACTTATAGGTTTGTGACCAAAAAATGAGGTTTCGATTTATTGATGCGTCGCATCCAGGAGCTTGTCACGACTCTTTAGTGTGGAACGTTTCGGAACTAAAGAGACATATTTGCAATAATCGCAGCAACTTTTGGATGTTAGGTAAATTAGTTTAAACAAATTTTATTTGTAACCATAAAAACATATTTTATGAATAGGCGACGCAGGATATCCTCTGGAATCCTTCTTATTAACACCTTATAGGACACCTGAAGAGGGAAGTGTAGAAGCAAAATTTAATTTAGCTCATTCTCGGTGCCGAAATATTATAGAACGTGCAATTGGGTTGCTTAAAAGCCGATGGAGATGTTTGCTTGGTGCTAGAGAACTTTATTACAGCCCACAGAAAGCAGCTAAAATATTCAATGTGTGCGTAATGTTACATAATTTATGCATTCATTTCAAAGATCAATTTGCTGATATCGTTGAGATACCTGATTGTGACGAAGAGGAATCTCTAGTGACTATGGAGGAGGACAACATAGATTTCGGAATGCAAAGAATGAGCGAAGCGCAAAGAATTAGGAACCAAATAGCTCACTCACTCCCTTAAAGCATTATTACTTCTTTCAATATCGTTTGTAGAAAAAACAAAACTAACTCCATTTTTCTGTAACGAAAAAACTATTTCTTCATTTCTTATAATCCTAATTCCATGAACATAAAATGTATTTCAAATAAAATATAAGTAAAATAAAAAAAAAATTAACATGAGACCACATAAATATAAAATTAAAAATTAATAAAATGTAATTCTGAATAAGTTATCTTTTCATCATTGAAAGCTTCATTTCTTCAATTTCTATTAACCTTCTTGTTTTTTCTAACTTTGCTTTAATTTCTCTTTTTCTCAAATTTTCTATTTCAATATTATGCCGCTTATTTTCTATCGTTTGATTTTTTAGTTCTTTTAATTCTTCTTCCTTTAAATTGTTTAAAATTGTGAAATTTTTATTCAACGCCCTTGTATTGTCTTCAATTCTCCTTATCCGTTTTAAGATTTCTTTTTGCACTTCTATTTCTTCTTCTAATATCACAGATGTGCCCTTTCTTTTAGAGGATGACGGCGCATCTTTAAGAAAGGGGTTCCTTTTTGGAGTTTGCTGTGGACTTTTGTTCACAATTGTTTCTGCGTCCAATTCACTCTCAGTTGTGCTTAGCGGCTGAAATCCGTGTGACACTATTCCTTCCAATCCCTCAACGCTATTTGTCATGCCAGTGATTGCTACAATAGTTTCCTCCGATGTTGACAGTTTATGATGCAGGTTTGGTCCCCCACCAGTGCCTCTAATTTGTTCCGCATTAAACGTCAACTTTTTGCGTACGTAACGCTTTTGGTCATTCCAAACCTTTAACAGATTTTTGTAATAATTATTTTAAAATTTTACTAGCCAGTGCTAATATGAAAATTACCCTTTTCCACTCAGACACCGTTTTAGTCGGAGGCCCAGCACTGTTCAAATCCGCGGCCGTTTCCTTCCATAACGCTTCTTGTCTGTCTTTTCCTTGTTTAGAGAAGCCAGCCGCTAAATCAGGATTTTCTGCCATTTTACTGAGCAAAATTTCAGATTGCGTTTTATTAATCGATTTTGACCTTAAAATAATTGTTTTTAAATTATATAAAAATAGGAATTTTTATCTAATTTTTATTGATACTTACATGATTCAAATATATTTCGCGCACAAAATTTTAACGAAAAATTTCACCAATAATTTGACAATTATTTCGCCGTTGATGCCGTTCACGATAGGGTGGAAATAATTCGAAGCGAACTGTTTCGCATGGTGAATATTCAAAATAGCATAGGTGAACGGCATAGGCGAAATGTGAATCATTCCACACGAAATGAAAATTCACGATAAGGCTGTATATTTTTTGTTTCGAAAATTTGTACACATATTTACAAGAATATGAAATTCAGGTATAAAATTTTTTTACAGAATCTACGAAACAAATAGAGTCAAACATATCCGACAATTTCAATTTCACATTCAGTGACGACCCTGCGGAATGGCTCATAAATGACGCATTACGTGATTATATCGCTAAACATAATTATAAAAGAAATGACCATCTTGATTTTTCGCAGTCAAAAAGAGTGCATAATAATTCAAGCCGGTATTTGAATTCATCTACGTTCGAAAGAAAACTTTTAAATGGTGAAAAAACTCCCCGTGTTTGGTTAGTATATTCTCTGAGCAAAGGATCGGTATATTGTGCTCCATGCCTTCTTTTTGGCGGCGATTCTGCTTTTTTTGAAAAAGATGGCTATAGTGATTGGAAAAATGCGGCAATAAGAATGAATCAGCATGAAAATTCTGAAAAGCATCAAAGTTGCTTGAAACTTCTAAAAGATAGAGCCAGTGCTTTTGGTCGAATCGACAAAACTTTGCTCGCTGAATATGACAAAGAAGTAGTTTACTGGAAAAATGTTTTAAAACGAGTCGTCGCTGTCATTAAGAGTTTAGCTTCACGTGGACTGCCTTTTAGAGGGCATGATGAAAAGTTAGGTTCTTTTCACAAAGGAAACTATTTGATGCTTTTTGAATTGATATCTGAATTTGATCCATTTTTAGCTGAGCATATTTCGAAATTCGGAAATAAAGGTATCGGTAGTACCAGTTATCTGTCAAAAACGATTTGCGAAGAGTTTATTCAAATACTAGCTGATAAAGTATTACAGGTTATTATTCAAGAAGTCAAAAGTACAAAATATTATTCTATCATTGTTAATTCCACACCTGACATTTCACATGTAGATCAGCTGTGTTTTTTACTGCGATACGTGAAGAAAGACGGTATGCCGGTAGAGCCTTTTGTGAAATTTCTACCAAATGCAGGCCACAAGGCTGTAGAAATGGATACCGTTGTAGTTTATACCTTAGGTGATTTACAAGTTGACATTAAAAATTGTCGAGGTCAGTCGTACGACACAGCACGAAATATGTCAGGGATTTATGCAGGACTGCAACAGTTGATTAAAAATCGTAATGAATACGCTGAATACGTGCCTTGTGCAGCTCATTCTCTCAATTTAGTAGGAAATCACGCAGTTGAAAGCAGTTCAACAGCTGCTGCTTTTTTTAATGATCTTCAAAGTTTGTATAACTTTTTCTCAGCATCTACGAGTCGTTGGGATATTCTACAATCTTACTGCAAGAAATCTGAGAAAATTACTGTAAAATCCCTTTCACTAACACGCTGGTCAGCTCGCAACGATGCCGTTTGCACTCTTGATCAGTATTACACTGAAATACTACAAGCTTTGTATTGCATAGAACACGATCTTTCACAAAAAGCTGTCACACAAAGTGAAGCCAAAGGTATTCGAAAACGTTTTGAATTACTAGAAACAGCTTTTATGCAATCTTTGTGGAGTTTTTTACTTTCGAAATTCAATGCTGTAAGTAAAAAATTACAATCAACGCAGACTAACCTGAATGAAGTAGTTCAATTGTATCAAAGTCTTATAAAAGTTGTGGGTGATGCACGTGAAGATTTTGACTTTTTTGAATGTAGAGCATTCGATTTGTCTGTCAACCAAGAATACAAAACAATCCAGGGTAGGGTAAAGCGTCGGAAAATTTATCACGACGAAACGAAAACAGAGAAGGTAACATTGCTTGGGAAAGATGACTTCAGAGTCAACGCATACAATGTTATCTTTGATAATCTATTACTTGAATTACGGGAAAGGTGCCGAAAATATGAAGGAATTAACGAAAAATTCTCTGTTTTGATTGATTTGGGGAACTTGAACAATGCTGACATCCGGGAAAAAGCAAAAATTTTGCAAAAAGCATTTAATGAAGATTTGGAGAGTTCATTAGATGATGAATTGATTCATTTCAAAGCATATCTTGAATGTGATCAGAATTTGAAAACAATCAAGCCTATTGAAACTTTCAAGTTTTTCAGAAGTGAAGATCTTAACGCAGTTTTTGCAAATGTTGACATTGCTTACAGAATTTTCCTTTCCTTAGCTGTCACAAACTGCAGCGGTGAGAGATCGTTTTCTTGTTTGAAACGAGTTAAAAATTGTTTTAGATCAACTATCGGACAAAATCGTTTGAATTCTTTGGCTTTGTTGACTATAGAAGCGGAAATTTTACGTGACATAGAGTGCGATGAAATCATTCGTGATTTTGCGATTCGTAAAGCACGACGTAAGAATATGTGAACATGAACCGACTACCATTTAGGCAACAGACAAACGCACTGAGCTACAAAAGCATTATGTACAACTGTCAATAAATATTATGAAAAATGATAGAATTGACATATCCTAATTTATCACTCCCAACTTTTTTAATTGTACATATTTTTCTAATGTACAAATTCATGAACGCATTCAAAAAACTCGAGGTCAGTGCATCAATAACTGAAATGGCAAAAATTAGGCTGCTGTCTGGGGCGGCAAAATTGTAACTGCCTAGGGCGGCAAATTGCCTTAATCCGCCCCTGGGTGTACTCATTAATTGGCGATCCTGCCAGGGACAACAAAAAAAATCCTTATGGGCCAAAAAATTTAAAACGAAACAAATATCGCAAACTCGTGAGAAAATTATGAACCAAAACCAATTAAGTCAGGAATAACAAAGAAACCCCTGATGCACATAGTTATTTAAGGTAGTTTTCTAAAATAGTATATAAGTAATGAAAATACCAAATAAAAATTAGAATGAAAGAATTCTCACTCAAGAAAAGACTTTTCATTTCCCCCCACCAGTGGTAAGGTTTGACAAAATCTTTATTGAGTTATAACAGTAGTGACATACATCATCACAATTACGGAAATGGATATTCCCTTCTGTCAACAATCTGGCAACCTGTGTACAAAATAGTATTAGCTAAGGGGTGGCATCTGTACATGAAGAAAGAGTCGTCGAGTGGCGTCGGTTGCATATACACGTAACGAACAGCGAAATCTATTTTATTATTCCTTTATTTTCTAAACTTTGTAAAACTAACTTTAAAAGATTTAATAAACTATTTGTATAATATTAAAAACTGAAAAGAGGTCTCCTGACACTTCTGAACCCTCTTCGCGGGAATTAATTGGCGCTCAACGTGGGGCACGATCTAAAAACGTGCTCAGAGAAGTAGCTACGTAAAAAAGGTTTTAAAAAAAGGAACTAACGGAATAAAAAAAATTTAAGAGAAGAAAAAGTTTAAGAAAAGTAGCCGTGACTAAAAAAACGAAACTATAAAGATCCATGTAATAAGTTAGTCTTAAGAGTATTAATAAAGAGGACACATTTCGGTGCAGCTTAAAAATACATTTTTTGGCTCATTTTTACTTCATGTAAAAACTAACTAAAATTAGAATGAATAATTCTCAGCTCAAGAAAGGTATTTATTTTTCTTCCACCAGCGGTAAGAATATAAATTTTTTTTTGAATTTAACGTTTGATCCTACAAACTAAAAAAAATTTTGGTCCTTCGAGCCGGATATAGTGCTCGGCCAAATTAAATAAAGCCGTGATATTATTAAAAATACAAGCAATCGAAATTAAAAAAATTGTAAGACGGGTGTATATACCCTCATATTAAACTGATCACTTAAGCCGTTTTAGCAGAGACTAATCGCAGTTATCTAACTGCTATCCAAGAAATATTCAGCGGCTGTGATAGACCTCATAGAGCAGGCAATTGAAAAAAGATCGGAAAGAATTCGATCTACAATTGCAAAGGCAAAAATAAATATAAATACTAGAGACAAAACTGACATCGAATTTTACGAGGACCGTCTCAAGAACTTATGGAGCAACGTGGAAAGAAATATCCACGAATTGACAGTCTATTACAACAATTCATATTTTAATGTTGAGATAGAAGATCTATCTTGGGATGTCACTCACATTTTGAAAAAAATGAAATTTCTCACTTGATATATGACGTTTCATTACCCCCCACCAGTGGTAAGGAATGATAAATCTTTGTTAAGTTTTAACGTTTGATCTTACAAATCAAACAGTTTGATTATAATTCAAACAGGCTGTGAAGATGAAAGTCTTATTATATTAAGATTGAATTATGTATATGTAGAACATTACCCTGTCAACCACGGCTACCCGCTTGTGACAAATATTCCAATACAACTACACATTTTTTCTCTATACACTAACACCAACGCACATTTTCGGGTTATTTTTTGTTTACCTAAATGCGATGAAAAAAAGTTTCTTTGATTTCTTGATTTATTTGATTGAGTGTGAAGGAGAAAACATAATTGTCAATAGTGCCAAAAGAAAACCCCGAATAGGGTAATAAAAAACGAGGGAAAATTGCGAGCCATTTGCAATTCTAGTGGGAAGAAGAACAACTTTTAAAGGGGCAAACACAAGAATGCAACCGAAGAAGCAACCCTTCTTCAATTTATGGAGAAGCACAGCAATATCGCCCGAGGATTTGTCAAAGGCGACAAAATAAAAGTAGACGCGCTATGGAGAGATTTAGTGGCAGATTTAAATAAAAATGGTAAAAAAAAAAGATGTATCTGGAAAAAGGTTAACTTATCAAAGTAATTTAAATTGTAAATATTTTTACAGGTTTGGATGGACTGGAAGGCCTTTATCAGAAAGAAAGTTGCGCATAATACTTCCGAGGCCAGAGCAACCGGTGGAGGACCGTTCAATAAACATGTCCTTACTCCGACAGAAGTCGCGATTGCCCAATTATGCGGCATATATACAGTGGTAGAAGGCGTGCCTAATACGTCGAGCTTTGGTGTTCCATCAGAGAGGAATGACTCAGCTTCTGACACTCCCGATGATGAAGAGCCTCTTCCCTCCACTAGCAATGTCGCCGCTGCGGGGCGGTCTCGCAGGCCGGAACCCGCTGTAGCTGACTGCATGACAAACATCAGCGAACAGACAAACGCCATGAAAGCTGTAGTAGATGGGTTGAAAGAAAATTTGGAGGAAACCAAAAACATAAACACAAATTTATTTACACTTTGCGAGGCCGTTAAAGAACTTACTGTGACCTTAAAAGAAGGAAACATTGAAAGTATGCGTCATCATTACGAGATGGAAAAGTTACGGCAAGAAGACAATGAGCTAAAGCTGAAAGAAATTGAAATTGCCGAGCTTAAAGTATTTGCGGAACAAAATTACTGTAACAAACAGCCGTAGAAAGAATATACGAGTATAGATATATAAACAAGTTTTTTTTTTGCTTTGAATTCATTTTATTTTAGTTTTTGAATTATAAATAAATTTTGAATTAATAATTTTATGCCATTGCAGCATTTAAACAAAGTACTTATCAATATCTAATAAGGTAAGAAACATTTTTAAATAGTTATAAATACATTTAATTAATTCCTATTTCTCTCTTTAAAAATCATCAGTTAATCATTTAGCATCAGAAGCAGAACAATTTGAATTTGTGAGTTTTTTTTTTTTGTTAAATTTTAATATATATAAACATATACACATAATAGCTATTTAATTGAATGACCACAGCGGTTGGTCCTAATAACCTAATTTATAAAATAACTACAATGTTTAACAAATGCGGGCGGTTACAAATATTCGTGTTATTCTATTCTCTCGGCCTGCGCAGTGCTAAAATTATACATATATAAAAGAACGTGTCCTTAAAGCGGCCTGAGCAGTGTTTAAATTATTTGCAAAAGAACGTGAGTTTTATAGCTAAACTTTTTGATTAATTTTTTTTTTTTTTCAAAATTTGCGTTTAATTCTCACCGACGAGAGTTTTGTATATTTACATTTCATTTTATATATTATATTATATATAATATTATCTATATTATATCACATTATATTACATTATTGTTAGACTATATTATATTATATTATATTATATATATATGTATGTGGGATTAGAATTGAGATTGTATTCCATAGTTTATCAAAATTAACAGATAAGTGGCAACCACTTATCCGAACGTCAAATAGTGGATGCCAACTGTGGATTACGTAAAAGTTGTGGGCGGTAAAGCTTAGCGTTCATCAAATTCATTTTTTCTCAACACAACTCACCGCGCAGAACTTAGTGACATTTTTTAAAAAGTGAAGTAATATAATATACGTATTCCTATGGATTTTTATACAAATAAACGAAACAATTTAAAACCGAAAAAGACTATAATTTGAATATTTCTACATATATATGTGCATATATATTTTTCCACTCTTTTATTTTCAGCTATTAATAATTCTTTTCTTTAATTAATCTTTTTTCAGATTAAATTCTTTTTTTTAATTAAATATATTTTTATTTATGAAATGTTAGCATTAATATATTTAATTACAATTAATTACAATTTTATGTAAATATTTATTAAAAATAATAAAATTAATAATTTAAAAGTTAAAAAGTTTTCTTATGAATTTATAAAGTAGGAATCAAAAAATGCAACCCTGCATCAGCCATCGATTGTAGATATTAGAGCAGGACAGATATACTTTTTTATATGACACTGTTGAATGAGCGCAACAGAGATATATGATCACATGTATACGTACGTGTGAGAGGAAAATACGGTAAGATATTCGCTCGGCCTAAGACAAACTCTATATGTTTACCACCATGTTACCCACCCACTGATTATCTGGTTGTTTACCCGCTCATGGTTGGCAGGCTATATTTTTGACACAAATACATTAATACATAAAAATACACGTGTAAGAAATTACTTAAATAAAAAGTATATACAGCCCACTAAATGTCAAGTGCAATGGTAAGCAACAAAATTGTAATATGAGACTTACTCATAAAAATGTGAAAATCATTGCATATATTAGAAAACTCATAAATCAGAGTATACATAATACTAATATTACAATACAAAACATACAAGTTAACGATAGCCTCCTCATAGAAACCTTAGCATAACTGTAAACAAAATTGAATCTTTGCACTCTGCAATTACACTGCCTCATAAACTAGAAACATAATTCATTTTTCTGATTATTTAAGAATTCGATATGCTTTTTCCGTTCTGTATCCAAAAATCCATATCGCTCGCCCTCACACGAAGGCATAACAATAACAATCATAAATAAACCACTTAACATTCCGTTGGAATTTGATGTCACAGCTAAAAATGTATTTCAACACTTTGTTCTGGACTCAATGAAGCTGATGCTTACACTTCAGCTCTAACCTGAAGTAAACAAAAGTAAATTGTATAAATACTAGTATCTTAGAAATAAAGATTTGATTTGTATCTTACAATCCAGAATAACCACAAGCGTTTTTATTTAATCCGCGCGTTCGCGGATGTAAAATATATATTTTTTTAAAAAAATTCCCTTTTGCGGGAATTAATTGGCGCCCAACGTGGGGCACGAATCAAAAAGTGCCTAATAAAGATTAAATTTATTAAAAGAAAAAAATCGAGTTATTAAAAAATTGTGAAAAATTGTAAAATTAAAAATATAAAAAATCGCGTTATTAAAAATTGTGAAATTAAAAAAATTGTATTATTAAAAATTGTAAAATTAAAAGTATAAAAAATCAAGTTCTTAAAAACTGTGAAATTAAATGTATAAAGAATCACATTATTAAAAATTGTGAAATAAAAAGTATAAAAAGTTGCGGTATTGAAAATTATGAAATAAAAGAAAAACTTTCAATAAAAAATAACTGCTTGAGTAAGAACATTTAACGAAATGACAATCGCAAGAGAAAAAAAAAACAACAAAAAATTTTTTTAAATAATCTATTAGAAAAATAACAGTGACCAAAAAAGTGTAAGTAAAAAACTTCCACTCAAAAAATTACTGTCAAAGAGTGACTTAAAAGTGCAACAGAATAACAGCCAAGCAACAAGGGTAACAACATCAGAGGACGTGTCAACAGTAGTAGCAGTAGGCATAAAGGAAACAGCAGTAACACCAACAGCATCATCAGCAAAAATTTTTAAAAAGAGACAGCAGAATATATTTGTAAGTTAATATTAAAATATTCTTGTATATTAGAAATGGGAAATAGCCCAAGTATCAAATATAAAAAATTGTCATATTGCGATTTTTGTAAGGGCGATCACGAAATTAAGAAATGTCCTAAACTAAGAAAAAAAAGAAACAAAAACTATAACTAATGGTTTGTACAACCAATAAATTAAATAATTAAAAGCTGCGATTCACCACCGCAAGGGGGACCCTCCAGCTTATAACAAATTAAAATTCTCTGCGATTCACCACCCAAGGGACCCTCCAGAGAATTATAAAAAAAATTAATTCAACCAAATTTTTTTTAAATTAAAATAAAATGTCAGACTTAGACGCCTTACCGAATAATTTGGACTATGACAAAATAAAAAAAATAGTTGAAAGGGTTTGCAATTCTAATAAAAAGAACATTTCAAAAAAATATGTACGAAATTTCTTCCACGACGAAGAGAAGAAAGTAAACTGTATGAACGCAGTATTTAATTACATTGGAAAAAATAAAATAACCACATTAATAATTTTGAAATATTAGAATATTTTGAAACAACCAATAAAATGTTAAAATTAGACAATATAAATATTTTAGCAGAACGGAACAAGAACATAATAGTAAATTCATATTTTTGGTATATAATTATAATCTTGGGAATAATTTTCATAACTTACTTAATACTAAAATTAAAAAAATCTCGCGCAATTCCCAAACCAATCGAAAATGCGCAATTTCAAGAGATCACTTACAATGCTCTTTTAAATCAAATATCTAAATTAACTCAAAATAATAGTGAATCGGGGACGATTCATTTTAGGAAGGGGGGAGTTAACGATAGCCTCCGCATAGAAACCTTAGCATAACTGTAAACAAAATTGAATCTTTGCATTCTGCAATTACACTGCCTCATAAACTAGAAACATAATTCACTTTTCTGATTATTTAAGAATTCGATATGCTTTTTCCGTTCTGTATCCAAAAATCCATATCGCTCGCCCTCACACGAAGGCATAACAATAACAATCATAAATAAACCACTTAACTTTCCCGTTGGAATTTGATGTCACAGCTAAAAATGTAATTCAACACTTTGTTCTGGACTCAATGAAGCTGATGCTTACACTTCAGCTCTAACCTTAAGTAAACAAAAGTAAATTGTATAAATACTAGTATCTTAGAAATAAAGATTTGATTTGTATCTTACAATCCAGAATAACCACAAGCGTTTTTATTTAATCCGCGCGTTCGCGGATGTAAAATATATATTTTTTTAAAAAAATTCCCTTTTGCGGGAATTAATTAACATACTCCCAATATTAATGCACACAAGCAACAGATAAGAAAGTATCAAGGGTATGTACGTATGTGTATAAGTGCGTTAGATGTACTAGTCTAATTAGCTGTAAAATATCAATGCGTTGGTATCTGAAGAATGCAATAAAAATAAAATACATATTTACACCTGTGTATGTACACTAAGCATACACACATATACATATGTATGTACCTAGTTAAGAGATAAGATTAAGAAATGTATTGACGAAACAAATTTAAATACAGAATTTCAGAGTCAAACGTGAACTCTCACAGTACGGATTAAAAAAAAGAAATTTTTTTTATGTACACACAGCAGGGTCAACTAGGCGACCAAATCAATATACCTCCAACGATTTCTTTGGAGAAAACTAGCAGTTACACAAATAGAGGTGTTGTGGAAAAAATCATGGAGATAAACACTAACAAAATTCTTGATGCCCAAGCGGATTTATCCGAAACGGTGTTGCATACGTTAAACACTTTTCCAACAAAGTCATTGCGGAATGACATGACAAATAAATACAAATCAGATACATTCGATTTTAATCATGGAATCTCCATATTCAAGAGGAAAACTCAACTCCTCATAAGTATCAAATATAAAAAAAATGCATACAAATGCATTTGCTGATAAACTATACATCTATTTTTAGATAAGACCAACGCACTTATTATGTGTTATGCGTTGGTCTGATAATTAATTTAAGAACATAGGCTAAGAATTTTTGTATAAAAGGAGCTGTTCAATAAAAGTAAAATCAGATTTGAAAGACAATCTCAGCTTATAAGACTTCTTTTATTTATATTTTTTACTTCCCCCCACCAGTGGTAAGGGGTAAAAGAAAATAAAAGGAAAGAATTAAAATAAAGAGCAGTGCCTATCACTTATTACCCCCCACCCGAGGTAAGGAATAAGTGACGCAGATCTGCAATATCTTTACTTAACAAACATTGAGGCATATTTTTATTCTTTAAACTTTTGGTTCGCTGCAGCGGGCATCGTGGCTGACATAACAAAGTTTAATATCGTTTTGGCAAGCGTTGCACCTTCAAAGTTAATGGAACTGTGCACCATAGTTGATCCAGCTCCGTGTACGAATAAATACGGCTACATTTGGGCAAAACTTTTGGAAAAGCGGCCTTTACAACGAAATGAAGCGCGCTGGAGACTTTTGTCAGCAAAAGTCTCGAATGCAACATTGCCAACGTGCTTCATTTCAACATTTTCGACAAGCGGTCCCGCACATTAAGCGGCACCATTTTGCTAAATCGTTCTAGTCACGCCACTCTCATTTTGTTACTCGACTAAAAAGGTTCATCTGATCACATCACTCAAGTTTTTTTTAATAAAATTGTAATTTTTAATATTCAAGATATTCGAAATAAAAACTATTTGTGTAACAAAAATATTACTCATATATGTACATACAAACATATGTATTTGAAATAGAACAGAAGTGCCCGACTACATCAGTGTTTAGGAGATGATATAAAACCGAGCGCTGTCGATCATTTCCATCATTGAAGCATAAGTATGCATCATGGGTATATGAAACGAACGTTCATATACAAATCAGGTGTAAGCCGATCGCTAGTGATACAAAGTTGTTCTATATCGCTGATTTGAAGAAAACAGTTCGCTTCGTGTACATGAACTGAACGGGCAGAATCAGACAGAGTAACGGATCAGTACTTAAGTATAAACAAAAATTTATTACTCGTTGCAGTTCTCTGGTGCAGACCGTTTCAGAAGGCCATGTATCCTGACAAATCCTTCCGCTCTCACCTAACCAAAAATTCGAGGTTCGCTTTTTAGCGTCAGATTCATTTGAGGGCCACTACCGCTTAAACTGAATCTTTCTCCTTCTCCCGCAAAATACATTACAGGTTCATAACCATATTGTTGGCAACCGGTGTGGGGGGTTTTAGTCGGTAGGCGCAATCAAGCGAATCTAACACTACCCACCAGGGTGTCTTTAGAAGATCCAGTTTCACCATCTTTTCATCCTGAGTCGGAATTCTCAGTCGATACTCATTTTCAAAGCATTTTAAATTGCACATGGAAGTAAGTCCATTTTTTTTCATTTTTTCATAAAAAATTTAAGAATTCGAGGTGCGCAGGAAAAAGTGAGGTTATGAATTTTATAACTTTCTAAACATATTGTAATATTCACTTGCTAGAATAGGAAAGACGAATACCCAATTTTTCAAGAAGAAGAAAACGAAAAGCGCAGTTTATTTTGGATTTTAAAGAGGTAAGTTCGTTACTTGATAATTTGATATTTTATAATTAATTTCTTTCATATATAGATAACGAAAAAGCTTAACAAGGAGAAAAAGGTAAGCATTGTGATTTGTATGTTGTCTGCTTAGGCCAGTGCCTAATTTCTTATTACCAACCCTAGTGAGTATATAACAAATTATTGCCAGTTAGCTGTTGACATAAACCATTACAAATTTTCACTCAACTGGCAATAGTTTCGTTAAAATCTCCCGCTACACTTTACTCAGTAGCTTAGCAAGCGATCCTGCTAGCGACTTTTTCACTTTTTTAAAGGAAGAAGGGAGATAATCAAGACGTCCACCGGCCATCATCACCATTATCATAAACACTAACAAGGCAATATCCCTGCCAACCACGGCTACCCATTTGTGACAAATATTCCAATACAACTACACATTTTTTCTCTATACACTAACACCAACGCACATTTTCGGGTTATTTTTTGTTTACCTAAATGCGATGAAAAAAAGTTTGTTTCATTTCTTGATTTATTTGAATCAGTGCGAAGGAGAAAACATAATTGTCAATAGTGAATATAGAAAATCCCAAAAAGGGTAATAAAAAAAAACGATTGAAAGACGCATGTCGTTCGTGATCGTACCATAGTAAAGGAGGCTCGTACAACAAGTAAGTAAGTAAATGAATTTTATGTGATTTTTAAACAACATTTTTAAAATAATTACTTCATTTGTTTTTATATCATTGGAAATCAGAACTGAATTGGCAGTAGCAGCAGCAGCTATATCATCAGAAGCGGCAAATATCAAATGTTAAGTAAGTATATGCAAAAATTGTGTGTACTTTGAAATTGGACTGCGCAGTCCAAGATAATACGCATAAATAAATACATACAGAAAATCTATAAAGGAGCTCTGGGCTACCAGAGCTGAGTTGTATTTAACAACTGAAACCCTACGCGTCTTAATTTACACGGCCAAAAAATGGAATTAACTCGTGAACATTTTCGTGCACATCGTATTAATATAAATATCTATTAAAAATAATAATATTAATAATTTAAAAATTGATAATTTAAAAATTATTAATTTAAAAATTAAAAAACTTTGCATGTGGTGCATCCAATAATTAGGATAAGAAAATCTATAAAGGAGCTCTGGGCTACCAGAGCTGAGTTGTATTTAACAACTGAAACCCTACGCGTCTTAATTTACACGGCCAAAAAATGGAATTAACTCGTGAACATTTTCGTGCACATTGTATAAATGTAAATATCTATTAAAAATAATAAAATTAATAATTTAAAAATTATTAATTTAAAAATTAAAAAACTTTTCATGTGGTGCATACAATAATTAGGATAAGAAAATCTATAAAGGAGCTCTGGGGTACCAGAGCTGAGTTCTATTCAACAACTGAAACCCTACGCGTCTTAATTTACACGGCCAAAAAATGGAATTAACTCGTGAACATTTTCGTGCACATTATATAAATGTAAATATCTATTAAAAATAATAAAATTAATAATTTAAAAATTATTAATTTAAAAATTAAAAAACTTTTCATGTGGTGCATACAATAATTAGGATAAGAAAATCTATAAAGGAGCTCTGGGCTACCAGAGCTGAGTTCTATTCAACAACTGAAACCCTACGCGTCTTAATTTACACGGCCAAAAAATGGAATTAACTCGTGAACATTTTCGTGCACATTGTATAAATGTAAATATCTATTAAAAATAATAAAATTAATAATTTAAAAATTATTAATTTAAAAATTAAAAAACTTTTTATGTGGTGCATACAATAATTAGGATAAGAAAATCTATAAAGGAGCTCTGGGCTACCAGAGCTGAGTTGTATTTAACAACTGAAACCCTACGCGTCTTAATTTACACGGCCAAAAAATGGAATTAACTCGTGAACATTTTCGTGCGCATTGTATCAATGTAAATATCTATTAAAAATAATAAAATTAATGATTTAAAAATTATTAATTTAAAAATTAAAAAACTTTGCTTGTGGTGCATACAATAATTAGGATAAGAAAATCTATAAAGGAGCTCTGGGCTACCAGAGCTGAGTTGTATTTAACAACTGAAACCCTACGCGTCTTAATTTACACGGCCAAAAAATGGAATTAACTCGTGAACATTTTCGTGCACATTGTATAAATGTATATATCTATTAAAAATAATAAAATTAATGATTTAAAAATTATTAATTTAAAAATTAAAAAACTTTGCTTGTGGTGCATACAATAATTAGGATAAGAAAATCTATAAAGGAGCTCTGGGCTACCAGAGCTGAGTTCTATTCAACAACTGAAACCCGACGCGTCTTAATTTACACGGCCAAAAAATGGAATTAACTCGTGAACATTTTCGTGCACATTGTATAAATGTAAATATCTATTAAAAATAATAAAATTAATAATTTAAAAATTATTAATTTAAAAATTAAAAAACTTTGCATGTGGTGCATCCAATAATTAGGATAAGAAAATCTATAAAGGAGCTCTGGGCTACCAGAGCTGAGTTGTATTTAACAACTGAAACCCTACGCGTCTTAATTCACACGGCCAAAAAATGGAATTAACTCGTGAACATTTTCGTGCGCATTGTATCAATGTAAATATCTATTAAAAATAATAAAATTAATGATTTAAAAATTATTAATTTTAAAAAATTTAAAAAAATTTGCTTGTGGTGCATACAATAATTAGCCCTTTCGGACCTGAAGTTGCTTGTGAGCAATTTCAAATGTTTAACGGCTGACTGTGAGCTTTTCATTTGTTCTTATTTGCTAAAATGCATCTGTAACGAAAGCTTTATGTGTGTGCTTTAAGCTCAATTAAAGAACAGCTGATTTGTTGGCGATCTGGTAAAGTTATTTACATTTGAACTCAAGCGTGACGTGCAAAAAAATTTTACGTATTTGATAAGAGCTGTTTTTACCTGCGGTTTTTTTTTAAAACAATAACAAAAAGTGATCATTTTTTAAATTTCAGTGTTTTTTAACAAAGTATAAATAAAACACTAAAAAAATTTAAATTTATAATTTGTAAACAAACATCAAGTAAGTAATTTTCAAGATGACCAAGTTGCTTGTGGGCAACTTTCGGCAATAGTGGTAATTATTTTACTTACTTACAGACATGAGACCTGAACAAAAAGGCTTAACAAATGATGATGTAGAAAGAGTTTTAAACTTTGATTGGGATGCCTCTAGTGACGAAGAAAGTGGTGATGAGTTGGAAGATATTTCTGCAGTGCTAGAGAAGAATTTGGAAGGGATCTTGGAAAGAGGAGAAAGCATTGAGATCGGCCTAATTGAAAATGTAGTTGCGGAAGAATATGATGAACAATCTTGTAGTGCTGTAAATATGTGCTTTGAAAAAATTGATGCGAAGTCTCTTAAATGGAGATCGAGGCCATTTGAAGACCCAGAGACTGTTTGGAAAGAGGATGATATCTTAAAGGTCGATATCGTTCTAGCACCAGTACAATATTTCGGTGAACTTTTTGATACTGAAGCTTTTGATTTGATTGCCCAGCAAAGTGATATTTTTGCATTGCAAGAGCTCGGCATTGAGCTCAAATGTACTAAGGCGGAAATAAGACGGTATATTGGTGTTTTGTTATACTTGGGTGTTTTCAAAATCCCTCAGTTGAGAATGGCATGGGCCCAAAATATAAAGCTTACAGCAGTTGCAGACTCAATGTCACGCGATAGGTTTATGAAAATTAAGCAATGCTTACATTTCAGCGATAAAAGCAAACAACCTAAAAAGGGAGACTCAAATTATGACAAGTTGTACAAGATACGCGCATTACTAAACATCCTCAAGGAAAACTTTAATAAGCTACCGCAGGAAGAGCATCAAAGTGTTGATGAACAGATAATTGCGTTCAAAGGTATGTATCAGTAAAAATTTAAATAAATTTATAAATTTATGTTAGGTTTAACTCTTGCTTATAGGTCGGTCTACTTTCAAACAATATAACCCGGCGAAGCCCCACAAATGGGGTTTCAAAATGTTCACCAGAGCTGGAACATCTGGAATGGTATTTGATTTTACATTGTATGTTGGTGAAGGTACCTGCCCGTCTTATGGATTGGGACTGTCTTCGGATGTAGTCCTCTATTTGGCGCAAAATCTTCCAAAGCACAAGAATTACAAACTCTACTTCGACAATTGGTTTACTTCAGTAAGCCTTCTTATCGCTTTGAAGGAAATGGGGATATTTGCAACAGGAACTGTAAGAAAAAACAGAATTAGTAGTTGTCAGTTGGTTTCAGACGCTGAACTCAAAAAGCAAGGAAGAGGATCGTTCGCTGTGAAATGTGAAACAAACTACAATTTAGTATGTCTAAAATGGTATGACAATAAGCCAGTCCAAGTCATGTCTTCATGTACAGATCATCGACCTGTGGGGGTATGCAAGCGTTGGTGTCCAAAAAAAAAAGTTTATATTGATGTTCCAAGACCTGCGATCATTGAATCCTATAACAAAGGCATGGGAGGGGTTGACTTAGCAGACATGCTCATGGAACTTTATAAGATCAACCATCGCTCAAGAAAGTGGTATATCAGAGTCTTTTATTGGTGCCTGGGAACATCCGTTATAAATGCATGGCTTCTATATAGAAAACACCTACGTTTGCTGGAGCCGAACAAAAAATATATGCCACTAATACAATTTCAACTGGAAATTGCTAATACACTCTTGCAATATACTTCTTCTGAGGATTATGTAACGAAAAAAAGAGGACGTCCATCAAATGTGGAAAATGATAGACCAACCTCCTCCCTTTGTAACACTCCATCAAGCAGTGTCTCCTCACAAAGTACCAAAAAGTATAGAGTCCAGCCCAACCCTCCAAATACAAAGCGCTATGACAAATTGGAGCATTGGGTCATTTTTGGTGAAAAAGGGCGTTGTCGACTATGCAAAACGGGAACTCCCATGTCCAAGTGCCTTAAGTGTAATGTACATCTTTGCTGTAACACCAACAAAAACTGTTTTTTGTCGTTTCATACTTAATTGTTCAGACTGAATAAATAAAACTTCACACTATTTGCCTAACAAAAAAAATGTGTATTTTTATACCACAATTGCCGAACGTTGCTCACAAGCAACATTCTCCAGCGCCCAAACCGATGGGCGTGGTGACCTGAAATTTTTTACTGAAATTTCTTGAGCGATTAAGAAATAATTTAAAGCAAAAAAAAAATTTTAGAAGCACAGGGAAAAAGTCAGGCTCGAAAGGGTTAGGATAAGAAAATCTATAAAGGAGCTCTGGGCTACCAGAGCTGAGTTCTATTCAACAACTGAAACCCTACGCGTCTTAATTTACACGGCCAAAAAATGGAATTAACTCGTGAACATTTTCGTGCACATTGTATCAATGTAAATATCTATTAAAAATAATAAAATTAATAATTTAAAAATTATTAATTTAAAAATTAAAAAACTTTGCTTGTGGTGCATACAATAATTAGGATAAGAAAATCTATAAAGGAGCTCTGGGCTACCAGAGCTGAGTTCTATTTAACAACCGAAACCCTACGCGTCTTAATTTACACGGCCAAAAAATGGAATTAACTCGTGAACATTTTCGTGCACATTGTATAAATGTAAATATCTATTAAAAATAATAAAATTAATAATTTAAAAATTATTAATTTAAAAATTAAAAAACTTTGCTTGTGGTGCATACAATAATTAGGATAAGAAAATCTATAAAGGAGCTCTGGGCTACCAGAGCTGAGTTCTATTCAACAACTGAAACCCTACGCGTCTTAATTTACACGGCCAAAAAATGGAATTAACTCGTGAACATTTTCGTGCACATTGTATCAATGTAAATATCTATTAAAAATAATAAAATTAATAATTTAAAAATTATTAATTTAAAAATTAAAAAACTTTGCTTGTGGTGCATACAATAATTAGGATAAGAAAATCTATAAAGGAGCTCTGGGCTACCAGAGCTGAGTTCTATTTAACAACCGAAACCCTACGCGTCTTAATTTACACGGCCAAAAAATGGAATTAACTCGTGAACATTTTCGTGCGCATTGTATCAATGTAAATATCTATTAAAAATAATAAAATTAATGATTTAAAAATTATTAATTTAAAAATTAAAAAACTTTGCTTGTGGTGCATACAATAATTAGGATAAGAAAATCTATAAAGGAGCTCTGGGCTACCAGAGCTGAGTTCTATTCAACAACTGAAACCCTACGCGTCTTAATTTACACGGCCAAAAAATGGAAATAACTCGTGAACATTTTCGTGCACATTGTATCAATGTAAATATCTATTAAAAATAATAAAATTAATAATTTAAAAATTATTAATTTAAAAATTAAAAAACTTTGCTTGTGGTGCATACAATAATTAGGATAAGAAAATCTATAAAGGAGCTCTGGGCTACCAGAGCTGAGTTCTATTTAACAACCGAAACCCTACGCGTCTTAATTTACACGGCCAAAAAATGGAATTAACTCGTGAACATTTTCGTGCACATTGTATCAATGTAAATATCTATTAAAAATAATAAAATTAATAATTTAAAAATTATTAATTTAAAAATTAAAAAACTTTGCTTGTGGTGCATACAATAATTAGGATAAGAAAATCTATAAAGGAGCTCTGGGCTACCAGAGCTGAGTTCTATTTAACAACCGAAACCCTACGCGTCTTAATTTACACGGCCAAAAAATGGAATTAACTCGTGAACATTTTCGTGCGCATTGTATCAATGTAAATATCTATTAAAAATAATAAAATTAATGATTTAAAAATTATTAATTTAAAAATTAAAAAACTTTGCTTGTGGTGCATACAATAATTAGGATAAGAAAATCTATAAAGGAGCTCTGGGCTACCAGAGCTGAGTTCTATTCAACAACTGAAACCCTACGCGTCTTAATTTACACGGCCAAAAAATGGAATTAACTCGTGAACATTTTCGTGCACATTGTATCAATGTAAATATCTATTAAAAATAATAAAATTAATAATTTAAAAATTATTAATTTAAAAATTAAAAAACTTTGCTTGTGGTGCATACAATAATTAGGATAAGAAAATCTATAAAGGAGCTCTGGGCTACCAGAGCTGAGTTCTATTTAACAACCGAAACCCTACGCGTCTTAATTTACACGGCCAAAAAATGGAATTAACTCGTGAACATTTTCGTGCACATTGTATAAATGTAAATATCTATTAAAAATAATAAAATTAATAATTTAAAAATTATTAATTTAAAAATTAAAAAACTTTGCTTGTGGTGCATACAATAATTAGGATAAGAAAATCTATAAAGGAGCTCTGGGCTACCAGAGCTGAGTTCTATTCAACAACTGAAACCCTACGCGTCTTAATTTACACGGCCAAAAAATGGAATTAACTCGTGAACATTTTCGTGCACATTGTATCAATGTAAATATCTATTAAAAATAATAAAATTAATAATTTAAAAATTATTAATTTAAAAATTAAAAAACTTTGCTTGTGGTGCATACAATAATTAGGATAAGAAAATCTATAAAGGAGCTCTGGGCTACCAGAGCTGAGTTCTATTTAACAACCGAAACCCTACGCGTCTTAATTTACACGGCCAAAAAATGGAATTAACTCGTGAACATTTTCATGCGCATTGTATCAATGTAAATATCTATTAAAAATAATAAAATTAATGATTTAAAAATTATTAATTTAAAAATTAAAAAACTTTGCTTGTGGTGCATACAATAATTAGGATAAGAAAATCTATAAAGGAGCTCTGGGCTACCAGAGCTGAGTTCTATTCAACAACTGAAACCCTACGCGTCTTAATTTACACGGCCAAAAAATGGAATTAACTCGTGAACATTTTCGTGCACATTGAATCAATGTAAATATCTATTAAAAATAATAAAATTAATAATTTAAAAATTATTAATTTAAAAATTAAAAAACTTTGCTTGTGGTGCATACAATAATTAGGATAAGAAAATCTATAAAGGAGCTCTGGGCTACCAGAGCTGAGTTCTATTTAACAACCGAAACCCTACGCGTCTTAATTTACACGGCCAAAAAATGGAATTAACTCGTGAACATTTTCGTGCACATTGTATAAATGTAAATATCTATTAAAAATAATAAAATTAATAATTTAAAAATTATTAATTTAAAAATTAAAAAACTTTGCTTGTGGTGCATACAATAATTAGGATAAGAAAATCTATAAAGGAGCTCTGGGCTACCAGAGCTGAGTTCTATTCAACAACTGAAACCTTACGCGTCTTAATTTACACGGCCAAAAAAAGGAATTAACTCGTGAACATTTTCGTGCGCATTGTATAAATGTAAATATCTATTAAAAATAATAAAATTATTAATTTAAAAATTAAAAAACTTTGCATGTGGTGGATACAATAATTAGGTGTTTAGGCCAGCGCCTAATTTCTTTTTACCACCCCCTAGTGAGTATATAACAAACCATTGCCAGTTAGCTCTTAATAGTTTTCACTCAACTGTTAATAGCTTTCACTCAACTGGCAATGGTTTCGTTGAAAACTCCCACTTAGCAAGCGATTCTGCTAGTGAGGCTAAAGTATCACCACAAGCACAAACCATAAATGTAAGTAATTTTTGGTAATCACAAATTAATAAAATAAAAATCTCAAACATTTTAATTTGTTATATGAAACACAAACTTTGTGGTTTTATTCACTAATACACTTCTGTTTTCCCATTTTTCATATTCTCAACGATCGACGCATCGTCCATAAATTGACTCGTCGAACGTTCGAGATATATTATTAGGATAAGAAAATCTATAAAGGAGCTCTGGGCTACCAGAGCTGAGTTCTATTTAACAACCGAAACTCTACGCGTCTTAATTTACACGGCCAAAAAATGGAATTAACTCGTGAAAATTTTCGTGCACATTGTATAAATGTAAATATCTATTAAAAATAATAAAATTAATAATTTAAAAATTAAAAAACTTTCCATGTGGTGCATACAATAATTAGGATAAGAAAATCTATAAAGGAGCTCTGGGCTACCAGAGCTGAGTTCTATTTAACAACCGAAACCCTACGCGTCTTAATTTACACGGCCAAAAAATGGAATTAACTCGTGAACATTTTCGTGCGCATTGTATAAATGTAAATATCTATTAAAAATAATAAAATTAATAATTTAAAAATTAAAAAACTTTCCATGTGGCGCATACAATAATTAGGATAAGAAAATCTATAAAGGAGCTCTGGGCTACCAGAGCTGAGTTCTATTTAACAACCGAAACTCTACGCGTCTTAATTTACACGGCCAAAAAATGGAATTAACTCGTGAAAATTTTCGTGCACATTGTATAAATGTAAATATCTATTAAAAATAATAAAATTAATAATTTAAAAATTAAAAAACTTTCCATGTGGTGCATACAATAATTAGGATAAGAAAATCTATAAAGGAGCTCTGGGCTACCAGAGCTGAGTTCTATTTAACAACCGAAACCCTACGCGTCTTAATTTACACGGCCAAAAAATGGAATTAACTCGTGAAAATTTTCGTGCACATTGTATAAATGTAAATATCTATTAAAAATAATAAAATTAATAATTTAAAAATTAAAAAGTCATTTAACCTTGGCTCACCAGTGTTAGTCGAAACGACTAACATTGTTTCTTTTTGCTCTCGCAATTTTTTTTTTCTTTTTATCTATCTTTAACCCTCTAGTGCATATGCCTGCCTACAGACGGGGTGTTTTCAAAATCAGATATAAAATATTTCTTTTAATATTAAAATTCGGATTTTTTTTCAAAAGAACGCTTAAAGTTCAACTTACGTAATGGTTTTTTCAGATTGGCAATACTACTTCTAGTTTTGACGTACTGTCAATTTGAAGTGACAGATTAGCACTTTCCCGCCAATTTAATTATTTTTGCAATCAACACAATTTTCTGAACAACAAGAAATATAAATTCTTGTGTCGTTTCAAGTTGAAAAAAATACTTACGGGTGTGGAATTTTGTGCTCTTTATGATAGTGTTCGATTTATAATAAAAAAACTAATAGCAGGTGAGTAAATTCGAAAATATTGAACTCCGCCTTGAGGCGGACTCATGCATTGCGCTGCCTACCTTTTTCAAGTAAAATGAAATATTTGTGATACAATTGAAAATTTTTCTTATTTTATTATTGAATAATAATCAGATATGTCGCGTTATTCTAAGACCCATATGACGGATGAAGAAATTCGACAATATTTCGAAGAGTCGCAATTGGTAACTGATACTTCCGACAATGAATGCGATTTTGATAGTGACGATTCTGATATGGATCCAACCTACTCACTACCGGAAAATGATACGATCATTGATGCAATGCTAAACTCCTCAGAAATG
>CM050323.1:39612183-39627957 GCA_027475135.1 Bactrocera correcta
GTTCAAAGATATTTGAACATATTGCCCAAGGAAATAATTATTATTTTAATTTAGTGCACTGTATGTGTTTGGTATTTAAACTTAACTTACTGAAATTTAGTTTTCCTCCTGAGCTTGTAATATCTTAATATCTTATTTTCTTCTTAAATTATGTATCTTGAATATCTGAAATTAATGTTTTCACGCAATCGCGATATGGATTGCTAAATTCATACAAATGTATATACATGTTACAAGAAAATCGACTTTGTACCTTGTTATTACCTCAATATAGCTTCTAACAATCCTTACCGCTGGTGGGGGGAATTGAAAAGTCTTATATCGAGGGAGAACTTATTCATTCTTTTCTGAGGAGTTGAATTTTCCTCTTGAATATGAAGGTTCCAAGATCCAAATTACATGTATCTGATTTGATTTTATTTGTCATGATGTTAATATGCGGGAATATACACCCGGCTTACAATTATTTTGGTTTTAATTATTATTTTAATTTAGTGCACTGTATGTGTTTGGTACTTAAACTTAACTTACTGAAATTTAGTTTTCCTCCTGAGCTTGTAATATCTTAATATCTTATTTTCTTCTTAAATTATGCACCTTGAATATCTGAAGTTAATGTTTTCACGCAATTGCGATATGGATTGCTAACTTCATACAAATGTATATACATGTTACAAGAAAATCGACTTTATACCTTGTTATTACCTCAATATAGCTTCTAACAATCCTTACCGCTGGTGGGGGGAATTGAAAAGTCTTATATCGAGTGTGATGGCCGGAATCAATTAATTTAAATTTTTATTTCGTACGTGCGCAGCACGTCTCGCTTCGTTGACAGTCAGTTTAAAAAAGAACGATAAAACTCATTCGCCCAGCAAAGCACACAAGACATTCCCAATTCACAATTGACACTTCTTACAGCAGTCGTTCATTCTATTACATTCATCGCATTCTCTTACATTCTATTACATTCTATTGCACTCTTACAGTTCGGCCGTCCTGACATTAAACCGACCTCGGTTTACTGATAATATATATTTACTTAATATTTGTTATTCTTGTTTTTTGTTTTTTTTTTTATATATATAAATATCTTAACTAATATTAATATCGGAAGTGTTGTCTTTTCTCACCTCTGGCACACATTTAGAGTCTGGATTAATCCATAATTTCAATTTACTTGCTTCTAACACTCCATCGTACGGCAGTTGTGTAATTTGACACCCCTCTATATCCCGTATCACATACCGATCATTCGGAAGTTTTTTATATATTACGTAAGGACCGCGAAATCGCTGAATCAGTTTTTTGTTATTACCCGCCGTGGTATCCACATTTTTAATAACCACAAAATTCCCCACTGAAAATTCGGGTGCCGCCCTGTGGTGTTTACCGAAGTACTTAAGGTTATACTCTTGAGATTTTTCTATGTTATTCAGCGCCTTTTTTCTCATATCGTATAAGTCTGTTAACTGTTCATTCGACTTCTCTTCCAAATATTCCGTCAGTTCGTCTACTATTTTACCTCGTTGTCCTATCCCAAACAGAAGTGCTGAAGGTGTATATTTTGTGGTGGAATGTACTGAATTGTTAATGGCATATTCTATCTCAATTAATTTTTTTGCCCAATCCGCATGTTTAAGAGGTTCTGATAATTTTGCTAACATCGGTGTCACTACTTCATTCACTCTCTCCACTTGTCCATTTGCTTTCGGGGATGCGGTTGCATTTCGCACTTGAACTATGTTGTGCTTTTGCAAAAACTCTTCAAATTCTGCTGAAGTGAAGCACGTTCCTCTATCATCTATTATTCTACGTGGCCTACTGTAATTCATAAAATAACTTTCTAATGCACTGCAGACTTCTCTTGTACTCGTTGCTGTTGCCGGGTATAATTTCACATATTTTGTAAAGGCATCGATGACCACTAAAATGTACTTCTTTTTTGATATTATCGACGGAAGGGGGCCTAAGTGGTCCACATGAATCGTATCGAAAGGTATCGGTATTTTGGGAATACTGTGTAGAGTTGCTGCATTATTATTTGAAGATGCTGAATAGTAAATACACTTTAGGCAATTTCGAATAAAATTATGTACGTAAGTTTTCATCTGCGGGAACCAATAATTTTTTTTTAATTGCTGTACAGCACTTTTCTGTAGCTAAGTGGCCCATTTTCTCATGCGTCGTTCTAATTATATTATTTATCATTTCATCAGGGACATATAGCTGTGAGTGACCTGCAGGTGATTTATGGTACACCAACCCATCTTTCAACTCAAAATTTTTCACTTCAGATTGTTCTAAGTTTTGTCGCAGTTCTACAATGCGGGGGTCTCTATTTTGCGTAACTTGCAAGTGAAAATCTAATTCCGCAGTGTCAATGTATGCAATTGTTTGATTAGTTCTACTTAAGGCATCCACGTGAGCCATGGATGTACCAGGTCTATGCTGGATTGAATAATTATAATTTTCTAAGAACAATGCCCATCTAGCAATTTTTGCTGAACTGCTTCTATTATTTAACGTCATAGCCAACGAATCACAGTCAGTAACAATTTTGAACGGAATGCCCATTAAGTAAGTATGGAAGCGCTTAAGTGCATAAATAATTGCTAAAGTTTCTAATTCGTAACTGTGTAATCTAGATTCAGGGGCGGAAGTAGTTTTTGAAAAGTAAGAAATCGGATGAAATTTTTGTCATCTTGTTTCTGAAGTAACATTGCCCCAAAACCCGAGGCACTGGCATCGCAATGTAATTCTGTTTCAGCTTCAGGGTTGTAAATCGATAAAATAGGGGCCTCTAACAATTTTGTACGCAAGGTAGTGAAGGCTTGTTTGCACTCTTCAGTGAACTGAAATTGTTCATTTTTCTTCAATAATTTAGTCATTGGACGGGCAATCTTGGAGAACGAGGGTACAAAGCGGCGGAAGTATGAAAAAAGACCATGGCAACGTTCCATTTCCTTTCTATTCTTAGGTTCTGGATATTCCTGAATTGCTTGCAAGTGTGACCGTTTGGGTGAAATGCCAGCAGAGTTGGCTAAGTATCCTAAGTATTCTAATTCGTCGTAAGCAAATCGGCATTTTTTGGGCTGAATTCGAAGACCGTTTCGAGCCAAAATTTCAAAAAGTCTCTTAAGGGTTTCCAAATGAGATTTAAAATCTTTCGAAGCTATTAAAATGTCATCCATAAATACTACCACTAACCCCTCTTTGATGAGGTCACCTAAAATCAATTTTACGAAGCGCATAAATTCAGCAGGAGCGTTGCATAAACCGAAGGGCATATATAAATATTCGTATTGACCATCAGGAGTCACGAAGGAAGTGTATTTTATTGAATCAGGATGCATCTTCACGTGATGATATCCACTTTTTAAATCAATAACCGAAAAATAACTTTTCCCCCCCAAGTGTTCAATGCAATCGTCGACTAATGGCATAGGAAAATTATCGCGTATAGTTATTTTGTTCAGTGGTTTATAATCTACACATTTCCGGAGGGAGCCATCTTTTTTCGGTACAGGTACTATTGCAAAGGCATAAGGTGATCGACTTGGTCTAATTATTCCTTCTTTTAACAAATCATCTACTATTGCTTTTATTTCATTTCTCTCTTTATGGCATAATCGTCTTGGTCTACAGTATATAGGAGTTTCATGCGTAAGGTTAATTTTCATAAGATATTCTAAAGGCTTAACTTTTTCTGAAGGAAATTCGAAATAAACTTCTGTTATTGTTTGTCGCAACTCTGATGACAACCTTGACGGAAGATGTGGATTAATGTCTAAGGAATTCAAATCGGAAGGCACAATAGCACATAAATTTGCAAATTCTAACTCCATCGGGCTGATATTTGACTTTTCTTCAGTGTGTTTCACTATTATTTTCTCTTTCTCCCTTGTAACACCCCCTTGATTAAGCGATTCAATTGTACTCCTTGTGTGACAGAAGTGAGTGGCCAATAAATCAAATGAACACAGAACATCAGTAAGTTTTGACTCTAACTTCGTACAAATGGCAGCTTTATTTAATTCTTTCAATCTTTTCGTATCATAAATGTATTTTATTTGACACATTGTAATATTTGCTTTTTTCATAAAATCACGGCCTACAAGCATCGGTATTGACATAAGATTATTCGGCAAGGTTAATAATTTCTGATTGATTGATTGATTTCGGAAGTTTATTTTGCAATTGATATTCCCATACGTCTTGAGTCTATCATTTCCTAGGCCATTGTACTGAGTCTCTTTCAATTGATTTGGTAATTCGAATGGAACTTCACTCCGTTTGATTAAACTGCGGGGGCTGCCCGAATCAAATAAACAAAAAATATTTTTATTTAATTTAAAGTTTTTACTGTGTTCACTGTGTTCACGGTTAGGCTTATCAAAGACAACACTTACCATTTGCATTTCACTAATTGGTTCCACTCTAGCATCATTCATTCCGTTGGCATTAAGGACGGCAGCAACAGTGGTACGGTGTGGGCATTCACGATACACATGTTCGGTGGATGAGCACTTAAAACAGAAGTTCGCTGGTCGTTTCGGCAGTGGACATTGGCTTTGATAATGCCCGAATTTGGAGCAATTGTAGCATCGGATTGTTTCCATGGTTGGAGCTGCGGTAGGGCGAACTGACGTGGCGTTGGCCGCATTTGATCGATGAGTTGTTGGCTGAAGTGCACTGGCCGCATTACGATTAATTATTGCTATTTGTTTTGATCCTAATGGTGGTTGGAAGCGTAGACGTTCATATCGTTCCGCAAATTCCTTCAGTTCATTAATAGAGCGTGCTGGAAACAAATGACCGATTCTTGATGAAGTGTCACCTGTTCCACTAATAATCATTTCGATCAATTCGTCTTCCGTAATTTTTGAATACATCGCTATCTCTTGCATATCCAAAATGTAACGATGGGTGGTTTCATCAGGGCGTAAGCGTCGATTTTTCAGCAGTTGATACACTTCATTCATTGTGCGCATGCGGCCAAATTCACTAATAAGTTTAGCTTTGAGCTCTTCATAATCGGATACCGTAATCGTGCGTGCAAAAACCTGGGCTGTTCCACTCAACATACGACGACATGCAATGAATTTCATACGCTCATCGAATTGCAGCATTGCAAAAGCATCATCCAAGTCACTAATCCACTTATTCACATCGTAATGGTCATCGGCTGTAAATTTAGACATCATTGATTCAATGACACTTACGTCAGTCCAACGGGTTTTTGCAGCAGGTGCTTGCTGTTGTAGCGTAAGTTGATTAATCTCTGCTTGAAGCATCAACAGTTCGCGTTTTTTACGCAATTGGATCAGCAATCGTTCGGTCTCATCTTCGTCCAAATTGTTTGAAATTGTAGCACTTGGAACAACGGTATTCATTTGCACGGTTGTTACAGCAGTGGACAATTGGGCACTTGTTGTAGCAGTAGCCGATGGACCACTTGAAACAACAACACTCATAGCGGGGGTAGTTACCAATGCACGTGTATCAGCAGTTGACAATTTAGCACTGACATAAGCGGCAGTTGTTGTTACATCTGTAAGCACATTTGAATTTTGAACACTCGTAGTGGCGATGAACGTAGGTACACTCGTAACAACAGGTTGAATTGATTGCACAATCGTAGCGGGAATTGAAGTTTGAGTATTTTTGTCGGCGGCGGCATCTGGATCTTCAAGGGCATTCGCGTTTTCCTCTTTTTCACTTGCTTTCGTTACCTCGGAAATGTATTCATCATATAGCGGTCGCAACTGGTTCATCGTGGCATCAGGATCGAATTGAATACCCGTTTGCAGTAGCACTTTCACGACTTGGGCACGTGATAACAAATTCGACATCGTGGCAGCAACAACAACAATCAGGAAAAAAAAAAAGTGGTAAATGCACTGTCTACAGAAAACGTGAAATGAAAAACGAAGAATTCTGGTTTCGGCAGTGTTTTTTTTTTTTTTTAATTATGCGGCAGTCGATTTAAATTAACTCGATCCCACTTCTGAGATGTGATGGCCGGAATCAATTAATTTAAATTTTTATTTCGTACGTGCGCAGCACGTCTCGCTTCGTTGACAGTCAGTTTAAAAAAGAACGATAAAACTCATTCGCCCAGCAAAGCACACAAGACATTCCCAATTCACAATTGACACTTCTTACAGCAGTCGTTCATTCTATTACATTCATCGCATTCTCTTACATTCTATTACATTCTATTGCACTCTTACACGAGGGAGAACTTATTCATTCTTTTCTGAGGAGTTGAATTTTCCTCTTGAATATGAAGGTTCCAAGATCCAAATTACATGTATCTGATTTGACTTTATTTGTCATGATGTTAATATGCGGGAATATACACCCGGCTTACAATTATTTTGGTTTTAATTTGCTAATATGCGGGAATATAGGTACACCCGTCTTACAATTATTTTTGCTTTAATTTGCCTGTATTTTGAACAGGGCTTTTTTGTATATTGGCTGTTTTGTAAGTACAGGACTTTTTAATTTGGCCGAGCTCTTTATCCGGCTCGAAGGACCAAATGTTTTTAACTCAATAAAGATTTATCATTCCTTACCTCTGGTGGGGGGAAATGAAAAGACCTTCATCGAGTGAGAATACATTCATTCTGATTTTATTTCGTTTTTGTCTTGCTTATATACAATTTTTAAAACTATCTTAAATAACTAAATATATGTGTATGTGTGTATGTTTTTATATATTGCAGCATATTTTTTATTGCTGCTTGACATAGGGTTGATTCAGGGCCGGTTTTAACACTACCAGCGCCCTGGGCGAGATTTCTACGGCGCCCTCCAACTGCAATTCAAACCAATTCGAAAAAAGGGAAAACATTTCATGAAATAACCGTTTATTAAGAGGAGTAATTATTTATTATAAAAACTATCCATTTATTAAAAAAACACTAATAAAATTTTACTTTTCTGGCCTTTCTATCAGCGAACTCTTTTATAAGGTTGTCAAAGTCGATGTTTTCAGCAATTTCGTTTTCAATTGACAAAGTTGCTAAGTTTGTCAATCTAGATTGAGAAATTGTTGATCGAAGATAGGTTTTTATCAGCTTCAGCTTTGAAAAGCTCCGCTCCCCACTAGCAACCGTTACAGGTATAGTTAATAATATTCGCAATGCTATCCATACATTTGGATACAGTTCTTGTAAGTTGTAATCTTTGATGAAATTTAAAACAAAAATGGGAGTAACCACATTTTGGTCAGGCAAAAAGGATATCAGACTTACAAGTTCATCACACAACATACAACCATCTATGTCTGATTTAGAGTCTACAGTTAATTTTAATTGGAGATCACTACAGAGCTTGACAAGGTCGGGCTTTTCTGGAATCTGTTTAATATTGTACAAAAAAGACCAAGATTCCGAGTACTCATTTAACTGTTCAAACCTTTCATTGACTGAAATTAATGTAGCGTCCAAAAGACAGTTGAAAAATTCAACCTCAAATTTTTTTTCTGGAGAAGTTATAGGGTCATCGCGTGCAATTTCACTAGCTTGACGCTTAACACGTCGAATTCTTGTTGTAGCTTGAAATACAGGTTCAATTTCTAGTTCTTCGGCCAACTCCTTCGCAGTTAAAATAGCGCTTTTAAAGCCTGTATTTCTGTAGTCTTCCAAGAAATTGCAGCATTTTTTCAACATTTCTGTACATTTACCAAGATCCATATCTGTTGACTGTAGAGATTTACTTACAATATTTATTTGATAAAGTATGTCATACCAAACAACCAATGAAACTATGAAGCTGAAATCTTTTAGCTGTTCGGCCAGAGTAGTAGCCTCATGAGACACTTGAACATCAGTTTTCTGAGTTTCAAGAGCCAAAGTAATCAAAGCATCATGGATAGTACTAATTTGATAACGGACTGCTTTAACACTACTTATTCTTGCTTCCCAACGTGTGTCACTGAGCTTTTTTATAGTATATAGTCCCAAGTGATCGGTTAGAATTTTCCATCGATGAACAGAAGCTGAAAACAATGTGAACAACCTCTGAAGTACCCCAAACAAAGTGACTGATCCTACGGATGACTTAGCGGCATCGCATAGTACTAGATTGTAGCTATGACAGCCACACGGCACATAAACAGCTAAGGGGTTTAAGTCGAGAATTCTCCTTTGAACCCCAATATTTTTTCCTTTCATATTCGCCCCGTTGTCATAACCCTGACCCCTGCAATCGTTCAATTCTAGTCCGTATTTATTTAAAACATTAATAATAACTTCAGTCAGTCTTTTACCAGTTGACTCATTGACAGGTATAAATTCCAAGAAATGCTCTTTTACTGATATTTTTTCATTATCGTCTGATAAATCAACAAATCGTAATGTTAGCGAAAGTTGTTCTACATGACTAATGTCAGGAGTACAGTCAGCTATAATAGAATAATATTTTGATTTCTTTGTGTGTAATATGATTTCTGACTTCACTTTTTCACCCATCAGCTCTATTAATTCATTTTGAATGTCTTTTCCACAGTAGTGGTCTGAAATATCACCCTTCATAGCTAATCGCAAGTGCTCCTGCATGACTAGATCAAATTTGGCTAGTAGTTGTACTAAGCCTAAGAACTTTCCGTTATTTGGCGTATATAGTTTGTCGGAAGTACCTCTGAACGCCATATTGTTTTCGGCTAAATAAAGTGTGATATGCATCAATCTAGACAAAACATTATTCCATCTTGTAGTTTCCTTTCTAATCAAGTGTTGCTCTTGGCAGTCTATTGTTTTTCCTATTTTTAATCGTAGTTCAGCCTCAATCCATGAAAGGTAAAACTTCTTATGAAAAGTGCTATTTTCATGAATTTTTAGCATTTCAGACAAGTGTTTCCAGTTGTTATACCCTTCAGATACTAAGTTCGACGTTGAGCTACTATCAAATAGTCTAAAACAAAAACAATAAACTCGATCCTTAGAAACGGAGTAAATTAACCAACGGCGCTGAATTGTTTCATTGTTTGCAAGATTTTTTTTAAAATGGGAATTAGAGAAATGTCGGCCTGTATCATTCTTCGGATAATTATCAATATGAGTTTGCACTGGGCCACTAGTAATTATATGATCAATGATTTTGCCATTTCGAGTGACTGGCCAAGTGGCAGGATCCGATATATTGGCGACAACAGTACTAACGTCATTTGTAATTGTACCACAGCTTATCATCTCACTTTGGGAAACTTTGTCCACGATCTCTTCAACACAATCTTCAGTTATCTGATTTGACTTGTCAGATAGAGGCTCCGCTACCGATACATTAATTTGTATTCCAGATGTAGATGGCATATTCAGGTCTTCATTTTTTGTTGTGATATATTTATCTATATTCATGAACTTTTTTGTTCTCTGAAATTCCTTCTCTTTTTCTGCTTTCCGTTTTCTATATTCTGACCCAGATGGTTTTTTTTTCTCAACGTTTTCAGACATTTTGTACTAATCAATTTTTGTAAATCAATAAAATCTGCAACAAATTAAACCTTTAGGTCCAATAATTTCTAAAAATAGATAAATACAATAAAATTTACAAATCAAACAACTTTAAACAGATTTAAATCGTATAATTGAGTTATTATTCGTTTTTTTTTTTCAAAAGACTTCGAACTTTTTTGTATGGAGCTTGGCATATGCTAAAATTTTAAGTACCTAAAATGTCGTATTTTGGTGTACACATAGGTGTACGTAAAACGTACGGCAATCGACAAATAATATTCATAATTACAAACAACAAATATTTTTTGACAGGATGTCGTAAATGATATACTTTCTGAGATATTTAAGTTTGAAAATGTAAAATAAAATAATGTATTTTCTACAAAAAATTATAGGTATTGCAATTATAATAATATGTATAACCAATATTACATTTTTTAGAAGCCACTTATTTCTCCGCCACCCCACGCCAAACATTTAAACAAACAAATGTTACCTCTTTATTATAATAATTATAGATAGATAAAAGTACTTACCTAATTAAATAATCCGACAAAAAACAAATAAGTATATTCTTTTACACCATACAACTTTTTAAATAAAACTAATGTCACTCGATAGTAGAAACGGATAGTGACGAACATAGCCTCGCAATGGAACATGGACCGTCTGGTTACTACTTCGCGTCTGTTTGTTTTAAAATAATTGTTTTGAATGTGCACCAATTTATAATGCGAATGAGCTGAGTTTGTTACGCTTCGCTAAAATAACGCAAGCTCTTTTTAACCAAAAAGTTGAAAGGAGATAGACAATGTGTTTTTCTATGATTGGGAATTCCCCGTAACCGTCTGGTTACTACTTCGCGTCTGTTTGTTTTAAAAAAATTGTTTTGAATGTGCACCAATTTATAATGCGAATGAGCTGAGTTTGTTACGCTTCGCTAAAATAACGCAAGCTCTTTTTAACCAAAAAGTTGAAAGGAGATAGACAATGTGTTTTTCTATGATTGGGAATTCCCCGTAACCGTCTGGTTACTACTTCGCGTCTGTTTGTTTTAAAATAATTGTTTTGAATGTGCACCAATTTATAATGCGAATGAGCTGAGTTTGTTACGCTTCGCTAAAATAACGCAAGCTCTTTTTAACCAAAAAGTTGAAAGGAGATAGACAATGTGTTTTTCTATGATTGGGAATTCGCCGTAAAATGAACTCCGATTGAACAGATTGAATAGTGCGTCCCATTCATGTGTTGCTAACATAAAAAAATCCGCTTAATTTAGGGAATTTACGACTAAGCAGACCTCGAACTATGAGCATGAGCTGAGGGGCGCCTACGGCGCCCCTTTTGACCGGCGCCCTGGGCGGTCGCCCAACCGCGCCCTACCCTAACACCGCTACTGGGTTGATTTCAAGTGTACATTTTATTGCAAGTGTGTGTGTGTGTTTAATGTTATCTCTGCTGTATATTAATGATTTGTGTCCTATGCATTTTTATTATTATTACTCGTAGATGTGCATTGCATGTAAATGCATTATGTATATACAGGGTAGGCCATTTAAAGTTGACCCATTTGTTTCTAAAAAAAAAAGAACAAAAGAAAACAATGTTTTTTGTTCAAAAAATAATTTATTTTGGTCCAAGGGGATTTGTTTCAGCTAATATTTAAAAATTAGATCGCGTAAATGGGCACCTTTAGCTTTGACAGCTAAATGCACTCTTTTTTTCGACATTTTCCATGACTTTGGCCAATGTTTCGGATGATATGGCGGCTGTTTCACGTCGAATGTTGGCTTTCAGTTGAGCTAAGGTCTTTGGCTTATTAGCGTATACCTTGGATTTCAAATAACCCCACAAATAAAAGTCTGGTGGCGTCAAATCTGGTGATGTTGGTGGCCAGTCAACATCACCATTTTTCGATATCAATCGCCCGGGGAAAAATGGTCGCAATAAATTGATTGTTGGTCGAGCTGTATGGCATGTAGCAGCATATGTTTTATTGTTATTTTATTTATTTTTATTATTATGTCTCGTAGATGTGCATTGCATGTAAATGCATTATGTATATACATATGTATGTATGTATGTAAGTATATTAATATATAAATAGATATTTATATTTAGTAGAATTTCGGCTCTGCTGATAAGTAAGTATGTTCAATTATATTTGAACAAACCTAAATATAAGATTGTGGAATATTTCCAAATGCATTAACACGCCAGGCTCTCTTGAGTTTTCTTAAATACAATATTTTGCTTAAGATATGTTCATGTAATATAAACTTACTTCTAAATGTGTAATTTAAAAATGTAAGCTTGTTGAAAGATATTTGAGCAATGTGTACATCGTCACCTGAAATGCAAAATCACGTAACATTTTCGGAAATTTTCAGTGGCATGAATGAAACACGAAATAAAATGGAACAGGAGTAAAAAAAAATTTTAATATTGGTTAAAACTGTTTTATATTTGAGCGCAAAACCTGAAAATGTTGAGCATAAGTAATATTATGTATGTAATTTGAAGTAGGGAAGCGTAATCAACAAGACACTCTTCTTCTTCTTTACTGGCGTAGACACCGCTTACGCGATTATAGCCGAGTCAACAACAGCGCGCCAGTCGTTTCTTCTCTTCGCTACGTGGCGCCAATTGGATATTCCAAGCGAGGCCAGGTCCTTCTCTACTTGGTCCTTCCAACGGAGTGGAGGTCTTCCTCTTCCTCTGCTTCCCGCGGCGGGTACTGCGTCGAATACTTTCAGAGCTGGAGTGTTTTCATCCATCCGGACAACATGACCTAGCCAGCGTAGCCGCTGTCTTTTAATTCGCTGAACTATGTCAATGTCGTCGTATATCTCGTACAGCTCATCGTTCCATCGAATGCGATATTCGCCGTGGCCAACGCGCAAAGGACCATAAATCTTTCGCAGAACCTTTCTCTCGAAAACTCGCAACGTCAACTCATCGGTTGTTGTCATCGTCCAAGCCTCTGCACCATATAGGAGGACGGGAATTATGAGAGACTTATAGAGTTTGGTTTTTGTTTGTCGAGAGAGGACTTTGCTTCTCAATTGCCTACTTAGTCCGAAGTAGCACCTGTTGGCAAGAGTTATCCTGCGTTGGATTTCTAGGCTGACATTGTTGGTGGTGTTTACGCTGGTTCCAAGATAGACGAAATTATCTACAACTTCAAAGTTATGACTGTCAACAGTGACGTGAGTGCCAAGTCGCGAGTGCGACGACTGTTTGTTTGATGACAGGAGATATTTCGTCTTGCCCTCGTTCACTGCCAGACCCATTTCTTTTGCTTCCTTGTCCAGTCTGGAGAAAGCAGAACTAACGGCGCGGGTGTTGAGGCCGATGATATCAATATCATCGGCATACGCCAGCAGTTGTACACTCTTATAAAAGATAGTACCCTCTCTGTTAAGTTCTGCAGCTCGAACTATTTTCTCCAGAAGCAGGTTGAAAAAGTCGCACGATAGGGAATCGCCTTGTCTGAAACCTCGTTTGGTATCGAACGGCTCGGAGAGGTCCTTCCCGATTCTGACGGAGCTTTTTGTGTTTCTCAACGTCAGTTTACACAGCCGTATTAGTTTTGCGGGGATACCAAATTCAGACATCGCGGCATAAAGGCAGCTCCTTTTCGTGCTGTCGAAAGCAGCTTTGAAATCGACGAAGAGGTGGTGTGTGTCGATTCTCCTTTCACGGGTCTTTTCCAAGATTTGGCGCATCGTGAATATCTGGTCGGTTGTTGATTTACCAGGTCTAAAGCCACACTGATAAGGTCCAATCAGTTTGTTGACGGTGGGCTTTAATCTTTCACACAATACGCTCGACAGAACCTTATATGCGATATTGAGGAGGCTAATCCCACGGTAGTTGGCGCAGATTGTGGGGTCTCCTTTTTTGTGGATTGGGCATAGCACACTTAAATTCCAATCGTTGGGCATACTTTCGTCCGACCATATTTTGCAAAGAAGCTGATGCATGCACCTTATCAGCTCTTCGCCGCCGTGTTTGAATAGCTCGGCCGGCAATCCATCGGCCCCTGCCGCTTTGTTGTTTTTCAGGCGGGCAATTGCTATTCGAACTTCTTCATGGTCGGGCAATGGAACGTCTGCTCCATCGTCATCGATTGGGGTATCGGGTTCGCTTTCTCCTGGTGTTGTGCGTTCACTGCCATTCAGCAGGCTGGAGAAGTGTTCCCTCCATAATTTAAGTATGCTCTGGGCATCGGTAACTAGATCACCTTTGGGGGTTCTACAAGAGTATGCTCCGGTCTTGAAACCTTCTGTAAGCCGCCGCATCTTTTCGTAGAATTTTCGAGCATTACCCCTGTCGGCCAGCTTATCAAGCTCTTCGTACTCACGCATTTCGGCCTCTTTCTTTTTCTGTCTACAAATGCGTCTCGCTTCCCTCTTCAACTCTCGGTATCTATCCCATCCCGCACGTGTTGTGGTCGATCGTAACGTTGCGAGGTAGGCAGCCTGTTTTCTCTCCGCTGCGGCACGGCACTCCTCGTCGTACCAGCTGTTTTTTTGCACTTTCCGAAAACCAATGGTTTCGGTTGCAGCTGTACGTAAGGAGTTTGAAATGCCGTCCCACAGTTCCCTTATACCGAGTTGTTGACGAGTGCTCTCAGAGAGCAGGAGTGCAAGCCGAGTAGAAAAACGTTCGACTGTCTGTTGTGATTGCAGCTTCTCGACGTCGAACCATCCTTGTGTTTGTTGGCGTGCGTTTTTTGCTGCACAGAGGCGGGTGCGTATTTTGGCTGCAACAATATAGTGGTCCGAGTCGATGTTAGGACCTCGGAGCGCACGCACATCTAAAACACTGGAGACGTGTCTTCCGTCTATCACAACATGATCGATTTGGTTGGTGGTTTTTCGATCTGGAGACAGCCAGGTAGCTTGATGTATCTTCTTATGCTGGAATCTAGTGCTACAGATAACCATATTTCGGGCCCCGGCGAAGTCGATCAGCCTCAGCCCATTTGGGGATGTTTCCGCGTGGAGGCTGAATTTACCGACCGTAGTGCCAAAGATACCTTCTTTGCCCACCCTGGCATTGAAGTCGCCAAGCACGATTTTGACATCGTGGCGGGGGCATCTCTCATAAGTGCGCTCCAAGCACTCATAAAAGGCGTCTTTGGTCACATCGTCCTTCTCTTCCGTCGGGGCGTGGGCGCAAATCAGCGATATGTTGAAGAACCTCGCTTTGATGCGGATTGTGGCTAGACGTTCATTCTCCGGAGTGAATGATAGTACTCGGCGACGGAGTCTCTCTCCCACCACGAATCCAACACCAAACTTGCGCTCCTTTATATGGCCACTGTAGTAAATGTCACAAGGACCTACTCGTCTCTGTCCTTGTCCCGTCCATCGCATTTCTTGGACGGCGGTGATGTCAGCCTTTATCTTTACGAGGACATCTACCAGCTGGGCAGCGGCACCTTCCCAATTAAGGGACCGGACATTCCAGGTGCATGCCCTCAAATCATAGTCCTTATTTCGTTTGCCATGGTCGTCATCAAAAGGGGGGTCACTCATCCGAGGCTTGTTGTTGTCTTTCATTGGGGGTGTTTTTTTACGTGGCGGGTCCCAAACCCAGCGCACAACCCTATGGGGTGTTTCGCCTTCTCACTTTAGCTCGCCTTCAAACGGATGTTCTTAGGCTACCCAGAGGATACTTGGTCAAAGACCGGAAGTCGTGAGCTGCTTGAGTCATATGTAAAAGAATCGTTTCTGGCCACTCCCAAGTGAATGGCGATCAGAGAACTTTCCTCACTTGCGTGAACTTCTACACATGACTCCATCCTCCAACAAGACACTCAATTTCGAATTTTTTGATGATGCGTTATTTTGCATTTCAGGTGACGATATGTAGACTAAGTTATCAATTTGAACATTATAATTTTTGTACGCGATTACATAATTACCGTTAATAATAAAGTTGTTAGAATTACAATTATGATAAATGGTTTTATTTTTTGCATTGATTACATAAATAAGGTTTGTATTAATTTATATTACTTTTGATTGGTTATGGTGCCTGAAAATGATCAGGCAAGTGTTAAGAGATAAAGCATAATTTGCATCAAGAATTCGTTCCGGAGGAATAGACGGTAAATAAAGAGTTCTACTAGGCCGTATTAAGACGTTTGCGCGAGAACATTCGTTGAAAACGGAATTATGGAAAAGAAATTCATGGATTATAAACAATTTAAAGTCAAAAACGCAATGAATACTATCGATAAACAAACGTACTTTGAAGACGACGAAATAAATATTGATGAAAAACTAAATATTTT
>CM050323.1:39628957-39644301 GCA_027475135.1 Bactrocera correcta
TTTTCAAGTGAGCAATTTAATACATGTGTGTGTGTGTCTTTAATGTTATCTCATCTGTAAATTTATGACTTTTGTCCACATTCATTTTTGTTATAATTGGATGCGTATTACATATATGTAAATGCATGTGGCTGTTTATGTACATATGTATGTTTGAAAATAGATATTTATTTTAAATAGTGTTTCGGCTTTGCTGATAAGTAAGCATGTTCAATGATACTTGAACAGTTTCAGGCACCAATAATGTTTTCTGAGTGAAACTTCGCGCAAATAGTGCCCTCAAGGGATATTATTTTCACTCGAAAATTTTCGAAATCGGTTCAAAACTTTTCATGGCTCCTATACTGAATATGTGGATCCCTGTACGAATGTTTTTTTGCTTTTTGTGAAAATATCCTTTAAAAATAGTAAGACATTGTGCATAATTTTAAACTTCTTAATTTTCTTTAAAATCTATGCCGTCCCACTCAAAATAATCTCGCTGAGCCCCAACAAACTTGTATGAACGTTTTTCTAGTCCTCGAAACAGTTGTTAAAGTCAATTTTAAAAATGGATTTCAATGTGCTACGTTTAATGTCTGAAATTTATCCTCAGAGCGGTCGTTTGAGTTCGCTGAATATCTAGAAGTCACACAGAGCACTATCGCCAGTAGGAAGGAGTTCGGAGCACCACACCTCGATAATCGAAAAAAACTGTCCATAATATTGATTTGACGTGGTTTTTTCGGCTTGGGCCATGTAGTAAGCTCAGATCCAAGACTTATCGTTAGTAATAATACGTTTCATGACATACTGATAGTCGGAAAGAATTGATCTTTCAAAATGGTATTCACTGGTCTTCCGATATTCCAACGGTGCTTGTAAGATCTCAGAGTGTTAATTACCGATTCACAAGCACCAATTTCTTTATTATATTAATGGTAATTTGATGTGACATTTGGCACAGACATCATTGACAGTCATACCAATCTAAAAAAAAAAATATTTCGACGAATGGGTATCTAATCGAAATTTAAATTAAAAACTCTTACTGTATTTTGCCTATAGTTGTTGTTATTGAAATTCAGAGAAAATCTTTTATCAGATTTCCAAAAAAATGGATAAAATCCAGTCAGCACTTTTGAATTCCCAATATATTAGGTTGTCAAAAAAGTCTTGCGGTATTTTCGCTAGTTGGCGCTGAAAGCGCGTTATAGTTTTATAACGCGCATCGGGTCATGCTATACCTTTTCGGAAAGCTTATTTCAGGCGCTAACACTTGTTTGATTGGTTGTCGTTTCTTTTAAGTCGTTCGTGAGTTATAGCGTCGCAAACATGGAGCAAAATAAAGAGAAAATACGGCATATTTTACAGTACTACTACGATAAAGGCAAAAATGCATCTCAAGCCGCCAATAAAATTTGTGTAGTTTATGGACCCGATACAGTTTCCATTTCCACCGCACAACGATGGTTTCAACGCTTTCGTTCTGGTGTAGAGGTGGTCGAAAATGCGCCACACTCCGGAAGGCCTGTTGTCGAAAATTGCGATAAAATCGCTGAATTGGTCGAAAGAGACTGGCATAGTAGTCATCAAACCATTATAAACCATTTGAAGAGTCTTGGAGTCACTAAATAGCTCGATGTATGGGTGCCACACGAATTGATTCAATAAAAATACTGCAAGACTTTTTTGACAACCCATTATGATCCTATCGCAGATACGATGTAAATAAAATAATGAAAGTCTGTGGTCAGGAATATAAATTAAAATAATAAAAAATATGATTGCAATCCGTTGAAAGCATGAATGAAATTTTGTCAGCAGCTGAAACGGTTTTGATCCAAGCCAACTATGAGTTTATAAAATGCTTTGTAACACCCGAAGTTAACCCTTCCGTACGTGTTACAATTCGAATTCTTTCTGCATAATTGTTGTCAGTCCCAATTATGTTCGCTTTACATGACAATTTCTATTGCAAAGGATCATCTCTTTAATTATAAAAAATCCTCTGCTCTCATATCTTATTTGGTAAGTTGCTGACTAACAAGTCATCATTTTAGACGGATTAAAGTCTCTCAAATTATTCCTCTCCCCCATATAGAAGGACTGGGATGATGAGTGACTTGTTGAATTTGGTCTTTCTTCGTCGAGAGAAGACTTTATTTCTTAATTACCTACTCAGTCTGAAACATCTGTTGAAAAATCCGTTGCGAGAAGACGAAATAACCATCCGCCCCGTAAAGAGCACACCGAAAGAGAAGGAGCACTCAAAACAAAAAGGAAAAACTACTTCGAGGGTTGAACATATAGCTTAGTTTATTAGTTCACTGTAAAAGACATAGTACTATGTGAAACTTAATATACCTTTGGACTATCGGTGAAAATAAAAAATAAAAATACTTTAAAAAAATTATGGCAGAGCTGAAATTAATTTTAAGCTATGTTGGTCCGTGGTTAGAACATTTTTGTTCTCTTATTAATTATCTAAATTATCAATCTTCTATCTAAATGCTCTTGCGTTTCAGTTGAAAGAAATGTCTTCTGATCAAAATGGTTTATTTAGTTATATGATTACTCTTACGAATTTCACAATATTGATGTCGTTTGCGAAATTTTTTATTGAAGTTCATGTTTATATGCAAGCCACTGAAATGCCGGAATTTCGGGGAAAAATTTATACTTTTTTCATTATTACATATCACGCAGTAAATAACGCTATTACAAAGCAAGATATTTACCCAAATTGGGCTTCTGGGACTTTTTCAGTTTCACGAGAAGTGGAAATATTTGTACTATCGATTAGTAATCGAAATAAACATCCGTTAACAGGCTTGAAACGAAATGAAATCTTGGAGAGCTACGGGTAAGTAGTTTTTGATTAAAACTGTTATTTGCACTTGGAAGATTTGAAATTCTAGTACAAATTTATACCATTTTCTTCAGGGCAGCCTAAAAATAATCCCTCTTTTTTTGTCTTGTTGTGTTACTATGACATACTTGTATGAAGTCATTGTGGCCTGCGGCCTAATGATGCAGTTATATTTCGATACTGTCTATGTAAATTGTTTACCATAATCTTTTGAAACAATCTTTGCTAGTTTCAGCAGAAATTCAATTTCGGCTAATTGCAACCCAAAAATAAGAATTTGCACACATTTTATTTACGCCAAGTACCAATGAATACGCGAACACTTACGGAAATATATACAATACACAGTGATTTTGTCTTTGCGGCAGTGATGGAACATCTGAATTTCGAAAACAACACAATTTTGATTATTTTGATATTGACAACAGCCAAGTGTTAGTTGATTGGTGCCAATTTAGGAGGCGGTTCGATTAAGCATACACACATACTCACAGCTGTAGATAAATGATGTTTTTGCTGCGTTTTAGCCAATTTGCGTAGGCAAAATGATATTGGTGTGTTTTCGAATTTTGACGCAATTTCTGTGACGTTTATAAAATAATATCACATTTGGTTATTTCCCCTGCAAAGAAAATATTTTGTTTGAATTGCTAGTTTGCAAATAGCGATGTTAAGTAAAGTCTGTGGATGATGCGATGTCTTATTTCGGTAGCTTGGTTGATTTGGTTGTCAACATTTGCGAAAGCATTTAGTCGGAAAAAATACTGTATTTTTGTTTGCTAGCTGTTGGAAATGCAAATAAATAATAGTTTTTAAATAAATATATAACATAAATCATGACTCATTTGGGTAACATCTTTGAAAGTACCACATGTTATCATGTTGCCACCATTCAATAAGTAGCCAAGCGATGGCTTCTTTTTTTGAAAAATGCTGATCGTAAATGGGTTTTAATATTCATACTCTTGCAAGATGTTGCTACAGAGTATTATAGTTTTGTTCACCTCACGATTGTACGTATCACCTATCATTACATGCACTGCAAGACGGCTCCTTGTTGCATATCTTTGCAAAGTGACCTTTTTCCCCACATTTGAGGCAGCACTGACTCCTATCGTCTGAGTTTTTGCAGGTTCTCGCCAGGTGGCCATATTCCAAGCCCTAATGTGTGTAGGATCCTATTTTAATTTTTTTGGCTTCAATAAGTAGCCTAGCCTGTAAGGCGGGGAGGCTTATCACAGCTGTTTGGGTGCCTGCGTATGACGCCCTAATGCCTCTAATTGAGCCTTTATCAAAATCCCCTAGTTTTCCTATTTACGTGCGAATTGCATTGGCAATGTCTTCCTCTCCAGTTATTTCATCCAGATCCCGGATTTCCAAAGTGGTCTCACTCGTTAATCGAAACGATAAAAAAAAAAGGGATGGTGGGGGAGGACACCTATTTTTGAAAGGCGGTATCGGCTGGCCTCTGTCGCAGGGGTTTTATCAGCTTAGCTGGCTTTTTTACCGCTATCTCCACTCCTGCCGCTCCTCGTTGGGGGTTGCTTATTCGTCATAACTTATTTCGCAACTAATCTGCTACTACAGGCCGTCCGGCTATCCGCGACCTGCCGATCCCCCCCGGGAGCTTAGAGCTCAGCTGAAAAGTCTGGTTCCACTGAGAAACCAAGACCAACGGGACATATGTATGTATATAGAAATATTCAGGATGAGGAGACGAGTTGAAATACTGTCTGGATGAAACTTGATGTGATTGGTTAAGTTCGTAGATGAACGTAATCCACTACCACGCCCTATAAAGTGTTGTTACTAAGTACTAAATTAAGATATGCAACTGTAATTTTGCGCAGGTGATCATTGAAGCAAGGGGCACATGTGAGAAAAAAAATTTGAAAAAATGAGCGTCTCCATGCCCTCTAATATGTTTAATGTACGTATCTTCTGAACAACTAAAACTACAACAACCAAATTTACACAGCTCAAATAATATAATAACACAACAACCAAATTTACACAGCTCAAATAATATAACAAAATAAGAACCTACCGACAGTGTGAAAATTGATGAAATCGAAAGATAACTCCGATCATTCCTCATACACCGATACTGTTCAAAACTACTTAAAGCGCAATAAGTCAATAACTAAACACGCCAGAGACGTTAAAACCTCGAAGAAAGCATTGTACTTGTAAAAGCAAAATGTAGTAAAACTTTGTTCATAATTTTAAAATTCTTAATTTATTCTTCCAAATCTAAGTCGTCCCCATCAAATTAATTCCTCTTGGAATCAATGCTCTTCCGGCAACATTTTTCCCAAACGATTTACGCTTATTGTCTTCAATTGGTTTCCCCACAGCTTTAAAAGTAAACCGGGCTATTTTGCACATTTCGGCAAACTTAATAATTTCTGACTCAACAACATGGCAGCAAATCGAATTTTAAGACAAAACACCAGCAATTTGTTTCGATGAGACTTAAACTCGGCCATACAAAACTTACGCACGGATATCTACTTTCAAAAGAATCACCACCACTTTTCATGAACTGTACCCTGACCATGCAACATCTAATAAACTGTCACAATGACACATCGCAAAATGTTGATTTGCATACCGCTATAGCAACACTGGATTACGAAAATATAAGAAAACATCTACCTCCTATACTATTGAAATTAATTTAGAGTTGAAATGTTTATATAAGTAAATTAATATGTACGAGTATCTAAAGAAAATGAGACGAAGGCCTAAGCAGCCAGTTCTTTTTTTCTTGTATGCCTGTAAATTTATTTACAGGTCATTTTAAAATAAATAAATAAATAAATAATAATTTCTGAATTTAGCAAGCCTAATGTTGCATTCTGCCAACTCACAACTCTATCGTCAAGTTTGCATTTTTGATTAACCATTTGCGACCTTATTAATTTTATATTGGGTGTCATGGTGGTCGGAATTAATTTTCGTTGAAAAAACAGTAATACACAATATGCAAGATTGTGAAGAAAAAATAAAAAAGATTAATTTTTTTCAAAACTTACGATACACGTAACCTAATAATATTTTTAAATTTATATAAAAATTTTATTTATACTTCTTTATCGTGTGGTATCTTTCAAAGCAGTATCCAATATGAATCCCTGGTTTTCGAGAACATGTGGCACAAAAATATTTAGTTTGGCGTCTTCTGCTTGAAATTTTTCTGTTTGAACATACGGAACAATTTTCACAGTACTGCAATATATGGAGTTTGCCATTTAGCTTTCCTCTCAATCTGACGAGACGATGGTCTTCTTGGTATTGAAAATATTTCATCACGATAATCACCTACAAGTTGTTCCACCAATTTTCGGACATATATAAAATATGACATAGGCGTCTTACTTTCTCTTGTTGCTGACTCCTTATATAAAATATATGCATTGATTGCGCTTTTCTCTATTCCCAACAAAAACATTTTTCTCCACCATTTAGATAATTTTCTCATAAAACAATATGAACTTGCATATTGATCAGCCTTATCGACACCTCTCATATTCAAATTGTAGTTTATGATAACTTTTGGTTTGCTATTGTTGACGGTGCTATCTCTTTTTAATATTTTTTGAATAGTTTTCATACCTGTGGCATCGAAGCTGCTTAAAATGGTAACTATTCTCTTATCCTTCCACGCTAATAATAAAATATCACCTGATCGATACGACTGGAATGTTTAGAAAGCTTTAGTGGCTGCGAGCAGAAATACGGCCGCAAAGGGATATACTAAAACCCTTTTGACATACGAGCGATATTTGTGTTGTCTTCTCTTCTTTACTGGCGTAGGCACCGCTTACGCGATTATAGCCGAGTCAATAACAGCGCGCCACTCGTTTCTTCTCCTCGCTACGTGGCGCCAATTGGATATTCCAAGCGAAGCCAGGTCCTTCTCCACTTGGTCCTTCCAACGGAGTGGAGGTCTTCCTCTTCCTCTGCTTCCTGCGGTGGGTACTGCGTCGAATACTTTCAGAGCTGGCGTGTTTTCATCCATCCGGACAACATGACCTAGCCAGCGTAGCCGCTGTCTTTTAATTCGCTGAACTATGTCAATGTCGTCGTATATCTCGTACAGCTCATCGTTCCATCGAATGCGATATTCGCCGTGGCCAACGCGCAAAGGACCAAAAATCTTTCGCAGAACCTTTCTCTCGAAAACTCTTAGGTTCGACTCATCGGTTGTTGTCATCGTCCAGGCCTCTGCACCGTATAGCAGGACGGGAATTATGAGCGACTTATAGAGTTTAGTTTTTGTTCGTCGAGAGAGGACTTTACTTTTCAATTGCCTACTCAGTCCGAAGTAGTACCTGTTGGCAAGAGTAATCCTGCGTTGGATTTCTAGGCTGACATTGTTGGTGGTGTTTAAGCTGGTTCCAAGATAGACGAAATTATCTACAACTTCAAAGTTATGACTGTCAACAGTGACGTGGGAGCCAAGTCGCGAGTGCGACGACTGTTTGTTTGATGACAGGAGATATTTCGTCTTGCCCTCTTTCACTGCCAGACCCACTTGTGTTGCTTCCTTGTTAAGTCTGGAGAAAGCAGATCTAACGGCGCGGGTGTTGAGGCCGATTATATCAATATCATCGGCATACGCTAGTAGCTGTACACTCTTATAGAAGATTGTACCTGCTCGATTCAGTTCTGCAGCTCGAATAATTTTCTCCAGAAGAAGATTGAAAAAGTCGCACGTTAGGGAATCGCCTTGTCTGAAACCTCGTTTGGTATCGAACGGCTCGGAAAGGTCCTTCCCGATCCTGACGGAGCTTTGAGTTTTGCTCAGCGTCAGTTTACACAGCCGAATTAGTTTTGCGGGGATACCAAATTCAGACATCGCGGCATAGAGGCAGCTCCTTTTCGTGCTGTCGAAAGCAGCTTTGAAATCGACGAAGAGGTGGTGTGTGTCGATTCTCCTTTCACGAGTCTTTTCCAAGATTTGGCGCATCGTGAATATCTGGTCGGTTGTTGATTTGCCAGGTCTAAAGCCACACTGATAATGTCCAATCAGTTTGTTGACGGTGGGCTTTAATCTTTCACACAATACGCTCGACAGAACCTTATATGCGATGTTGAAGAGGCTAATCCCACGGTAGTTGGCGCAGATTGTGGGGTCTCCTTTTTTATGTATTGGGCATAGCACACTTAAATTCCAATCGTTGGGCATACTTTCGTCCGTCCATATTTTACAAAGAAGCTGATGCATGCTCCTTACCAGTTCTTTGCCGCCGTGTTTGAATAGCTCGGCCGGCAATCCGTCGGCCCCTGCCGCTTTGTTGTTCTTCAGGCGGGCAATCGCTATTCGAACCTCTTCATGGTCGGGCAATGGAACGTCTGCTCCATCGTCATCGATTGGGGAATCGGGGTCGCCTTCTCCTGGCGTTGTACGTTCACTGCCATTCAGCAGGCTGGAGAAGTGTTCCCTCCATAATTTATGTATGCTTTGGGCATCGGTGACTAGATCACCTTTGGGGGTTCTACAAGAGTATGCTCCGGTCTTGAAACCTTCTGTAAGTCGCTGCATCTTTTCGTAGAATTTTCGAGCATTACCCCTGTCGGCCAGCTTATCAAGCTCTTCGTACTCACGCATTTCGGCCTCTTTCTTTTTCTGTCTACAAATGCGTCTTGCTTCCCTCTTCAACTCTCGGTATCTATCCCATCCCGCACGTGTTGTGGTCGATCGTAACGTTGCGAGGTAGGCAGCCTGTTTTCTCTCCGCTGCGACACGGCACTCCTCGTCGTACCAGCTGTTCTTTTGCACTTTCCGAAAACCAATGGTTTCGGTTGCAGCTGTACGTAAGGAGTTTGAGATGCCATCACACAGTTCCCTTATACCGAGTTGTTGACGAGTGCTCTCAGAGAGCAGGAGTGCAAGCCGAGTAGAAAATCGTTCGGCTGTCTGTTGTGATTGCAGCTTCTCGACGTCGAACCTTCCTTGTGTTTGTTGGTGTGCACGCACATCTAAAACACTGGAGACGTGTCTTCCGTCTATCACAACATGATCGATCTGGTTGGTGGTTTTTCGATCCGGAGACTGCCAGGTAGCTTGATGAATCTTCTTATGCTGGAATCTAGTACTACAGATAACCATATTTCGGGCCCCGGCGAAGTCGATCAGCCTCAACCCATTTGGGGATGTTTCCTCGTGGAGGCTGAATTTACCGACCGTAGTGCCAAAGATACCTTCTTTGCCCACCTGACCTTTGACATCGTGGCGGGGGCATCTCTCATAAGTGCGCTCCAAGCACTCATAAAAGGCATCTTTGGTCACATCGTCCTTCTCTTCCGTCGGGGCGTGGGCGCAAATCAGCGATATGTTGAAGAACCTCGCTTTGATGCGAATTGTGGCTAGACGTTCATTCATAGGAGTGAATGATAGTACTCGGCGACGGAGTCTCTCTCCCACCACGAATCCAACACCAAACTTGCGCTCCTTTATATGGCCACTGTAGTAAATGCCACAAAGACCTACTTGTCTCTGTCCTTGTCCCGTCCATCGCGTTTCTTGGACGGCGGTGATGTCAGCCTTTATCTTTACGAGGACAACTACCAGCTGGGCAGCGGCACCTTCCCAATTAAGGGACCGGACATTCCAGGTGCATGCCCTCAAATCATAGTCCTTATTTCGTTTGCCATGGTCGTCATCAAAAGGGGGGGCTCTCATCCGAGGCTGTTTATGGTTTTTCATTGGGGGTGTTTTTTTACGTGGCGGGTCCCAAACCCAGCGCACAACCCTATGCAGGGGTGTTTCGCCTTCTCACTTTAGCTCGCCTTCAAACGGATGTTCTTAGGCTACCCAGAGGATACTTGGTCAAAGACCGGAAGTCGTGAGCTGCTTGAGTCATATGTAAAAGAATCGTTTCTGGCCACTCCCAAGTGAATGGCGATCAGAGAACTTTCCTCACTTGCGTGAACTTCTACACATGACTCCATCTATTTCTATAGTAACTTAAAGGATTCATCTCGGCCAAAAGTGGAATTATATCATGAAAATAGAGTATAAAATCGAGGAATTTCGCGTTTTATTTTCCATAAATAACATATTTAACTATTTTTAGGTTTAAACATTTTTGATTATAAATTTTGATTTTTGTTCCTGGCTAATTTTAAATTATAATTACAGCATTATATTCAGTAATTTATATTTGCCCTCATTTATACGTACGTACCGCATTCAGCACAACAGCTGTGCTATTTAATGAATGATTCACCCACTTGCTTCACGAGCAATGAGCGATATTTCACGCGATTGAATAAACGTGATTTATGCTTTGTTTGGCGCGTGTGGGGGTGTAAAGCTCGAGGCTGATAGAGAAGTTACATACATACATATAATAAATTAATTGGCGTATAAAAAAAAAATTTTTATATGTAAATATATATAGACAATATTGTATTAGGCGCTCGAAATAAGCGTGTATAGGCATATTAAAATGAAACAAATATTAATTAATTGTATTACCTCTAAAATAGAAATATTTACTAAACACATTAGTGTAGTATTTAATGGTAATAAATTTTAATTTCGTATTATTTATTTATTGTAATGTTGTTAATTATGAAAATTTCCATCGGCCTCACTTACAAATATTTTTGTTCATACGCATACAGCTACGTCCAATTCGCTGTCAGTTCGGAACATTTGTTGATAGGTAACAGGTCAATTGAAAAGTTACCGGCCTCACACGTAGATGGCGCTACTAGAATTAAACCCATATCATTAACGTTCAAAATGCGCGTGTATAAATCGGATCATTAGTTTGTGAATTGTATAATTTTGAGTGAAGCAACTTTTGTTATTGTGAAAAATGGATAAAAAGGAATTTCGCATTTTGATAAAATAATGCTTTTGAAGGGGGAACATACTTGCTTGAGTTTCCGGAAACTGCTTCAGAAAAATCAACCACTAAGGTTTGGTATTTTAAGTTTAGACGTGGTGAAATGAGCACCGAAGACGGTGAACAGCGACTATGGTAAGCCGGGGACTTTTCAATTGGCCTATTATTTCTGTCAGTAAAAATATAAATATGCCTAGTACACCAACTATTTCGCATCTAATTAAATATTCTATAATTAAAAAATGCTAAGATTATCAGCTCAGGCTATTTAAAAAATGGTTGTATCGCGCCATTAAAATGAAACCATCATTCATTCACAAGTTGCGAGTGGCGATAATTTATTCAGTATTCACTTTAATATTATAATTTTATTTTAATACTCTAAATTGACGTGAGGCCGCTTGGGGTTATCAAAAATAGGTTCACTCCCTGGAGAACGCTATAGCTTAAGCTTGACCACCACTAAGTGGTCTGTTTCGACTTTGAAAGACAAATAGTTTTTGAGATGGCAATACCTTTAAAACACTTACATAATTCAGAATTTTTTCCGTTTATGTTGAAAAACAGGTTTTATACATTGAACAGGTAATGTGTATTAAGTGTACCTCGAAGTTTATAACATCCAGAAGGAAACGTCGGAGAACGCATAAAATAAATAGGTATGTCTGTTATATACTTATGATCAGCGTGACGAGTTGAGTCTGTGAACTAGAACTTTAGTGTTTGAGATATCGATCTGAAGTTTTGCACTCCTCCTCTTTTCCCAAAGAAGCTGCTCATTTTTCGAAACCGCTGATATCGAACGGTTCTATAATATAGATGCTACATACAGCCCGATTCAAATCAAGTTCTTGTAAACCAGATATCTTCACAAAATTTAGCTTAAAATCTCTAAGGCAAAATTACAATCTTTGTTCATTTTGGAACAATAACATTAAGCTGTCTTTCAAATTGACCGATGAAATTCAGGATAAACATCCTTTTTACCCTTTAAAGGAATGCTCATCTACCATTGAGAGTTCTAGACCTTTGGTGCAGCCGAAAATAACATTCTTCTTGTTTTGTATTAATTTCATATAATAATTTAGATGTCGCGGTGTAATCTACGACTTAGGAAGACGAACGGATTACAGGTTGCGGATGGTGAAAGGCGTTTAGATATAGAGGTTAACTGCAATTAACCAATAAGCAGTACAGGGAAGAATTCACTAGCTGGAGAGGCAGAATATCAGAGAATTTTGGGTTGTAATGAATACCTCATAAATCTTGGGTGCCAATGATTCCTCTATCGGAATGCCTGATATTTTGACGCCATTCAGTAAGCATTTATGCTAGCAATCCATGCTTTAACTATTAAAATATGTAAAGTTTGATGTACATATATAACCAATCGCCATATGAGCCGGTAGTTGAGGAGCTAACAGTAGGCCAACGGTATCGTCCCCAGATCAATACGTCAAGATTGGAAAGTTTCCCTAAGGTAACCGAGTATCGAGAAATCCTACTACTTCGACAACGTGTACAACGGAATTCTTAATTTAAATGTTCCATCTATAAAAATATATAAAACATTTATATCGAATATATAGAGGCCCGTTTTATTACGAAAAAGTGCCCCACATTGTTTTTATAATGAAAAATGAACGCGTGTATTTATATTAAATTTCTACAAAATTACAACGATTAATCGTTTGTTATCAGCGGATGAAACAATATTTTCAGTTTAATTATATTGTTTTGACAATTTTACGCATCGTAAGGTTTACATTTATTTTTAGAATTTGCTTAAATGTATATAAAAATATTGTAAGAATATATTATTGTTTATAAATATATATTTGTTGTCGTAAAAATATAAGTAATAAAAGTTAAATTAACGAGCGAGAAGAAAAATGTGGAACGGATAAGCAACAAAATGAAATATTATTTTAATAACAACACATGACGTAGTAGATATAAAGTAGGTCTTAAGATTACAGGGTAGGTTCTTAAATATATGTAGCGAAAGCTTAATGAGAGTATCCACAGCAGCTCGGATTGATGTATGAAACGACTTGGCGCAGTTAAGTCAATTGGTATGTAAACACGCAAAATTGCCGCATTTTGGACGAAGACCAAACTGAAGAGATTCAAGAGCTGCTATTTCATCCAGAAAAAACAACCGTTTGTGTGGCATGAAGGATAGTGGAATCGTCGGTCCATATTTCTACAAAAATGATGTCGTTAAGAACGTAACAATCAATGGAGACCGTTATCGTGTCATTACGAGTATAACCAACTATTTGATGCCTAAAATTGATGCTCGTGATCTTGTTGAAATTTGGTTTCAATAAGACGCCGCCACCTCCCACAGATTGCATTAATCAGTGGATTTATTGAGAAAACATTTCAGTGAGCAGATATTGTCACATTTTGGCCCGGTCGAGCGGCGTCGTGATCGTGTGATATCACACCGTTAGACTTTTTCCTGTGAGCCTTGGAGTAAAAGATCACGCGTGTCATTCGCTAGTTACAACTCGAAATGCTCGGACAAATCATTGAATATTGGACCCAACAGAAGGAAGCTGTGGCCAACATTTTAAAGAGATGATTTAAAAAAAATTTATATGACAAACAATGTTCTTTCAAATGATAATAAACATTTTCTCTTAAATTTGAAGTTTTGTGGTTTTTCTTTAAAAAAGTGGGGATCCTCGAAATGCATCACCCTTTATATAAATTGGTAATTTCTTGGAATGTACATATGATGAATATAATCATTTAACAATGGATCAGGACAATAATATAAAAAAGCAATAGATTTAAGAACCATCCTAAACTACAATAATAATTATTTACGTTTACGAGGATATGTATGATAATTCAGATGATGTTATTTATGGGTGAAAATGTTCTATTTCGCACCCAAATAGAGGATTTTATTTTCAAATTTTCCGAGAAAAGATATGATTCACATGATTTACTAGTAAGATGGTAAGACTTTACTATTTGCTGTTTTGACAGATTATGATTCATTATAAATAGTTAGGGCACTCACAACTTGTCACATCGCATCGTAAAATCATAAAACCATAATTTTTACACTTGTTGTTTAAAAAATTGTTGCTGGACTACATGCAAAAATGAGTTTACGCAATTAAAATTCACAACCCTATGTTTTCGGTTCGTTATAACCAATAACTTTATAAGACCCATGAGTAATGTTTTTGCAAAACCTAAATAAGTCGTTGAAACAAACTTGTTGGACTCTCCAAATTTGAAAAGTGAGAAAGTTTCTTAAAAGTGTATAACTAACAAATTCAAAACTTAATTACAATTCTCAATTTCAAGAAATAAGGATATCCCTTACGTATATGAACCCAGCATATCTTTGCTTTCAGAATTGCCACGATTGTATTATTGCACTCTGCAGCAAGTACGAGTAATCCACGAATGCTGATAAACCGACGCGACCACTGGCAAATGACGCCAATCAGTTAATGCATAAAAATTTAAGTGTATGAATGATGCAAGTATAAAATAATGTACAGTGTAATCCATTTATAATGGACTCGCTTAAGATGGAAACTCTATTATTATGTACCTCTTTGTCAAGCCCCAGTTCAAACATATGTAAAAAACTCGGTTAAAATAGACTCGGTTATAATGGACTCCGGTTATAATAGACAATAATATCGGATTTTGTCCATTATAACCGAAGCTTTCAAAATCAAATTTCAAAACAAAGTTGGCAATCAGTTGGCAATAAGCAAAATTTTGTACTTCCCCGAATTCGATCAAGAGACACAATCATTTTCCAGTAGTGGTCCTATGCTAATGATGAAAGCCAATGAATTCGGAGAAGCTGTCGGTGCTAATTTTAAATGCAGTTTCGGGATGGCTAGACAGATTTAAAAAGAGGCATAATACTTGCTTCGGCAAAATTTGTGGTGAATCGGCTTCTGTGGACCAAAGTGTTACAAATGACTGGCTATTACAAACCTGGCCTACAATAAGTAACAATTATCCCATTGAAAACATTTTTAACGCGGACGAAACGGGAATTTTCTATAAGATGCTGCCTGACAAAACACATAAGATCAAAGGTGAAACATGCAGTGGTGGAAAAATGTCTAAAGAAAGAATAACTGCCATGATTTGTGCTAATGCATCGGGCACTGTAAAACGGAAATTATTGGTTATTGGTAAGTTTTAAATACAATTTAATACAATCCGCTGTTTCTGAACAATGTCTGCTTTCAGGAAAATATAACAACCCCAGATGCTTTAAAAACGTTAAAATGTTTCCGGTAGATTAACAATCCGGTAACAAATCCTGGATGACTTCTCCGACCTTTACTGACTATTTAAAGAAATGGGATTGTGAACTTATAAAAGCCAAGACTAAACTTTTGTTATTAGTAGATAATTGCCCTGCTCATCCTCAAGTTCATCTTCACAACATTAAACTACATTTTCTTCCGCCTAATACTACATCGGTTCTTCAGCCTATGAATCAAGGCGTCATTAATAGCTTGAAACAATCTTATAGAAAGCAGCTTCTGATGAAAATTATGACCTTCCTGAAGAAGCAAACCCGCAAAAGCTGTGAGTCTTTTAGATGCTGTCAATATGTTAAGTGTTGCATG
>CM050323.1:39645301-39661649 GCA_027475135.1 Bactrocera correcta
GGTTTGGTATTCTAAGTTTAGACTTGGTGAAATGAGCACCGAAGACGGTGAACAGCGACTATGGTAAGCCGGGGACTTTTCAATTGGCCTATTATTTCTGTCAGTAAAAATATAAATATGCCTAATACACCAACTATTTCGCATCTAATTAAATTTTCTATTATTAAAAAAAGGCTAAGATTATCAGCTCAGGCTATTTAAAAAATGGTTGTATCGCGCCATTAAAATGAAACCATCATTCATTCACAAGTTACGAGTGGCGATAATTTATTCAGTATTCACTTAAATATATGTATGTACATGTATACATAAATATATACACACATATGTATATAATTTTACTTTAATACTCTAAATTGTCGTGAGGCCGCTTGGGGTTATCAAAAATAGGTTCACTCCCTGGAGAACGCTATAGCTTAAGCTTGACCACCAACAAGTGGTCTGTTTCGACTTTGAAAGACAAATAATTTTTGAGATGGCAATACCTTTAAAACACTTACATAATTCAGAATTTTTACCGTTTATGTTGAAAAACAAGTTTCATACTTTGAACAGGTAATATGTATTAAGTTTGTCGTGTAGTTTATAACATGCAAAAGGAAACGTCGGAGAACGCATAAAATAAATAGGTATGTATGTTATATACTTATGATCAGCGTGACGAGTTGAGTCTGTGAACTAGAACTTTAGTGTTTGAGATATCGATCTGAAGTTTTGCACTCCTCCTCTTTTCCCAAAGAAGCTTTTTTGAAACCGCTGATATCGAACGGTTCTATAATATAGATGCTACATACAGCCCGATTCAAATCAAGTTCTTGTAAACGAGATATCTTCACAAAATTTAGCTTAAATTCTCTAAGGCAAAATTACAATCTTTGTTCATTTTGGAACAATAACATTAAGCTGTCTTTCAAATTGACCGATGAAATTCAGGATAAACATCCTTTTTACCCTTTAAAGGAATGCTTATCTGCCTTTGAGAATTCTAGAGCTTTGGTGCAGCCAAAAGTAACATTTTTCTTGATTTGTATTAATTTCATATTATAATTTAGAGGTCGCGAAGTAATCTACGATTTAGGAAGACGAACGGATTACAGGTTGCGGATGGTAAAAGGCTTTTAGATATAGAGGTTAGCGGCAATTAAGCAATAAGTAGTACGGGAGAGAATTCACTAGCTGGAGAGGCAGAGTCTCAGAGAAATTTTGGGTTGTAGTGAATTCCTCATAAATCTTGAGTGCCAATGATTCCCCTATCAGAATGCCTGATATTTTGACGCCATTCAGTAAGCATTTATGCTAGCAATCCATGCTTTAATTATTAAAATATGTAAAGTTCCATGTACATATATAACCAATCGCCATATGAGCCGGTAGTTGAGGAGCTAACAGTAGGACAACGGTATCGTCCCCACATCAAAACGTCAAGATTGGAAAGTTTTCGTAGGGTAACCGAGTATCGAGAAATTCTACAACTCCGACAACGTTTACAACGGAATTCTTAATATAAATGTTCCATCTATAAAAATATATAAAACATTTATATCTAATATATAGAGGCCCGTTTTATTACGAAAAAGTGCCCCACATTGTCTTTATAATGAAAAATTAACGCGTGTATTTATATTAAATGTCTACAAAATTACAAAGAATAATCGTTTGTTATCAGCGGATGTAACAATATTTTCAGTTTAATTATATTGTTTTGACAATTTTACGCATCGTAATGTTTACATTTATTTTTAGAATTTGCTTAAATGTATATAAAAATATTGTAAGAATATATTATTGTTTATAAATATATATTTGTTGTCGTAAAAATATAAGTAATAAAAGTTAAATTAACGAGCGAGAAGAAAAATGTGGAACGGATAAGCAACAAAATGAAATATTATTTTAATAACAACACATGACGTAGTTGATATAAAGTAGGTCTTAAGATTACAGGGTATGTTCTTAAATATATGTAGCGAAAGCTTAATGAGAGTATCCGCAGCAGCTCGGATTGATGTATGAAACGACTTGGCGCATTTAAGTCAATTGGTATGTAAACAAGCAAAATTGCCGCATTGAAGAGATTCAAGAGCTGCTATTTCATCCAGAAAAAACAACTGTTTGGTGTGGTATGCAGGATGGTGGAATCGTCGGTCCATATTTCTACAAAAATGATGCTGTTGAGAACGTAACAATCAATGGAGACCGTTATCATGCCATGATAACCAACTGTTTGATGCCTAAAATTAATGCTTGTGATTTTGCTGAAATTTGGTTTCAAAAAGACGGCGCCACCTCCCACAGATTGCATTAATCAATGGATTTATTGAGAAAACATTTCAGTGAGCAGATATTGTCACGTTTTGGCCCGGTCGAGCGGCCACGAAGATCGTGTGATATCACACCGTTAGACTTTTTCCTGTGAGCCTTGGAGTAAAACATCACGTGTGTCATTCGCTAGTTACAAGTCGAAATGCTCGGACAAGTCATTGAATATTGGACCCAATAGAAGGAAGCTGTGGCCAACATTTTAAAGAGATGATTTAAAAAAAAAAATTTATATGACAAACAATGTTCTTTCAAATGATAATAAACATTTTCCATTAAATTTGAAATTTTTGTGGTTTTTTTTAAAAAGGTGGGGATCCTCGAAATGCATCGCCCTTCATATAGATTGGTAATTTATTGGAATGTGCATTTGATGAATATAATCATTTAACAATGGACCAGGACAATTAATATATACAGAAGCATTAGATTTAAGAACCACCCAAAACTACATCTAATAATTATTTACGTTTACGAGTATATGTATGATAATTCAGATGATGTTATTTATGGGTGAAAGGGAATAGGTTCTATTTCGCACCCAAATAGAGGATTTTATTTTCAAATTTTCCGAGAAAAGATATGATTCACATGATTTACTAATAATGGTAAGAATTTATTATTTGCTGTTTTGACAGATTATGATTCATTATAAATAGTTAGGGCACTCCCAACTTGTCACATCGCATCGTAAAATCATAAAGCCATAAATTTTTATACTTGTTGTTTAAAAAATTGTTGTTGGACTACATGCAAAAATGAGTTTATGTAATTAAAATTCACAACCCAACATAGGGTTCGTTATAACCAATAACTTTATAAGCCCCCTTAGTAATGTTTTTGCAAAACCCTAATAAGTCGTTGAAACAAACTTGTTGGACTCTCCAAATTTAGAAAGTGAGAAAGTTTCTTAAAAGTGTATAACTAACAAACTCAAAACTTAATTACAATTCTCAATTTCAAGAAATAAGGATATCCCTTACGTATATGAACCCAGCATAAAGATATGCTTTCAGAATTGCCACGATTGTATTATTGCACTCTGCAGCAAGTAATCCACAAATGCTGATAAACCGACGCGACCACTGGCAAATGACGCCAATCAGTTATTGCATAAAAATTTAAGTGTATAAATGATGCAAGTATAAAATAATGTTCAGTGTAATCCATTTATAATGGACTCGCTTAAGATGGAAACTCTATTATTATGTACCTCTTTGTCAAGTCCCAGTTCAAACATATGTAAAAAACTGGGTTAAAATAGACTCGGTTATAATGGACTCCGGTTATAATAGACAATAATATCGGATTTTGTCCATTATAACCGAAGATTTCAAAATCAAATTTCAAAACAAAGTTGGCAATCAGTTGGCAATAAGCAAAATTTTGTATTTCCCCGAATTCGATCAAGAGACACAATCATTTTCCAGTAGTGGTCCTATGCTAATGATGAAAGCCAATGAATTCGGAGAAGCTGTCGGTGCTAATTTTAAATGCAGTTTCGGGATGGCTAGACAGATTTAAAAAGAGGCATAATACTTGCTTCGGCAAAATTTGTAGTGAATCGGCTTCTGTGGACCAAAGTGTTACAAATGACTGGCTATTACAAACCTGGCCTACAATAAGGAACAATTATCCCATGGACAACATTTTTAACGCGGACGAAACGGGAATTTTCTATAAGATGCTGCCTGACAAAACACATAAGATCAAAGGTGAAACATGCAGTGGTGGAAAAATGTCTAAAGAAAGAATAACTGCCATGATTTGTGCTAATGCATCGGGCACTGTAAAACGGAAATTATTGGTTATTGGTAAGTTTTAAATACAATTTAATACAATCCGCTGTTTCTGAACAATGTCTGCTTTCAGGAAAATATAACAACCCCAGATGCTTTAAATACGTTAAAATGTTTCCGGTAGATTAACAATCCGGTAACAAATCCTGGATGACTTCTCCGACCTTTACTGACTATTTAAAGAAATGGGATTGTGAACTTATAAAAGCCAAGACTAAAATTTTGCTATTAGTAGATAATTGCCCTGCTCATCCTCAAGTTCATCTTCACAACATTAAACTACATTTTCTTCCGCCTAATACTACATCGGTTCTTCAGCCTATGAATCAAGGCGTCATTAATAGCTTGAAACAATCTTAAAGAAAGCAGCTTCTGATGAAAATTATGGACCTTCCTGAAGAAGCAAACCCGACAAAAGCTGTGAGTCTTTTAGATGCTGTCAATATGTTAAGTGTTGCATGGGGAAGTGTCTCTAAGGAAACCATAAGAAACTGTTTTCGACATGCTGGTTAAAAGACATTCCTGATGGATTAGATTTCGACCCGGAGGACGATGAACCTTTAAGTAAAATTATCGAAATTAATAACCTAGTGGTTTTAAGCAAGTTTGATGAATATTCAAGGATTGACGAGAATATTATAGCCACAGAAGAACACTCAGACAATGACTTAATTGAAGACTTTCTGCATGAGCTGCTTGAAGAAGACTCCGGTGGTGAAGATTTAGCACAGCCCGAAACTATAATAAAAATAGAGGACGCTATGAATTATTCTAGGAAACTGAAGCTATATTTTCAACAAAAGAAAATAGTTCAGATGCAATCAATTTGCTCAATATACTCGAAATCAAACTACAAAAAGGTTTTGCCAATAAGGCATTCACCCAAAAGAAAATCACTGACTTTTTTCAAAAGACTTAATTAAACTTATTATTGTCTTAATTTTGTATTTTTATTCATAAACTTTATTGCTTTAATAAAAAAACACATTGAATTTACTTTTTGAGTTAAAAATTTTATATTCTGATTAGATGGACACTCGGTTATAATGGACAATTTGACATGGTCCCGTGGAGTCCATTATAACCGGATTACACTGTATTTTGTATGCACAAGTAGTATGTACATATATTATATTACGTTTGTATTATCAATGCGCATAGCAAAGTAAACACTTGATGGTTGTGATAAAAATTATGTGTTAAATGTCAAAAGGCATTAACACCACTTTGTCTAATCACATTGCGTAAGTAAATTATAATCTTCTAAGCAAATTATTTAAGAAGAATTAATATTAATTAGTATATATTATTATTATTTTGATGAAAATTTCAGGGGAAAATTTGTCACATATAATTCTGAGGTTAGGTATTTACAGCTATAATTGTTGTGATTAAAAGACAGTAGATGCAGTAGATTTTCATTATTCATTTGTTTCCCAAAAATCAACTGACGATCTGAGGCATCAGTAATAAGCAAGTATACTATATATCTATATATAATAAAATATCATATTTTGGATCTATATGATATTATCCTTAAATAGTTAAATAACAGAAGCATTAAGCTTCTCAGATAGACCTTTTGGTGAAATGTTATAACACAGGAATCGTTTAACGAATTTTTACCAAATTTGGTACTTAAAGTTTCTCTTAACATTTAGGTTTTACATTCTGAAAATAGGCGAAATTGCAATTTCTCATATTTCACAAATTTAAGTTTAATATACTTTCCAAAACATAAAACAAGCCTCAGTAATACTATCGGATTATGGTATGCCATATAACGTCTCATAATTGCAGAAATTACTTTTCATCTCCTAGATATAGCCCTCAGCGCCAATTACCTTTCACCAAATAACGATTGAAGTTTGGAATATATTTATTATTGAAGTTCAGAGAGAATATTTCCTGAATAGTAATGTCAAGACACATGTCACGACAGATTATTATTCAAGAAATATTCTCTCTGAACTTCACCAACCCGTACAGATTTTTTAACTCAAATATACCCGAAGCACCACGCTTACCGACTTTTTTTTGACTTGAATGAAATTTGGTTGATTTTTTTTCCTAAAAATAATATATAAACCAGATATCGTTAGTATAATAGTTTCTTCTTATTATCTAGTTGACTTCATCCTCATATAGCCAAAATATTAAATTTAGATTAGTTAGATTATATCACATATTATATTTTATTTGAGTTATTAGGGTTGATTTATGTGTTTGATTTGATTGATTGACGAAGTAAAATGTTGGCTACTTAAGAGAAACTCTCGTGCTTCGGCATCTTTTTCTTGCAAATCGTGCAAAAATCGAAGTCCTCTTCGTTGTCGGTTTCGGTCGGAGACGGGCTTCTCTTCCGTGGCGTCTTCGATTTGCCACGGCCTTTTTGCTTCTTGGCTGCTGGTTCATCGGCTGCCTTCGTCAATTTTTGCCGCTTTTTTTCGGCCTTGTCACGCAGATCTGCGACAACCTCAGGCGATGTCAAAATCGTTGACTCCATTGACTCAATGCATCACGGAGCTGTGGAGCCGAAACAAGAGACAACGACGATGATGCAGCACCACTTGTTGAAGCTGGGGCACTTGTCGAAGCCTCCGACGTTGACACCTCCTCATTCGCAGCAGTCACAATGGCATCACCAGAGGCAAGAACTCGACGTTGATTGTCGGCATCTTTCTCTTCGTCACCGAACAAATTTTCGCCGCTCAGTTCCGAAGCGACAAAGTCAACTTCAGTGAAAATTTGCGGGTTGAACGGGTAGATGCCAGTTGTTCGGAAGCCGGATTTGATGGTTTTCGGCGTTAACATAACATCGAGGCACTGATCGACAAGGAGCGGCACATGATGCAGATCGAAAGTGACACCAATGTTGGACTTTTTCCATGCATCATGCTTCACGGTCATCATGCTTTTAAATGGTGCAAATACCGCAACATCTAGCGGCTGCATTTTGTGCGTGCATTTCGGCGGAAAAGACAGCAACGTGATGCCATGATCCAACGCCAAATCTATCGCCTCGATCGATAAATGCGAACCGTGGTTGTCCAGCAGCAACATGGTTGGCGAATCGGCATTAGCACCGGAGTGCTTGATGAAATGACGCATGAATTGAGGGAATACGTCAGAGTTCATGTAACCAGAACCGTTCGCAACACCAACAGCGCCATGACTCGCATGAGTCATAAAAATCTCTTCCATGTTGACTCGGGGAAAGAGGAAGAATGGCGGTATAGACTGGCCACTAGGTCTGACGGCCAAAGCCAAAGACACATTGGTGCCTTTTTCGGCAGATGTTGATGAGCCGACCTGCGTTTGTCCTTTGCGCGCGATGGTTTTGACAGGTCTGGTTGGCACGGTCGGGCACCCGGTTTCATCCATGTTCCATATTCGGTGAGGTTCAAACGGCGTCTTACCGAGAACGGATGAAAGGTTGGCAAAGAATGCATCGACATTCTCTTTGTTGAATCGCTTCGCACGGCTCTGGCTTACTTGCTCTGGTGTTCGCAGTGACAAATTTTTGTGGCGTTTCATGAACGCCAACTGCCAATCCTTACTCGCCTGTTGATTGTCGTTCCATGGATCCGGATACGACGCGCCAACTTTCCGAGCAAATTCATACGCGAGCTTACGAAGCTCCATCAAACTAATTCCATAGTTGATTTCGCTGGCCTGGAGAATGTAGCTTATCAGCGCCTTCTCTTGGTCGATGTTGAAGATCTGAAATAAAAAAAAATTATTATTTATTATTCGATGAAAGAAAAAGAAAGAAACCAGCAGAACTCACTGTTTTTGTGCCCGTCGTCGTGCTTTCAGCCAGCAAATTCTTCATTACATCGGCATTGGCAGTAGTAACTTCGATGCTCGCACCATCAAATGCTGCAATATAACGCATCAGGTTGGTCCTCGGAATTTTGTGTGCCGTTGCAGATTGTCGAACGCTGTTGTGATGTATTTTCACCGACTTGATCGCCTCCAAAATGTTGTCGAAATCAACAATTTTCTCTTGTTTGGGATAGTACCGCGGCATAATGACTAAAAAAAATTTTTCGGAGCACGAAACTATCAGGAAATGTTGAAAAACTATTGTGTTGTTGAAATTCTGCACGAAAAATCACTTATACACGTCAAATATATGAAGTTAGCATGTCAAATGTAAAAAACTATGTGGCCCGACATTCCCCGTAATAAGCCCGAGATTCCCCCGAACATATTTGCAAAATGGCGGTGGATAATGAATACAATGTAAATTCGTGCAAAATTTCTTTTGTGTGTCGAAGGCTAAAGGCTCAACTAATATTATAAATATATTTACCTGGCTGAATTTATTGGAAAATGTGAAAAAAATCAACTGTACACAGAGTTGGAAAAAAACTTTCGGAGTGTCGAATTTCTTTTTGTTGTCGCAGAGAGATAACACGTGTTCACAGCTCGAGTGCTATATAGAAACTGAGCTTAGTATGAGACGAGCCGATGACAGTTGGTTGCAGCTGTCAACCTATACTAGGGAAAAAATACCTTCCCCCCACCTTCCCCTACCATTTTTTTAATTTAATTTTGTATTTGCTTCCAAATAGGCCTTTGTTTCGGGGATCACCTTTTCATTTGACAAAAATTTCATCCCAGCAAACATTCTTTTGAGATTTGAGGACAGTGGACAATGTAGTAGATGCGGAATCAATTTGATGCCCAATTCATGGATTTTTATTGACTTGTGACACGGTTCATTGTTTTCTTTCTTTTCCATCAAATACGCGCATTTTTCGACGACTTCGTCCTTGAAATAGTCCAATAACGCTATTTAATAGGCGCTGTTGTTGGTTCTTTTTTATTTGTTATTATAATTTAATTCATAAATTGTTCGAATTGACTTTAATTTTAAACTACGGAAGAAAAGAAGAACAGAACTGAACAGAAATCTGAAATGAAATTCTACAGTAAAATCTTACCTTTAATTTTGCAAGACGCTCTTACAGAAGCTCTTGAACTAAACTAACATATTCTTATTTATTTATATATTATTTGAAGCAGCAAATACTTTTGTTTGTTTGCTGAACTCGTATTTGCAAAATAAAAATTCAAAACAGAAACACCGAAATTCCTCTACAAAGGTGAGATGTCTTTGACCTAATTGCAAGCGTGTGCTTTCGCTTTCAATTCACATTTTAAAAATGTTTAACCACAAGTGTAATGTATTAAGTATGCTATGTACATATGTATGTGCAAAATCGTGATATGCTGACGCGCTACATAGACGGAAGCGACGCCAAGCATCCACAATTAGTTGGGCTATTCAGCACCGCCGCTTGCCGCTTACTGCTTACGTAAATGCATAAAACGCACCCACAGCCAATAAATCTTAAAAGCCAAGCTCATATATGTATGTATGTAAGTGTGCCTGTATGTATGAAAATATTGGCCTAAAACACAGCAACAGAATGCTCAACAGCGACACAGTTATGTTGACTTAGCAAAATGTGACGACGCGGCTGCAAAGATAAATGAGCTTCTGCTTTAATTGTGTGTGTGCATTTTTTTATAATTTCAATATTAATTGTTTTACTCTATTCATGCATTTGTTGCTGCTGTTGCTGTGTTGATTTGTAGCGCAATTTTAAGTTTTTGCAAGTTTTCATTTGTCTAACTTCTCTTTCCGCTTTCAATGCGTGATGACGTCAAAAGTGGCATATAAGTAGTCAATTTGACTGCTGTTAACAAATTACGTACAACAACAAACATAACAGCACTTTAAAATATATAAGTATCATCGTTTAAACAACTATTGGAGTAACATATGTGATTAACAAATTTTGCATAAAAACTGGCGTAAGCAAGGCAAGTCGTGTGTGCATTAAGGTGATTCAAAAATATTTAATTTTTTTTTCATTTCTTACCTTCTTAAAGATTTGCAGTTATTGTAAAAAAGAAGTATCACTAATCATGATCCTTCTATTCCACACTAGGTGGGCGTTTTTTTTCATTTTGGTATCGAATTTAATTAACTTAGAAAATACTCTTTTACTCCTAATATACCCTAAGCTTACCATAAAATTAAAGGAGGTATTTATATATAAATGATGAGCGTGACGAGCGGATTTATTCATGTTCGTCGGCCTGTATTTACTGGAACTTGTCCTTCATTTGTTGAGATATCAAATTTTTCACACGTCTTTTTCTTTTCAAAAAGCCACCCATTTGTCGGAATCGCTGTTATCAGCACACTATATTTATTTCGCAAGTTTTTTCTCCACATTTGGTATTTTTTAAAAACAAAAAAAAAAATATTTTCTATATTAATTAAAAGAGGAAATAATTTTAACTTCGGTTGCATCGAAGCTATAATACTCGTACCCTTAACAAATAAAAAAGATTCCTTACAAGGATTTTGATCGGTCAATTGTTATGGCAGCTATATGCTAAAGTGGCTCAATATCAAAAATTTCGTCGAAGATGGCATCATTGCCGTGTTCGTCATTCGCAAATATACAGATGGACAACGCTCGTCACCCTGATCATTAATATTGGGTAGTCGAAAAAGCTTATATATATACGTTCGGATATTGTATAATATAATATTTGAACATACGTACTTATATTAGGGTGTTTCATTTGAAAAAATATTTCTGAAAATTTGAGACTTTAATTTTGACTTTAAGAACTTCCTTTTAGATTTTTACGTATTTTTGAAAAAAATTAGTCAAGTACTGGTCTTACGAAATACTTTCTAAATAAAAGTTATAGGCGATGAAATTTCGGACAAAAAAGGTATATACGCATATGTATAGTACTTGTATGTCATAAAAGTGCTTTGTATCAGATATACAGTATCCAACAAAACTATGTATACCCCAGCAAATTTTATATTGTTCTTTGAATATATTTTTCAAATGTTCAACAATTAAAAAATTGTAAATACGGTAAGTACACACTGTAAGTTGACAAATAACAACGGTATGATATTTACCGTTAGCTTTTATTTTACTTGCAGAATGTGCACTTGTTGATGATCAGTTGAACTTTGCAGGCGACAAAAATATGTATACCGTGGCAATATTTGTGCGTAGTGCTTCTTTGCGTAAATAGTTTTTGCAAATATAATGATTTTATTTAGTGAAAGGCCAAGATCTGCAGAAATAAGCGTTGACCTGCGAAAATTGATTGTTCATGATCATTTAGATGGAATGGGACAAAGTAAAATTGACAACAAATATTCTAAAAGCAAGGCCACAATCCAAAAAGTGATAAAAAATAACCAAAAAAAATGGTGGGCGAGAGAGTGCTCCAAGATCAGGCTGCCCTAGAGTAACTACAGTGCGCTTAGAGACAAAAATAGTGAGAGAAGTGAAAAAAGATCCGATTGCATCAGCCCGATTTTTTAAGCAGAGCCTTCACATAGATGTTTCCGAGCGAACAATTCAACGAAGAATTCGAGAAGACGGGTATTCCAGCTACTACAAGATTAAAAACCCGTTCATCAGCAAGAAAAATTTAAAGACACTATTGTAGTTTGCAATAATAGTTTGTGTATAAGCGATTTGATAGAAAAGTAAAACCATTCAGCTTTCAGAGATCTTGATTCAATTACCTTATAACAATGTCATATTTACTACTTTAGAATAGTAATCGTGCATATAAGGGGTTAAATTTTCCACACATAACACAGCCCGACAAAATTAAAAAATTTCTATCAGCTCTAGTTTTCATGATATAGCTTTTTTTATACCCTTCTCATAGCTTATGACCTGAAAAAAAAGCTATATCATGAAAACTAGAGTTGATAGAGACAAACTGATTACAGATTTGAATCCAACGCACCCAAATTACTAGAGTAGAATTTTAGAGGGAGAACTAAGTATATAATTTTGTATTTGATTTGAGAAATATGCAACTGTACGAGTACACTATAAATTTATTTTTCATATATATTTTAACATTTATTTAACAGCATAAAAGCAATATGGTGTTTGCTAATTTTACTTAATCCTTCTAGTGCTACCTCTTCTGGTTCCATAGCAATGTCGTAGTTTATGTTGAGTTTGTTGAGAAGTACTAAGCCGTTCAGTTTTTTCTGCAGCATCGTTGTTCTGAGTCAAGTCTTGTATCGGCGCAAAGAAAATAATCTTTCAGAGCTATCATTTGTGGCTGCCAAGGTGCTAAGTACTGAAAGTGCTGAAGGGTTTTAAAGCAGAAAGCACTTGCGTTCTCATAGTCATTTGCACTATCTTTCTTCTTTGAGCTTCGATCTTTGCAGTCTCTTGTTTCCCGGGAAGATTTCCCAAAATGTCTAACTACGCATTCAATGAGTTCAGTTAGATATACATATCTTTTTTTTAAGTTTAGGTTCAACTTATTTTATGTATTTTTAAATAGTTAATTAATTTCTTAAATTATAATTTAAAAAATAAATATAGAAATAGTTTTTACTTGATAGGTATTGTATTAAAAAGTTTTTTGATATTCTCGTAATTTTCGAAACTTTTTAAGTGGTCCAAAAGAAATCAAGATATGCTGATTTATACCTAGAAAAAAATATTCATTGCGCATACTTAGATATGAAAATGTTGACGGCAAAACGATGGAATTGCTTGTTTGATTTATAGGGATGATGATAAAGAAATACATATATCAATTGAAAAATAATTACAATTTGTGTGGCTTATAATGATGATAAATTAAAAAAAAAAATACAAAAATAAAACTTAGTAAAATATATAAGAAATTTAGAAATCGAATGTCATAAATATATTCATTTGTCAATTGATCAACAATATTCCCTGGCTGATCATGTTAACAAAGCTGTAATTCTACAGATTCTTTTCTGTTAAAATCAAAGCAATGTTAAGAGGGTATTCTACTTTAGAATTTTGAAAAAAAGTTTAGACTTTCAAAAATATGACCTTGGAAGGATTTTTCAAAATTTGCGTGCGGCGTCCGTGTTCACTAGAATTGTCTCTTAAACTTTAAACGCGTTTTTCTCGAAACTTCTTTTTCCACACGGTACCGGCATTATCTCAAGTTTTATACAACCGATTTACTTGAAATTTTGTGTGAACCTTCTTTATATAATCCTTTATCGTTCCTACCAGCATCGTGTCAAAATTTTTGTTTTTAATATTTTAAAAAGATTCAGGAATTTCTAAAAAAAAGCGTAAAAAATGATTTTTATTTTCAGGCAGTCGCCATTTTTCAAAAAAAAAAAATCGTGTTCCCGGACTATAACAGCATCCTTACTGATTAAGAATTTCTTTTGATTTTTTTTTTCAGACTATCAGGAGAGTCAGGATCAATGTCACCAGGATGCGCCATTTTTTTACACCTGTCTCTCCCCCTTTAATTATTTTAATATTTTTTTGTAAAATTTTTTTCTGATTTTTAAGATATCGATAAAAACACCATAAAAAATGGATAGAAAAAATATTTTTGGTTTTTTTTTTTAAATAAAATTCAAAAAAACTGCCCATAATTTGATTTCTAGAGTAGAATACCCTCTTAATATTTTTCGGGGTGAATTTTATCGTTGTGAGGTGATTTTCCCGGTTGAAATTTTACAAATGTTCGCTGTTCTCATTGTTTTATGTTCTCGGGCTCAGCGCTGTAGTTTCAACGCGGTGAGAGAGAGAGAGATATATACTACTATATCTTTTCTTGAGGACGCGCGCCCGCGGAAATACGCTAATTGAAGCCTCATAGGGTAAATGAAAGGTCACTTATGATGGAAAAGCGCTTACATTTATAATATTCTATTTTCGGTAATATTATTATCGAATGTTAAACTGTTGATTTCTTATGATTTTTGTGACTCACTGGAAAAAATTTAATTTTTGTTTAATAATTTCAAATTTTACACACGTCCTTTTCTTTGTGGGAATCACCGATACGGACCGCTATAGGATATAGCTGCCACACAAATTCAATCAAGTTAGGAAATTTTTTATTTGGCAAGATATCTTCACAATAGTACAAGAAAAAGAAGATAACGTTCTTTTCATTTCTTTTACGTTTAGGTTAAATTTTTTTCTTGTTAATTTGTAAATTTTTGAAGACAAGATATTAGACAATTGCGCATTGTATTTATGTTGCGTATACGTCATGGTGTTCATATCTTTTGTTGAAATTAAGTACGAGGTTTGAATAAAATACGGAGTTATTAAATGCAATAAATATATACATATTTTTTCCTAGGAAAAATCTCCTCATATTCTAAATTGGTTTTAAGTTTAATTTTCTTATCCAATCTACAATCCAATCAAAATTCTAGATTTACTTAGAGTACTGGAAATAATTTCAATGATTAAATTAAATCTTATTTTAATGTCATTCTGTCGATGCTGTGAAATAAAAATATCTTGTCTGATAGAATAAATATTTTTTAAGTTAATGGTAGTTTTAATTTTTAATGGAGTCTATCTCAGTATAAAAAAAAAACTCAATTAGGACGAATGTTTAATTTGGAGGCGGTTACAAGTGAATTAAAAAAAATATTATCGGTCACTGTCGTATTGAGCTACTTTCGTTTGTTTCCAATTAACCACGTTCTCGCTTCAAATATATTTATATATATTTCCCACAATGTCTATACGGAACATAGTGTCTCAAATGACTCGCATTAAATAAAACAAACATAAATGTATTTGTATCCAAAATTCAACAAAATTTCATTAAGTAGCGAATGGTGGACGTGACAACGCAAACGTGCTCAGAGGCGGCGTCAAATGTTCTAGAGACATGTGTACGAACAAAAAATGAGATGCTGTGATCTTAAAAAGAACACAGTAATGAGCGAGTAAATCGAAAATTAAATTGTATGCGCAGAATTAAGCGCATTAGCGCTGGAGATATCAAAAAATGAGTTAATTAAGGAGGAGGTAAATTTTGGGGTTTACAATGATTATGTTAGGCAATAAAATTACTTTTAAGTTTTCGTAACGCTTGTATGTCATAAATTATACGACATAAATTGTATGACATAATTTTAATTAACGAAAATAAAATTAAAATAATTGGCAACTCTGTCAAAAATATGTATATATGTATATGAACACATTTTTAATTAAAAATCATTATAATTTGAAGCCCATTTGTATTCAAATATATTGCGATAAGTGTGGCTCCACTCTTATGTTAACTATCAAAGAGGATGATGATTAAGATCAGCTGAAGATGCCCCATTTACATAGCAGCGTTCAGTAATAGATTAAGTGAAAATCCTGCAAATAAATCTGAACCACCGTGAGGCGACTCAGGACCTATGTACTTACCCAAACGGTATACGGAAATAATATTGACGTAGCAATAAAAGCACTGACAAGTGGATCTCAAATACCACATAAAGAGTAGCAATATGGGAATGTGGGGACAAAACATTCCAAGAAAAACTACTAGTTGGTAGGGCCTATGACGCCAGAGCAAAAATATATGAGATTTACTTTTATAGCTGCTACATACCGCGAAGTATTACGCTTATGAAATATGAAAAAATTTTGGACGAACTAGTGAAAGATGCTACGATATCTGCACCAAATATAATTGCGGGGGATTTCAGTGCCTGGGCAATAGAATGGGGAAGCAAAACAACTAACACGAGAGGTGGTGCACTGCTTAAGGAATACTTTAAAAAAAATAGGCGTGGTTCCACAATTAACATATTTTTTGTCAGTAGAACCGATCAACAGACCGGCAGGTGTGTTATATATAAACCCAGAGTGATCATCTGAGAATTAGGGAAATATTCAAAAAAAAAAAGCGTAGTGACCTCAAAAAATCGAACAAAAATTCTTTCTTAAAAATGCTATCCGACAAAGTGGACAAAAACCCTGGGGCGAAGCATATAAAATCGTAATGGGAAAGATGGAGGATGGAGTCATGTGTAGAGGAGGATGGAGTCATGTGTAGAAGTACACGCAAGTGAGGAAAGTTCTCTGATCGCCATTCACTTGGGAGTGGCCAGAAACGATTCTTTTACATATGACTCAAGCAGCTCACGACTTCCGGTCTTTGACCAAGTATCCTCTGGGTAGCCTAAGAACATCCGTTTGAAGGCGAGCTAAAGTGAGAAGGCGAAACATCCCCTGCATAGGGTTGTGCGCTGGGTTTGGGACCCGCCACGTAAAAAAACACCCCCAATGAAAAGGAAAAAACAGCCTCGGATGAGAGACCCCCCCTTTTTATGACGACCACGGCAAACGAAATAAGGACTATGATTTGAGGGCATGCACCTGGAATGTCCG
>CM050323.1:39662649-39677823 GCA_027475135.1 Bactrocera correcta
AGAGTGTACAAATTGCTGTTTAGTTAAGAGTGTACAAATTGCGAAAATATAATAATGCTAAAGTCGTTTATTTTAAAACATTTTCAGAAGTTTTCAAACCCGAGATAAGCAGTTATTAGTTTTTACCATGAAAGAGTAAGGGTTTTTTATATATTAAAAAAAGATGGAGTAATAAATTTAAAAATTATAACTTTTCAAGAGCCTTTTTTGCTTTTTACGACATTTTAAGACGTTTGCCATCTGATACATAAGAAATAACTAAAAGTTTTGTCAAAATAATTTAGTAACCATCAAATTAGAGATAGAAAATGCACATAAAATTTTTTTTTTAATAGTATTGCCACCTTTTTAAAACTAAATTAATAAAATATAAAAGCAAAAAAATATGAATCTATGGTAAGTTACCATCAGACTATAAATATCGAACGAAATGTATATTTAAAAGATTTTGGTGAAATGTTGGCACGTTTTTGCAACTGAATCAATTCGATAAAAAAAATGACGAAAAAATTAATTGCAAATTAAAAAACTAGGGAAGTCCTTACAGTTTCAAAAATTTTTTAAATAAGTGTTGGCACCTTTTATTAAACTAAATTTATTTAATAAAATGTATGCAGAAAAACTCCATATACGATTAAATTTTTCAATTAGAAATATTTTTTACAATAGTTGCCGCTTATTTTAAAGATATAATTTAATTAAAAGCATCTAATATTTCTCATATAATGAAATTAGCTTAGTTTATAGTACATTGAAAACCAGATTTCTCGGCACACCTCCTACGGGACCACGCCTAATCAGTATTATCTTACTATATTGGACTTCGTTACTTCTTTGTTCTTCTACTCGTCTCAGCTCTTGTAGTATCAGAGCTGTCGTCCTCTCCATGATATACCATACTTGTCTCATTTGCAGCATATAAGGCGCTACATTATCAGGTGTTATTCGGCCTGCTACTTCCATCTCCAGATCCTGTCGCTCTGTTGTAAATCTCGGACAGTAGAAAAATATATGCTATGCAATCACTACTTCCCCCACAGAAAGAGCAGGTAACTCCATTATGATGACCATACCTATGCAGATACTCTCTGAAACATCCGTATCCTGTTAGAAATTGTGTTATATAAAAGCTTATTTCGCCATGCTTGCGCTCCACTCATGCTTGTACATTCCCTATTAATCGGTGCTTCCATCTTCCCTTTGCTGCTGTGTCTCACGATTTTGCCATTCCTGTAAGCTTTCTTGCGGCAAACTTTCTCAATGTGGACTTTGTAACTGAGTCTCGCGTCTATCATTGCACGGGGTACTTTAGCGGTGATTGTGTTGTAATGCTGTGTCCGTCAATATTTAGGGAGATATTCTCGAGCTTTTTTCTGCTTGTTATAAGCACTGCTTCCGTCTTTTGTTCTGCGAGTTGGAGTTTTGAGCTCTTAAGCCAATGTTTTATTTTCGCAACAGTCGCGCTACATATGCTCTGAATTTGATGGAGTTCCTTGGCTGCAATGATTACCGCTATATCATCGGCGCCTCTGATAATTTGTACTTCCTTAGGTAGCGGGTGACGGTCGAGCGTTATCACTGCCCAGTATTCTCTTTTGTCGTACATCTATCTATCTTCTTCTATGGAATTTTCCGCAATACCTGTTAGTTTCTTAATTGCGTCAAATGTTGACCGTTTTTTGCGGAAGCCATATTGGTTGTTGAACTAGCAGCAGACGTCACCTTCTACATGACTTTCTAGACGGGCACAGATAATCCATACCAGCACTTTGCCCATTGTGTCGAACAAGGATAGCGGGCGCTAAGAACTCGTAACAGCACTAGACGCTGCCTTTTCCATATCTTGGTGAAAATCCCTTCCCGTAGACATCGTGTAAATAGCTCCACAAATGGTTTTGTGTTGTATTTCACTGCGAGCTTCAGGGCCCTCGCAGGAATTCGGGATTCAATCCAGACATGATACTTTAGAATTACCGAACCTTTCAGCAGCTTACAGCTCCTTTACTTGTGTTGCATCTGTGGGCTCTGCTTATTCAAATATTAAACTTAAGCCTTCTTGACTTTGCTTAGGGAATAGCGTTTCTGACACATTCCTAAGCAACGAGGGACTGATCAGTGCTTTTCCCTTGCCCCCTCCTATCTTTCCCATTACGATTTTATATGCTTCGCCCCAGGGGTTTTCGTCCACTTTGTCGGATAGCATTTTTAAGAAAGAATTTTTGTTCGCTTTTTTGAGGTCACTGCGCTTTTTTTTTGAACATTTCCCTAAGTCTCAGATGATCACTCTGGGTGCCAGTCTGTTGATCGGTTCTACTGACAAAAAATATGTTAATTATGGAACCACGCCTATTTTTTTTTAAGTATTCTTTAAGCAGTGCACAACCTCTCGTGTTAGTTGTTTTGCTTCCCCATTCTATCTCCCAGGCACTGAAATCCCCCGCAATTATATTTGGTGCAGATATCGTAGCATATTTCACTAGTTCCTCCAAAACTTTTTCATATTCCATAAGCGGAATACTTGGCGGTATGTAGCAGCTATAGAACTAAATCCCCATATATTTTCGCTCTGAAGTAATAGGCCCTACTAACTAGTGGTTTTTCTTGGAATGTTTTGTCCCCACATTCCCATATTGCTACTCTTTATGTGGTATTTGCGATCCACTTGTCAGTGCTTTTATTGCTACGTCAATATTATTTCCGTTTACTGTTTGGGTAAGTAGGTCCTGAGTCGCCTCACAGTGGTTCAGATTTATTTGCAGGATTTTCACTTAATCTTTTACTGCACGCTGCTATGTAAATGGGGCATCTTCAGCTAATCTTAATCATCATCATCTTTGATAGTTAACACAAGAGTGGAGCCACACTTATCGCAATATATTTGAATACGTTAGCAAACAGTAAATTTGTCAGTTTTTGCTTATTTTTTTTGAAAGGTTGCCACCCTTTTTTTTAAATTAATTTAATTCAATGAAGTATGTAAAAAATTGCAAATGGGCTTCAAATTATAATGATTTTTAATTAAAAATGTGTTCATATACATATATACATATTTTTGGCATAGTTGCCAATTATTTTAATTTTATTTTCGTTAATTAAAATTATGTCGCACAATTTATGTCGTATAATATATGACATACAAGCGTTACGAAAACTTAAAAGTAATTTTATTGCCTAACATAATCATTGTAAACCCCAAAATTTACCTCCTCGTTAATTAACTCATTTTTTGATATCTCCAGCGCTAATGCGCTTAATTCTGCGCATACAATTTAATTTTCGATTTACTCGCTCATTACTGTGTTCTTTTTAAGATCACAGCATCTCATTTTTTGTTCGTACACATGTCTCTAGAACATTTGACGCCGCCTCTGAGCACGTTTGCGTTGTCACGTCCACCATTCGCTACTTAATGAAATTTTGTTGAATTTTGGATACAAATACATTTATGTTTGTTTTATTTAATGCGAGTCATTTGAGACACTATGTTCCGTATAGGCATTGTGGGAACAAACGAAAGTAGCTCAATATGACAGTGACCGATAATAATTTTTTTAATTCACTTGTAACCGCTTCCAAATTAAACATTCGTCCTAATTGATTTTTTTTTTTATACTGAGATGGACTTCATTAAAAATTAAAACTACAATTAACTTAAAAAATATTTATTCTGTTAGACAAGACATTTCTATATTCACAGCATCGATAGAATGACATGAAAATAAGATTTAATTTAATCATTGAAATTATTTCTAGTACTCTAAGTAAATCTAGAATTTTGATTGGATTGTAGATTGGATAAGAAAATTAAACTTAAAACAAATTTGGAATATGAGGAGATTTTTCCAAGGAAAAAATATATATTTATTGCATTTAATAACTCCGTATTTTATTCAAGCCTCGTACTTAATTTTAACAAACGATATGAACACCATGACGTATACGCAACGTAATTACAATGTGCAATTGTCTAATATTTTATCTTCAAAAATTTACAAATTAACCAGAAAAAAATTTAACCTAAACGTAAAAGAAATAAAAAATCTTTTTTTTTTGATGTACTATAGTGAAGATATCTTGCCAAATAAAAAAATTCCTAACTTGATTTGAATTTGTGTGGCAGCTCCTATAGCGGTCCGATATCGGTGATTCCGACAAAGAAAAGGATATGTGTAAAATTTGAAATTATAAAAAAAATCAAAAGTTATACATTTTTTCCAGTTAGTCACAAAAATCATAAGAAATCTAAAATTAAATATTCGATAATAATATTACGGAAAATAGAATATTATAAATGTTAGTGCTTTTCCATCATAAGTGACCTTTTATTTCCCCTATGAGTATTCAATTAGCATATTTCCGCGGATGCGCGTTCTCAAGAAAAGAGATAGTGGTATATATCTCTCTCTCACACCGCGTTGAAGCTACAGCGCTGAGCCAGAGAACCTAAAACAATGAGAAGGTGCAGATTCGACAGCGAACATTTGTAAAATTTCAACCGGGAAAATCACCTCACAAAGATAAAATTCACCCCGCAAAATATTAAGGGGGTATTCTACTCTAGAAATTAAATTTTGGGCAGTTTTTTTGAATTTTATTAAAAAAAAAAAACCGAAAATATTTTTACCATCCATTTTTTTATGGTGTTTTTATTGATATCTTAAGAATGCAGAAAAAAAATTTTACAAAAAAATATTAAAAATTAAAATAATTAGAGGAGGGGAGAGGCAGGTGTAAAAAAAAATGGCGCATTCTGGTGACATTGATTCGGATTCTCCTGGTGGTCTGAAAAAAAAAAAATCAAAAGAAATTCTTAATCAGTAAGGATGCTGTTATAGTCCGGGAACACGAATTTTTTTTTTTTGTTTTTGAAAATGGCGACTGCCTGAAAATAAAAATCATTTTTTACGCTTTTTTTAGAAATTCCTGAATCTTTTTAAAATATTAAACACAAAAATTTTGACACGATGCTGGTAGGAACGATAAAGGATTATATAAAGAACCTTCACACAAAATTTCAAGTAAATCGGTTGTATAGAACTTGAGATAACGCCGGTACCGTGTGGAAAAAAGTAGTTTCGAGAAAAACACGTTTAAAGTTTAAGAGACAATTCTAGTGAACACGCACGACACCTCACAAAATCGGCTGTATCTCCGAAAATAAGTCAAATTTTGAAAAATCCTTCCAAGGTCATATTTTTGAAAGTCTAAACTTTTTTTCAAAATTCTAGAGTAGTACGCCCTCTTAACATTGCCTTGATTTTAGCAGAAAAGAATCTGTAGAATTAGCTTTGTTAACATGATCAGCCAGGGAATATTGTTGATCAACTGCCAACTGAATATATTTATGCCATGCGATTTCCAAATTTCTTATAAATTTTTCTAAGTTTTGTTTTTGTATTTTTTTCATTATAAGTAAAAAAAATTCTAATTATTTTCAATTGTTATATGTATTTCTATATCATCATCCCTATAAATCAAACAAGCAATTCCATCGTTTTGCCGTCAGCATTTTCTTATCTAACTATGCGCAATGAATATTTTTTTCTAGGTATAGATCAGCATATCTTGATTTCTTTTGGACCACTTAAAAAGTTTCGATAATTACGAGAATATCAAAAATGTTTTTAATATAATAACTATCAAGTAAAAATTGATTCTATATCTTAAATTATAATTTAAGAAATTAATTAACTATTTAAAAATACATAAAAAAGTTTAACCTAAAGTTGAAAATAAGATATATGTAACTGAAGTCATTGAATGGGTAGTTAGACGTTTTGGGAAAATCTTCCCAGGAAACAGGGAACTACAAAGATCGAAGCTCAAAGAAGAAAGATGATGCAAAGATTATGACAACGCAAGTCCTTTCTGCTTTAAAAACCTTCAGCACTTTCGGTACTTAGCACCTTGGCAGCCACAAATGATAGCTCTGAAAGATTATTTTCTTTGCGCCGATACAAGACTTGACTCAGAACAACGATGCTGCAGAAAAAATTTAACGACTTAGTACTTCTCAACATACTCAACATAAACTACGACATTGCTGTGTAACCAGAAGAAGTAATAGTAGAAGGATTAAGTAAAATGAGCAAACACCATATTGATTTTATGCTGTTAAATAAATGTTAAAATTTATATCAAAAATAAATTTATAGTGTACTCGCACAGTTGCATATTTCTCAAACCAAATTCAAAATTATATACTTAGTTCTCCCTCTAAAATTCTACTCTAGTCCCCCTCCTGACTCAATATATTGCTCCACAGATCTTCTTACCGAATGATTACACAGGTCAACACTCAATTTTCTTTTTTGAATTTGAATTGAATTCAAATCTGTAATCAGTTTGTCTCTATCAGCTCAAGTTTTCATGATATAGCTTTTTTTCAGGTCATAATCTATGTGAAGGGTATAAAAAAAGCTATATCATGAAAACTAGAGCTGATAGAAATTTTTTAATTATGTCGGGCTGTGTTATGTGTGGAAAATTTAACCCCTTATATGCACGATTACTATTCTAAAGTAGTAAATATGACATTGTTATAAGGTAATTGAATCAGGATCTCTGAAACCTGAATGTTTTTACTTTTCTATCAAATCGCTTTTACACAAACTATTATTGCAAACTCCAATAGTGCCTTTAAATTTTTTTTGCTGATGAACGGTTTTTTAACCTTGTAGTAGCTGGAATACCCGTCTTCTCGAATTCTTCGTTGAACTGTTTGCTCGGAAACATCAATGTGAAGGCTCTGCTTAAAAAATCGCGCTGATGCAATCGAATCTTTTTTCACTTCTCTCACTATTTTTGTCTCTAAGCGCACTGTAGTTACTCTAGAGCGGCCTGATCTTGGAGCACTCTCTAGCCCGCCATTTTTTTGGTAATTTTTGATCACTTTTTGGGTTGTGGCCTTGCTTTTAGAATATTTGTTTTCAATTTTTCTTTGTCCCATTCCATCTAAATGATCATGAACAATCAATTTTCGCAGGTCAACGCTTATTTCTGTAGATCTTGGCATTTCACTAAATAAAATCTTTATACATATTATTTAACCAAACACTTTTATCGAGTATAAAATCATGAAATTTTACCTTTGTCGAGTTTGTTTCTAAATATTTGCAAAAACTATTTACGCAAAGAAGCACTACGCACAAATATTGGCACGGTATACATATTTTTGTCGCCTGCAAAGTTCAACTGATCATCAACAAGTGCACATTCTGCAAGCAAAATAAAAGCTAACGGTAAATATCATACCGTTGTTATTTGTCAACTTACCGAGTGTACTTACGGTATTTACAATTTTTTAATTGTTGAACATTTGAAAAAAATATTCAAAGAACAATATAAAATGTGCTGGGGTATACATAGTTGTGTCGGATACTGTATATCTGATACAAAGCACTTTTATGACATACATGTACTATACATATGCGTATATACCTTTTTTGTCCGAAATTTCATCGCCTATAACTTTTATTTAGAAAGTATTTCGTAAGACCAGTACTTGACTAAATTTTCTTCAAAAATACGTAAAAACCTAAAAGGAAGTACTTATAGTCAAAATTAAAGTCTCAAATTTTCAGAAATATTTTTTCAAATGAAACACCCTAATATAAGTACGTATGTTCAAATATTATATTATACAATATCCGAACGTACATATATAAGCTTTTTCGACTACCCAATATTATTGATCAGGTTGACGAGCGTTGTCCATCTGAATATTTGCGGATAACAAAAACGGCAATGATGCCATTTTCGAAGAAATTATTGATATCGAGTCACAGCATATAGCTGCCATAGAAACAGATCGATCAAAGTTCTTGTAAGGAATATTTTATGTTTGTGAAGGGTACGAGTATTATAGCTTCGATGCAACCGAAGTTAACATTTTTTTGTGTTTTAATTAATATAGAAAGTTTTTTTTTGTTTTTAAAAAATACCAAATGTGGAGAAAAAACTTGCGAAATAAATATAGTGTGCTGATAACAGCGATTCCGACAAATGGGTGGCTTTTTGAAAAGAAAAAGACGTGTGAAAAATTTGATATTTCAACAAATGCAGGACAAGTATATACTGACCGACGAACATGGATAAATCCGCTCGTCACACTCATCAGTTATATATAAATACCTCCTTTAATTTTATGGTAAGCTTAGGGTATATTAGGAGTAAAAGAGTATTTTCTAAGTTAATTAAATTAGATACTAAAATGAAAAAAGGCCACCTAGTGTGGAATAAATGGATGATGATTAGTGGTAATTCTTTAATACAATAACTGCAAATCTTTAAGAAGGTAAGAATTGAAAAAAAAATTAAATATTTTTGAATCACCCTAATGCACACACGACTTGCCTTGCTTACGCCAGTTTTTATGCAAAATTTGTTAATCACATATGTTACTCCAATAGTTGTTTAAACGATGATACTTATATATTTTAAAGTGCTGTTATGTTTGTTGTTGTACGTAATTTGTTAACAGCAGTCAAATTGACTACTTGTATGCCACTCTTGACGTCATCACACGTTGAAAGCGGAAAGAGAAGTTAGACAAATGAAAACTTGCAAAAACTTAAAATTGCGCTACAAAGCAACACAGCAACAGCAGCAACAAATACATAAATAAAGTAAAACAATTAATATTGAAATTATAAAAAAATGCACACACACAATTAAAGCAGAAGCTCATTTATCTTTGCAGCCGCGTCGTCACATTTTGCTAAGTCAACATAACAGTGTCGCTGCTGAGCATTCTGTTTTAGGCCAATATTTTAATATATACAGGCACACTTACATACATACATATATGAGCTTGACTTTTAAGATTTATTGGCTGTGGGTGCGTTTTATGCATTTACGTAAGCAGTAAGCGGCAAGCGGCGGTGCTGAATAGCCCAACTAATTGTGGATGCTTGGCGTCGCTTCCGTCTATGTAGCGCGTCAGCATAGCACGATTTTGCACATATGTACATAGCATACTTAATACATTACACTTGTGGTACAAGCAATTTAAAAATGTGAATTGAGAGTGAAAGCACATGCTCACAATTAGGTCAAAGACATTTCACCTTTGTAAAGGAATTTCGCTGTTTCTGAGTTTTGAATTTTTATTTTGCAAATACGAGTTCAGCAAACCAACAAAAGTATTTGCTATCTCAAATAATATATAAATAAATAAGCATATGTTAGTTTAGTTCAAGAGCTTCTGTAAGAGCGTCTTGCAAAATTAAAGGTAAGATTTTACTGTAGAATTTCATTTCAGATTTCTTGTCTGTTCAGTTCTTCTTTTCTTCCATAGTTTAAAATTAAAGTCAATTGGAACAGCTTATGAATTAAATAATAATAACAAGTAAGAAAGTACCAACAACAGCGACTGTTAAATAGCGTTATTGGACTACTTCAAGGCCGAAGTCGTCGAAAAACGCACGTTTTTGAAGAAAAGGAAAGAAAACCATGAACCGTGTCACAAGTCAATAAAAATCCATGAATTGGGCTTCGAATTGATTTCGCATGTACCACATTGTCCACTGTCCTCAGATCTCAAAAGAATGTTTGCTGGGATGAAATTTTTGTCAAATGAAAAGGTGATCCCCGAAACAAAGGCCTATTTGGAAGCAAATACAAAATTTTACTACAAAAATGGTATTATTTGAAAGATATATTGTAATAAGTGTATCATGCTTGATGGGATCTATGTTGAATAAAAAATATGTGCTTTACTATGGTAGGCCGGGGACTTTTAAATTGATTTCACTTAAGTAGCTAGTATACTCTCTTAGCGTGATTACAGCATTTTACTTCGTGTCGGAGATATTTATATTTAAATCAACCTAAATAACTCAAATAAAACAAAGTATGTGATATAATCTAACTAGTCTAAATTTAATATTTTCGGTATATTAGGATGAAGTCAACTAGGTAATAAGAAGAAACTATTATACTAAGGATATTTGGTTTATTTTTAGGAAAACAAGTCGACCAAATTTCATTCAAGTCAAAAGAAAGTCGGTAAACACTACATCGGGGTTATTTGAGTAAAAAAAATCTTTACAGATTGTTGAAGTTCAGAGAGAATATTTTCTGTCATTACATCTGTTTTGACATTATTATTAAGGAAATACTCTCTCTGAACTTCAATAATAAATATATCCCAAAGTTCGATTGTTATTTGGTGAAAAGTCAGCCATAGGCACTGAGGGCTATATCTAGGATATGAAAAGTATCGATCCCATTTCGACAATTATGAGTCGTAATATGGAATACCATAATCCGATAGTATTACTGGGGCTTGTTTTATATTTTGGAAAGTGTATCACGTTAAATTTAAATTTGTGAAATATAGGAAAGTTGATCCAATTTCGCCTACTTTCAGAATGTAAAACCTAAATGTCAAGAGAAATGTTAAGTACCAAATTTGGTTAAAATTTGTTAAACAATTCATGTGTTATATGACTACACCTAAAGGTCTATCCGAGAAACTTAATGCTTCTGTTATTTAATTATTTAAGAATAATAACATATAGATCCAAAATATGATATTTTATTAGTATACTTGCTTATTGCTGATGGCTCAGATCGTCAGTTGATCATTGGGAAACAATAGCCTTACCACCCTTACTAAAAATATAAGATAATTTCCAAAATTCAATTCAATTTTAATTTAGCTGGTTAAATAATGAAAATCTGCTGCACCTACTGTCTTTTAATCACAACAATTGTAGCTGTAAATACCTAACCTCAGAATTATATGTGACAAATTTTTCCATGAAATTATCAGCTGAATAATAATAATTTGTACTAATTAATGTTAATTCTTCGTAAATAAGTTGCTTAGAAAATTATAATTTATTTACGCAATGTGATTAGACAAAATGGTGTTAATGCCTTTTGACATTTAACACTATAATTTTTATCACAACCATCAAGTGTTTACTTTGCTATATGCATTGATAATACAAACGTAATATTATAAAATATATGTACATACTTGTACATACAAAATACATTATTTTATACTTGCATCATTTATACACTTAAATTTTTGTGCCTTAACTGATTGGCGTCATTTGCCAGTGGTCGCGACCGTTTATCAGCATTCGTGGATTACTTGCTGCAGAGCGCAATAATACAATTGTGGCAATTCTGAAAGCAAAGATATGCTGGGTTCATATACGTAAGGGATATCCTTATTTCTTGAAATTGAGAATTGTAATTAAGTGTTGAGTTTGTTAGTTATACACTTTTAAGCAACTTTCTCACTTTCGAAATTTGGAGAATCGAACAAGTTTACTAGAAACATTTAACGACTTATTAGGGTTTTGCAAAAACATTACTTAGGGGTCTTATAAAGTTATTGGTTATAACGAACCCTATGTTGGGTTGTGATTTTTAATTGCGTAAACTCATTTTTGCATGTAGTCCAACAACAATTTTTTAAACAACAAGTATAAAAATGTATGGCTTTATGATTTTACGATGCGATGTGACAAGTTGGGAGTGCCCTAACTATTTATAATGAATCATAAACTGTCAAAGCAGCAAATAGTAAATTCTTACCATATTACTAGTAAATCATGTGAATCATATCATTTCTCGGAAAATTTGAAAATAAAATAAAATCCTCTATTAAATAGAACATTTTTACCCATAAATAACATCATCTGAATTATCATACATATACTCGTAAACGTAAATAATTATTATTGTAGTTTAGGATGGTTCTTAAATCTATTGCTTTTTTATATATTAATTGTCTTGATCCATTGTTAAATGATTATATTCATCATATGTACATTCCAAGAAATTCTTCTTCTTCTTTACTGGCGTAGACACCGCTTACGCGATTATAGCCGAGTCAACAACAGCGCGCCAGTCGTTTCTTCTCTTCGCTACGTGGCGCCAATTGGATATTCCAAGCGAGGCCAGGTCCTTCTCTACTTGGTCCTTCCAACGGAGTGGAGGTCTTCCTCTTCCTCTGCTTCCCGCGGCGGGTACTGCGTCGAATACTTTCAGAGCTGGAGTGTTTTCATCCATCCGGACAACATGACCAAGCCAGCGTAGCCGCTGTCTTTTAATTCGCTGAACTATGTCAATGTCGTCGTATATCTCGTACAGCTCATCGTTCCATCGAATGCGATATTCGCCGTGGCCAACGCGCAAAGGACCATAAATCTTTCGCAGAACCTTTCTCTCGAAAACTCGCAACGTCAACTCATCGGTTGTTGTCATCGTCCAAGCCTCTGCACCATATAGGAGGACGGGAATTATGAGAGACTTATAGAGTTTGGTTTTTGTTTGTCGAGAGAGGACTTTGCTTCTCAATTGCCTACTTAGTCCGAAGTAGCACCTGTTGGCAAGAGTTATCCTGCGTTGGATTTCTAGGCTGACATTGTTGGTGGTGTTTACGCTGGTTCCAAGATAGACGAAATTATCTACAACTTCAAAGTTATGACTGTCAACAGTGACGTGAGTGCCAAGTCGCGAGTGCGACGACTGTTTGTTTGATGACAGGAGATATTTCGTCTTGCCCTCGTTCACTGCCAGACCCATTTCTTTTGCTTCCTTGTCCAGTCTGGAGAAAGCAGAACTAACGGCGCGGGTGTTGAGGCCGATGATATCAATATCATCGGCATACGCCAGCAGTTGTACACTCTTATAAAAGATGGTACCTTCTCTGTTAAGTTCTGCAGCTCGAACTATTTTCTCCAGAAGCAGGTTGAAAAAGTCACACGATAGGGAATCGCCTTGTCTGAAACCTCGTTTGGTATCGAACGGCTCGGAGAGGTCCTTCCCGATTCTGACGGAGCTTTTTGTGTTGCTCAACGTCAGTTTACACAGCCGTATTAGTTTTGCGGGGATACCAAATTCAGACATCGCGGCATAAAGGCAGCTCCTTTTCGTGCTGTCGAAAGCAGCTTTGAAATCGACGAAGAGGTGGTGTGTGTCGATTCTCCTTTCACGGGTCTTTTCCAAGATTTGGCGCATCGTGAATATCTGGTCGGTTGTTGATTTACCAGGTCTAAAGCCACACTGATAAGGTCCAATCAGTTTGTTGACGGTGGGCTTTAATCTTTCACACAATACGCTCGACAGAACCTTATATGCGATATTGAGGAGGCTAATCCCACGGTAGTTGGCGCAGATTGTGGGGTCTCCTTTTTTGTGGATTGGGCATAGCACACTTAAATTCCAATCGTTGGGCATACTTTCGTCCGACCATATTTTGCAAAGAAGCTGATGCATGCACCTTATCAGCTCTTCGCCGCCGTGTTTGAATAGCTCGGCCGGCAATCCATCGGCCCCTGCCGCTTTGTTGTTTTTCAGGCGGGTAATTGCTATTCGAACTTCTTCATGGTCGGGCAATGGAACGTCTGCTCCATCGTCATCGATTGGGGTATCGGGTTCGCTTTCTCCTGGTGTTGTGCGTTCACTGCCATTCAGCAGGCTGGAGAAGTGTTCCCTCCATAATTTAAGTATGCTCTGGGCATCGGTAACTAGATCACCTTTGGGGGTTCTACAAGAGTATGCTCCGGTCTTGAAACCTTCTGTAAGCCGCCGCATCTTTTCGTAGAATTTTCGAGCATTACCCCTGTCGGCCAGCTTATCAAGCTCTTCGTACTCACGCATTTCGGCCTCTTTCTTTTTCTGTCTACAAATGCGTCTCGCTTCCCTCTTCAACTCTCGGTATCTATCCCATCCCGCACGTGTTGTGGTCGATCGTAACGTTGCGAGGTAGGCAGCCTGTTTTCTCTCCGCTGCGACACGGCACTCCTCGTCGTACCAGCTGTTCTTCTGCACTTTCCGAAAACCAATGGTTTCGGTTGCAGCTGTACGTAAGGAGTTTGAAATGCCGTCCCACAGTTCCCTTATACCGAGTTGTTGACGAGTGCTCTCAGAGAGCAGGAGTGCAAGCCGAGTAGAGAAACGTTCGGCTGTCTGTTGTGATTGCAGCTTCTCGACGTCGAACCATCCTTGTGTTTGTTGGCGTGCGTTTTTTGCTGCACAGAGGCGGGTGCGTATTTTGGCTGCAACAATATAGTGGTCCGAGTCGATGTTAGGACCTCGGAGCGCACGCACATCTAAAACACTGGAGACGTGTCTTCCGTCTATCACAACATGATCGATCTGGTTGGTGGTTTTTCGATCTGGAGACAGCCAGGTAGCTTGATGTATCTTCTTATGCTGGAATCTAGTGCTACAGATAACCATATTTCGGGCCCCGGCGAAGTCGATCAGCCTCAGCCCATTTGGGGATGTTTCCGCGTGGAGGCTGAATTTACCGACCGTAGTGCCAAAGATACCTTCTTTGCCCACCCTGGCATTGAAGTCGCCAAGCACGATTTTGACATCGTGGCGGGGGCATCTCTCATAAGTGCGCTCCAAGCACTCATAAAAGGCATCTTTGGTCACATCGTCCTTCTCTTCCGTCGGGGCGTGGGCGCAAATCAGCGATATGTTGAAGAACCTCGCTTTGATGCGGATTGTGGCTAGACGTTCATTCTCCGGAGTGAATGATAGTACTCGGCGACGGAGTCTCTCTCCCACCACGAATCCAACACCAAACTTGCGCTCCTTTATATGGCCACTGTAGTAAATGTCACAAGGACCTACTCGTCTCTGTCCTTGTCCCGTCCATCGCATTTCTTGGACGGCGGTGATGTCAGCCTTTATCTTTACGAGGACATCTACCAGCTGGGCAGCGGCACCTTCCCAATTAAGGGACCGGACATTCCAGGTGCATGCCCTCAAATCATAGTCCTTATTTCGTTTGCCATGGTCGTCATCAAAAGGGGGGGCTCTCATCCGAGGCTGTTTATTCTTTTTCATTGGGGGTGTTTTTTTACGTGGCGGGTCCCAAACCCAGCGCACAACCCTATGCAGGGGTGTTTCGCCTTCTCACTTTAGCTCGCCTTCAAACGGATGTTCTTAGGCTACCCAGAGGATACTTGGTCAAAGACCGGAAGTCGTGAGCTGCTTGAGTCATATGTAAAAGAATCGTTTCTGGCCACTCCCAAGTGAATGGCGATCAGAGAACTTTCCTCACTTGCGTGAACTTCTACACATGACCCCATCCTCCAATGCATTTCGAGGATCCCCACTTTTTTAAAGAAAAACCACAAAACTTTAAATTTAATGGGAAATGTTTATTATCATTTAAAAGAACATTGTTTGTCA
>CM050323.1:39678823-39696900 GCA_027475135.1 Bactrocera correcta
AACTTGGAAGAATCAAAGCCTGGGAAATACCTCACGATTAAAACGTCAACCTGAGGATCGAAATCCAAACAATTTTATATATACATACACCATATATAACTTAAAGTCTCACCTACGATATATACGGCATAGGATTTGTTAGAAAAACCAAAATCATTATACAAAATCAGCCGGATGTTCAAAAATCCTGTTAATAGTCATTTGGGGGTTACGTGAAGTTTTGGTCCAATTGTATTCATTTTAGGTATAATGATGTACTGTTATGAGTTAAATATGTTCTGAAACTTTCATTGAGATGACTCAAATATTGGCCGATATATCCAGCATAAAGTCACCAGGAAGTTCGAAAATCTTCATATTAAGTATATTTGGGGGCGCAGGAATGTATTGACCCGATTCCACCCATTTTGGATACACAGAATTACTACTGCAGGAAGAGGATTCTATCTGAATTTCTATTGCATATCTCAGACATTGACCGATATTTTCGAATAAAAGTCAACTATAAGAACTGGGCTCCACATATTCGGTACCTAGGGTCTTGAACAGTTTTGGTTGGATTTGAACAAATTTTTGTCATAAAGTGACATACACTAAAGGCATTACTCGTGCAAAGCTTTATCCCGTTATATTAATTGCTTTTTGATTTGTATACTGGAAACTGAACGAATCAAGTGGAAATTGTGCTATAAGGGAAGTAGTCATGGTTATTGTCCGATTTCGCTTATTTTCACATCGTCTTATAGGAATATGAAAAAAATACATTCCAAAATTTATTGAAATCGGTCAGTTGAGTGTTGAGATATGGGATTTCACCAAAAAGTGGGCGTAGCCACGCCCATCGTTGAATTTTTCAACGGTTCCTATAAAGCCTTGTCATACCATCCCGGCGGCAAATTTTTACGTTACTGGCACATTTAGTTATCGATTTATCGCACTTTTACTAGTTTTGAACAGTACGGTTACATGAGGAGTGGGCGGGGTCTTCATCCGATTTCATCATTTGTAGGCGTGCCAGCGATCCAATTACGCCCATCTACGAACTCGATTTTTTTTTATGTACTAAGGAACGTGCATACCAAGTTTCATCAAAATATCTCAATTCAGAAGACAGTCAACAGGATTTGCACTTTTCTCGTTACCCTCACCATTTATATATACATAACCCTCTATCAATCTCGTATAAGATGATACGTACAACCGTTAAGTGAACAAAATTATAATACTCTGTAGCAACTGGTTGCAAGAGTATAAATCCAGGATGTGGTTCGTCGTCAATGCTACTCGACTCTCTTTGAATAATTTGTAGCAATCAAAAACACTCGCTCGTATTTCGAAGAATTTCAGGGCGAAATTTAAATTAAAAAGTCTCACTATTTTTTGCTCACTGTAGTTAGTGCGCGTCCAATCCACTGACAGCAAACCTTGCTTGATCTCTTAAACTTTTGCTTACATATTTTGAAGTCTCTTACCACCATCTTACAGATACTTAGAGTTGGTATTTTTATTTGATAGTAAAAGATTTTGTAGTATATTAAGTTCTTCGAACGAATTTTTGAATTAAAAAGATTTTCAAATATCCTTAACTCGGAGTCTGCTTAGAACTTTTAGGTATCTCATTTATCAGATATTGCCAAACCGTAAATTACGGAAGGGAAGACTCGATCAAAGTTGGAAGCAACAACTGTAGAAAACTTTTAGCATAGAGCACAGAAAATTGAGGTATCAGAAAAAGTCTTAATAAATCTTAAGAGGAACGCACAACTTCATGAAAATGTCTGAGAAATATAGATTAAAGCAATTGTAAAGCATTGTCTGAATAGTAAAACTTATGTGCTACCTCGCTGGTAAATCATTTTCAGATTTCCAAGAACTTCTAACTCTTTCTTTGAAATGACCAGTTGTTTTCTCTTATTTTCAAAAATCTGTCGAAAATAGTTTTAAGAGGTATGAGTTTTCACCCAGGATTGACTCCCACAATGACAATCCATGATCGGCTTTAAATCTACGACCATTCCGGTTAAGTACACCCAACTGTCAGCGGAACTGCTTTGAAAACCTCTAAAGCATTCCTCACATAAATCCTAAAAGTGAAACACAACTTTTTCCCAATGATCTGAGCACTAAATAATTTAAGCATATATCCTATCATTGGCTGATTAATAAAACTTGTGGGCTATTTCGTAGGTTAGTCGATCCAAGTTTACCAAATGCTTCAAGATCAACATGGTCGGTAGTTGTCTTAGTAGTCTCTGATTTTTTAAGATCCGGCCAAAATTGTTTGAACGGTAATGAGTTTAATTGATTACCACAATGACAATCCTTTACAAGGTATAAATGTGTTCGTGTTTAGTAGACCTGATTTTTAAGCGATCTTAGTCTGCAGGCGTCTTAAAGTTCCGTCATTCCGTTTGATCGCTAAAACTGTTATGAACTATCGGAGGTCATTGGCCTTCAATTTGCCAAATATTTCAAAAGTACTTTCCTTAAAATGAGCGGTATTTATCTCTGATTGTCAAATCTATCAAAAATTTATTTAAAGGGAATTAGTTTTGAAGGAACATTCTCGACCGGTTAGTGATTACATGGTCATGAGTTCGAATAAGTTACGACAAATTGAGTAATCTTTAAAATAATTATTCAAGATAGGGCGAGGGCTTCGCAAAAATACGTTAGGTCTTGAGGGAGCTTTTGAATTGCTAAAACACTCCATTATTCCACAGATAGTTTGGATGGATCAACGACTTTCCTGAGTGTACCAAGTTATTGGTTAAGGAAACAGGGTGAAGGGCCAAATTATTATACTAATTAATATTAGTGAAAGTAATAACTTTAAGCTGGACTAGTAATGTACCAAAAGTAACTACAAGTAGTTTAAGATTTATAAATAGCAGATTTACATTGCTTAGTAAATTGATCAGTGTATTTGGTTCCTTCAGCTTTAGTGGATGCCGTACAATGTGTTAGAAAATAGTGAAAATAAATGAAATGTGCCTTTTCACTTGAGAACTAAGAAAACAGTAAAAATATGGAAAATATTCAAAACGGAAAAAATAATATGAAAAACATATTATAAATTATAATAATAGAAAATTACTTGTAAAGCTTAATTTTAAAGAAAATGTTTTTTTTAATAAAAAAAAATTATGTAAATAGTATACAGTATATATTCGGTAGTCTATTTCTAACTTACTGGATTGCCAAAAGAAATCGCCATAATTACTATATATGGATTGTATGTTCCGATTTTTATACCCATTAAGACCGACTACTTTATTTTGAGAAGTATTTTTGCCTCTTCCAAATACTTATAAAAGTAATATAATATATACATATATGTTATATTACATCTATACATATACATACATATATATATATATATACTTACATATACAATTATATATTTTGCGATCTATTTACAACAAAAAAATACATCCCCAACTGGAAATATTTGGAAAAATTTACAAAATATACTAAATGATTGGGTATACCTGCACCTAAATGTATGTAAATATATCTGTTAATTTGTAGCTCAGTAGTAATAACATAGACAAAATATGTAGACATAAATTTGTATATAAGTAAGTATATAGCGGTATAATTTATTCTCAAAATATGTATGTACATGGTGTTTGTGTGTTAAATAATAATTTTCTGTGTGTTTAACTTTTGTATAAACTAAAAAAATAAAATAGTTTAATAAAATACAAATTTTATACTTTAATACAATTGAATAAAAAATTGTTTTTCTCTCTACAAATTTTTAAGGTTATAGTGATGACACTAAAATATGCCGGTCTTGGTTAGGTAGCTGTTCACAAGAAAGGCGGTGGGAGCCGGGGCGTTGTCGTCGTGCAACTTCCAATCGGCTGCGATGTCTTGTCGGAACCGCTTGACCCTTCGTTTGAGTCTCTTGAGGGCTTCCACGTAAAACTTGGGGTTGACAGTTTGTCCAGAAGGAACAAATTCCTGATAGACGATACCTTTGATGTCAAAGAACACAATGAACATCGTTTTCACTTTGGATTTGCTCATTCTGCCGGTCTTCATCAGCGACCTTTTCCCGAAAATGTTTGTCCTGACTTTCCAGGTGCTCGGAAACAGTTGACTAGCCGCTCGTTCGTTAGCTAGGAGCGCCCTCTACCGAATCCAGACGGTGCGGGCATGTTCCAAAGTACAGCCTCTCCGAAAGAAAATCACCCTGTACATTATTTGCAAACAAATGTTCTTATTTTGTCAACTTTAAAAAATACTCGCCTGCTGTGGTAAAATTTAGCATAGGTTCTCATAAAAGGTCTACATGTATATACATACTTTGATTTAGTTTTTTTCCATGTGTCGAAAACCTATCTCTAATTGGTAGGCAAGGATGTTGACAAAGCCTGGGGAGTTGGGTATCAAATGATAACGAAGAAACTCCGTGTTCGAGCAAAGCCAACAAACTTTATCGCTCCCAAAATGGATCACTTCAAAGTGTTAGTGATCCAGAACAGAACCTAAGGCAAAGTAAGCAGGACTTAAAAACAACAGAACAAATGTTTTTTTTTCGGTAAAATCAATTCATTTTATTCAAAATAGTCTCTTTCTGCTTCAATACAGCTTTTTGCACGGTCCAAAAGTATGTCGAACGAGTGTGTTCGCTCGTTGGCCAGGATGACCGCCAGTATGTCGCTGCAAGCCTTTTGAATGGTGTCTACGTCTGCATAACACTTTCCTTTCATGGGCAAAAACATTTTTCCAAAAAGGAAGAAATCGCACGATGGCAGATCAGGTGAATACGGGGAGTGGTTAATGGTTAAAATGTGATTTTTGGTCAAATAATCGGTCACAAACGTCGATCGATGAGACGGCGCATTATCGTGCAACAAACGCAAACTTTCATCTTTGCGATATTCGGGCCGAACACTTCGAACAAATTCTATGTGGACAATACTCTTGGAATCATAAAAACAAATCAGTATTATCTTCACTTTTTACTTCTCATTATTCTTTTGTATTTATGTCATCTACGCTGTGCGTCTTGTACATTTTCAATGACGCATTTTACAGCTCCTAGAGTTGATCTGCCAGGTCTAAAGCCGTGTTGTCTAGGAGAGAGTCCTCCAGCTTCGTTGGTAGCCGGGAACTGTTCAGCTCTGAAGCAACCGGGGATTTTAAAGCTTTTTTGAGATCATATCCACCCATCTAGCGCTGTTGAAGGCGTTTGGCGATAGCTGTCACCTCAAGAGCAGCATCCAATCTAGGACCAGACTTGTATCACATCAGCTACGCCGCTATACTAAAACTCGAAATGTCAGACGAATCATACTTAATTGGCTACGTGGACGACATTGTAGCAGTAATTACAGCACGAGACACAGAACAAGCGCGAAGAAAGCTTAATGAGGTCGTGATACGGAAAAAACACTGCTAACAAATAAGCATATACCCCTCGAACTAAGTACGCAACAGCTAAGAAAAAATTAGTAAACTACTTAGGTGTAAGGCTGAACCCCAGACTAACTTTCTGAGTATAAATCGAGTACACCACAGAAAAACAAAAATTCTTAACGAAAATCACCTTCCAACTTAACAGGCTATAGCCAACATAGTGGGTTTCAGCCAAGCGAAGAGAAAGCTCCTAATGTGGACAACAATCAGCATCCTATTATACGGAGTTAGGTGTCATTTATATAACCTCACACAAGTGAGGAAAGTTCACTGATCGCTATTCACTTAGGAGTGGCCAGAAACGATTCTTCTACATATGGCTCAAGCAGCTCACGACTTCCGGTCTTTGACCAAATATCCTCTGGGTATCCTAAGAAGGAGGCGGGCTAAAGAGAGAAGGCGAAATACCCCCTACATAAGGCTGTGCGCTGGGTTTGGGACCCACCACGTAAAAAAACGCACTCAATGAAAAAGAACAACAAGCCTCGGTTGAGAGACCCTCCTTTTGATGACGACCATGGCAAACGAATTAACTGCGATTTGAGGGCATGCAATGGGGAAGGGGGCTTTGTCCAGCTGGTTGATGTCCTCGTTCGAGTAAAGGCTGACAACCCCACCGTCGAAGAAATGCGATGTACGCGACAATTACTGATGCGACTAGGTCCTTGTGGCATTTACTACAGTGGCCATATAAATGAGCGCAAGTTTGGTGTGGGATTCGTGGTGGGAGAGAGACTACGTCGCGGAGTACTATTATTCACTCCAGTGGATGAACGTCTAGCCACAATCCGCATCAAAACGAGGTGCTTCAATATATCGCTGATTTGCGCTCACGCCCCGACGGAAGAGAAGGACGATTAGACCAAATATGCCTTCTATGAGCACTTGGAGCGCACCTACGAGAACTGCCCCCGTCACGATATCAAAATCGTGCTTGGGGACTTTAACGCCAGGTCAGCCTACACGAGGAAACATCCCCATTTGGGTGGAGGCTGATCGACTTCGCCGGCGCCCGAAATATGGTTATCTGTAGTACTAGATTCCAGCATAAGAACATTCATCAACCTACCTGGCTGTCTCCGGATCGAAAAGCCACCAATCATATCGATCATATTGTGATAGGCGGAAGACACGACTCCAGTGTTCTAGACGTGCGTATGGTCCAAGGTCCTAACATCGACTCGGACCACTATCTTGTTGCAGCCAAGATTCGCACCCGCCTCTGTGCAGCAAAGAACGCACGTCAACAAACACAAGAAAGGTTCGACGTCGAGAAGTTGCAATCACAACAGATATTCAAACGGTTTTCTACCCGACTTGCACTCCTGTTCTCTGAGAGCACTCATCAGCCACTCGGTATAAGGGAACTGTGGGACGACATTTCAAGCTCCTTATGTACAGCTGCTACCGAAACCATTGGTTTTCGGGGAATGCAAAAGAATGCTGGTACGAGGAGGAGTGGCGCGTAGCAGCGGCAACGTTACGACCGACCACAACAGATGCTACTTCGAACTGAGTAGGCAATTGAGAACGACCAACAAAAACCAAACTCTATAAGTCACTCAAAATTTGCGTCCTGCTATATGGTGTAGAGGCTTGGACGATGACAACAACTGATGAGTCGACGTAGGGAGTTCTGAGAGAAAAGTTGTGAGAAAGATTTATGATCCTTTGCGCGTTAGCCACATCTATGGCAACGAGAACGCACCGCGTCAGCGTCATGCAGGTGAGTGAAGAAAACTGGAAAATTATCCAGAAATTCGCATCAATTTTGTGCGCAAAACCAAACGGCAACTGGACGTAGGTGCGCAGATGTAAACCTCTCGATGAGGAAATTGGGACGCCACCCTGAAGCAATGCAAATGTGGTTTCAGGGTGAACGACGGGGAGGGAAGTTTTTACTAACCTGCAAGTGGCACGCATCGTTGCTGCGACGACAGCACTGATGATGCGAAAGGCATTTTCCATCTACTCACCCGCAAAAACAAAAAAATGGAAAAATTTTAAAGAGCTGTTTTGTCTCCTGCAAGTCGACCATTCACTTTCTGGTTTATTTTTTGGGTATGCAGCATGCTAATAGGCAGCACAAAACGACGTCGAGTAGAGGTCGCAGAATAGGTATTTCACAACATAGCTGAAGACCCCAAGTATGATAGAGAGTCTCTGTGATTTGTGTGAAGACCCTACATTAATAGACCCTACATTACTGGCAAGACTTGAGTTTACAACAAAAATGAATCCAAAAGACCAAAATGCGCTGAGTTCCATCCCAGCACAGACTTATAACAAGTGTGTGGAAAATTGGATAATATGTATGTTGGCATGCTTGTATTAACTCAGGAGTCAATTTTGAAGGTGATTTCTATTGACAGTTTAGCTCAAATTTGATCAGATAACGAATATGTGCTACAACAGTCAAAGAGCAACTGAGGTAAAGTCATGGGATAGTTCCTTCGAAATTATTGAATAAAGAAGATTTGACTTCGAGATAGACTCTTGCTGAATGTCATTTCTACTGGCTTATTATTTCTGCTATATACCTAAGAATTACGGCGACTCATCGACAAAGCGACTGGCGCACATGGTTTCTTTTCAAAACTGTTGAAGGACAGTGGAGATGCGTTGATAGGGAGCATATACAAGCTTGTCTGAAAAATTTACCGAATATTCACACTTCGCCAAATCCCAAAGACCCGGGAATATGAAATTGACATTCGATATTCCTTTGTATATTAAAAGGTAAGATTAGATAACAAGATGTCTTGTGGGATTTGTGGATTGTGGGTATCGGCAGGGAATTCGGCAAAATGAATCTGGCGATTAATCAAGCATGATGAAATATGTATATGTGGTCTAACAAAAGGTAGCGCTGACAATGTCTCCAAGACTTACCAAAGAGGGTCTGGGAACTTTATCAACGACAACAAGCTAATTTGTTATATGACTTGCTTGGGTTCCGAGTCACAGCCGTATCGCTTAAAACTGTAAAGTCAATGAGTTAACTATAGAGGACACCCTTCCCAATTTTACCAGATTGACAACGAGTCAGTAGCCGCTGTTTTTTACGCTCAGCCGTTGGATCTATAGACTCCCATGGACTTGGCAAGCGTTGATTAACAAGAAACAATTGCCCGACCCCGGGATCTTTCTGGTCCAAAGTAGAGTGCAAGTGGTCGTCTGAACTACTTGTTCATCTCGCCGCCATTAACGGCTTTCTGAGGACCCTGTTCAATAGGCTTACATGCGCGGGGGTTAGATATTATATATTATCCCATCCAATTTCTTAAGCTATATGACAAAGGAGAGGTAAAATTATCTCGACACTTTTTTCTAAACTGCCCAGATTTTGCCAGACTTGAGTTAAAACATTGAAGTTGGTGGTATTGATATTAGCCACCTTAATAAAATTCTTGTAAATAGTTTCAGAGAGCTTCGCGATCTAAAAATGTCTGCTGACCCCTACCTAAGAGTTTCAGGAATAATAAAAGATCAAAGTTCACAGCTATCTAGGTTAGATCCTGCGCCACCTTTGATGCGAGGATTATTCGTACCATTTAACCCAAAAACAAGAAGGAATGCCAAGGAGAATAAGTTTATAACGGGGAATTATATTTGGAAGCAGTCAAAGACATGTCGGGATTCAGCGTAGTATAACAATTAAGAATCCCTGCTTTTACGAGCTTAGTAGACAACTAGGATAAAGGTTAGGCTAGGTTAATCTGCTCTAGACATCTCGATCTGTCAGCCTCATTTTTGCGGGCGTGTGTCGCCACCAGACAGTGACCAGTTAGTATTCCGACCATGTTCCTACAGTCTCTTCTATCGAGTGCTAATAGGAATTTTGTGTACTTCCGATCTACTGTTTTGCACACAACTTTTGCAGTTTTGCACCCAGGTAGCTCATTTCATCGGGTTTTTATTTTCTTTACCATGCTTCTGTCCAGATCGTTATATAGACAATGCATGTTGATCACGTTTTCAGGTGCTAGTCGTACACCATTCAAGGCGATCTCGTCCACTATTTCATTGCTCTCGATACCTTTGTGGCCTGGCGCCAAGTAGAAGTAAAGTTGCTTGCTTCCAGCAACACTATCTACGAGGATACTGCCTTCAATGCTTGGCAGTCTACGTAAATGTTGACTCTGGAATTGTCTGCAGGTACATTACTTTACACTCAAATAAAGGCCAGCTCCGCGGCTTTCGCAATAGTAAAGACCTCAGCTTAAAATATACTGAGTGATTCGGCAAACTTAAAAGCAGTCCTATGCCTAACTCTGGAGAGTATATTTTCACACCAACACCATCCTCCATTTTCGAGTTTAGAGGGTTGCGCGTAGCTAATCCTTTGGCCACCATACTAATGCACCGAGAACGGAATTGGCCTTACAAAAGCTGTGTAGCAGCAGTGCAATGGAGGTTGTGCCTCTTTCTTCCACGTTGTGCTTCCACAGCAGTGTGATAAAACGTAAAGAGCTAGCGCTTGGGGGATTTGATAGAAAAGTCCTAAGTATTTTTATACGTGTTGTAAGGATAAATGACGGCTTCAACGAAAAAGAGTGGCGGTAAAAGACTTAAAGGTGGACCGTGTGTGTGGTTTAGTATACAAGTAGAAGAAGCGGTGTCGAGACTGATCTCTTTCTTTAACTATATTAAACAAGTTATTGTCTCATTAAAGCATGAAGAACTCCAAAAGGAACGAGATATTTTTGCCAGGGGCTCTTTTTGCCGACTGCTATTAAGAAAGTTTTTCTATTTTGCAGGTGGATTGGCGATATATTTTTGGAATTTGAATTAAAAACTTTTTTATAGTTAATTAAATATTTAAATTAAGTTTCCTTTATTATTACGATTTTATTTTTTTTAACTACATTTTTTATTAAACACAATACAAAGCTACAGTGGTGCCTAAAACTCGCCACCACTCTCAACTGTCACATTCTACTAGGGTTGCATTAGCGCACCACTAAACTTCAGCTGACAGTTAATAACAAAGCACAATACTTATCTCTTTCTAACAAAGAGTACAAGTGAATTACTCACACAAATGCGCTACATGCCGCTCTGTAATAAAACACAGAGCGGTGTACCAACTGAGCACGATATAATTGGTAAACAAATGTAAGGGGGCTAGCGAGCATATGTGAGTGAGAGCAACTGCCACTAAATGCGACTGTACAGAGCCATGCCAACTGGCTTTTGGCGCTCAACAGCAGTGGCCACAATGCAGTCACTTGACAGCGCCACATGCTGTTAAAAATTACACTCACAAGTGTTGCGTGCTGAGCTGCGAATGTCATATGGCAATGTGTTGTGAGAATTGGTTTGTTTCTCCATTCATTCGTTGTTTATCCAATATACACACAAACATGTGCATGCAGGGGAGTATGTTAACTAGATATGCATATAACAGTGGACAAACATAATTACATAGTGGAACGCTGAGAGCAGCGTTGACTGACATTAATATGTTGGGTCTGAATTTGCTTGGAATTCAGTTTTAAACGGATTTTCAACGATAGTGGTCATTCGGTTCCGAGTGTTTCCCGTTGCATATTGGGTCATGCAACAACAAAACGTGTCACTGTGTAGTAAAAGTTTAATATTTTCATAGATATTATTAGTTTGTAATAAAAAGTAAACATAATTGAATGTAATCAAAAAAGTGTAGTGAATATTTAGTGTGTAAACAACAAATGATTAAAAATAGAAATAAAAGCTAAAACACACACCAAAAATCAAGTCACACAACAAGCGAGCTAGCGAGTGGGTGAAGACAAAACACGTACGTACATGTGTAAAAGCTGCAATAACAACACGGCATAAATTTATAGGCGAAAATCAGGTTGTTTATTATTTCTGTGTGCCTGTTTTGCAATTACTTGTTCCTAGTGGTTGTTTGTTGCTGCAAGGATCTAGCGTTTGTGTGGCGTTTTCTTGTAAAGTTAGGGAAGTGTACAAAAAGTCTAAATTTTATGAGAAAATCGCTTGAAATTCTGTCTTATTTTGTGTCAAGGAAGTAGCGCTAGCTCCATTGCCGCTGCTGCTGCTGATACGCTGAACACAATGGTTGCGACACAACATTGCATCACGACAGTGAACTGAAAACGGCGTTGTGCATCCTACTACCTGAACGCATGTACACAAGACAACACAGCTCTCCATTTTGCATGTACACAATTTCGTTGTGGCCATACTGATATCTTGCACTTCAATGAAATTTTAATATTTTGTTCAAAGTGAAAGTTTTTATGCAAAAAATAAGTAAATAGGTATATATTTTTGTTTTAAATTATCAATTGTTATTACAAATGATATAACAGAGCTATAATAGAGCTATTTTATGCTTTTATTTGTAAAATAACGTCAAGTTTGTAAGAGCTGTGAATAATTTTACATTTTACATATTAGTGGCATCACCACTCTTCCTCATCTCTCTATCTTCCATTCTACTGTCAACTCTGCTGTCGTCCTACTGTCGCAGGCAAATATAGGAAAATTTTAAATTTAGCGAGAACGACAACTGTCGGCCTACCGTCGCATAGCCGTGCAGCTGACAAAATAACAGTGTCCATAAGAACGTGTGTATTTTAATATTTGACAGCTGTCGGTTGTCGTCTGTCGCAACCATTGTGTTCAGCGTATGAATTCGCTGTTGCCTCACTGTCTCGTCGTTTGCCTGGCACAAGCGCTTATGCGAGCGTGGAGCGAGCAAAATAATATTGTGTTTTTTCGTTTTGTTTTAGTTTTTGCTGCAAAAACAACAGCAAGTAGGTGCGGCAAGGCAAAAATAGCATAATAAATTGAAATCAGCTGTTTGCGCAGAGTGCCACCGCAGCTGTAGAGCAACAGCAGCAGCAACAGCAGCGGCAGCAGAAAGTTGAAAGGAAAGGAAAAGAAAACAACACAAATAAATTGGCGAATGGCCGAGAAAAAGTTGTGTGTTTCCGTGCAAAATATTGATGTTTTCGCACACATTTTGCAGTTTATGGACGAGCGGTTTGCACTGGCGCTGTGTCTGCTCTACAAACACAATTTAGTGAATTATTTTACGTTATTTTGTTGTATGTTTGTTTTAAATTTATTTCATTATAATTATACTATGTATACTTTCGTGAGAACAAATCAAATTTCGCTTATGTGGGGCAAAAATGATATTTTTCAATCAAATAAAAATACTAAAAAATTAAAAAAGACAATCAAAACAAAAAAAAAAAAAAAAAATGAAAATTTATAAACAAGTAAAAACAGAAATAAGGTTTACTTTAAATAATAAATAAATTAAATTTCGCTGCAATTTATGTATTAATCTTTCAAGGAGAAAATAATTAATTTTCATAAAAAACCTGTAAAGTCTAAGAAATAAATAAAATAACATTAAAGCTGTGATTTATGCATTATTCAAGGAGAAATATTGCATTTAAAAAAAAGTAAAGTAAAGTAAAGTAAAGTACATTATAAAAAATAATTAAAATAAAAATTAATAAAACATAAAATAAAGACTAATGAATAAATAGAATAATATTTAATAATACATTTATTAATAAAGTTTAGCTGTGATTTATGCATCAACCTCAAATATGGAAATTTTTGAAGTTCCGTGCTAAAATATTTGCATCTTAAATATCAAATTAATAAAAAAATTTGTATACATATTTAAAATAATTTATATTTTTTCAAAATGGTGGAATACAAAAGCCTTTTGACTCTATTAAAATGTAATAAATAAGGAAAATAATATTTAAGCTGTTATTTATCCATAATCTTTCAAAGAGACCCTTAAAAAGTTTGACATTATACAATATATTTTTTTTAAACTATAAAGCACATAAAATTGAAAATAAATTAAATTAAAACTAATTAAAAATAAAATAAAAAATAATGAATAATTAAAAGAATACTTAAGCTATGATTTATGTATGCATTAACCCTAAACTATTAAAAGTTTTCAAAATTTGTGCTAAAATTTTGGCAGCTAATATTAAAGCAATTCATATGTTATTCATAATTTATATTTTTGTTAAACCCAAAACCCTTGTTTTATATAAAACTTACGGCGCTTCGTTGTCTAAATTATGTATTATAAAATTATTGTAAACTATCATAACGTTAATATGGACGTAATACTGTAGGATAATAAATATGGAAATATATAATAAAAAAATAATACAATGTTATACTATAAAAGTTATTAAAAAACAGCTTAATTCAGAAATTTATAATTGTTTGTACATACATTCGAAATATTACGACGGAGAAATATACTGAATTTAATGGAAATAAAAAAAAACCTTTAGTCTCGGTTGCACAAAAGCCTTTACAAATAAAAAAGTTTCCATACAAGAACTTGATTTTCATAGTACGGTTTGGATGGCAGCTGTATACTATAGTGGTACGATCTGAAAAAGTCATACGGACTGATTGAAAAATAATTCATGTGAAATTTCGTCATATATCTCGTCAAACAAAAAAGTTTTTAATACAAGAACTTATTTGTGATTGTAAATTTTTTATGGCAACTACATGCTATAGCAGTCCGATAACGTCGGTTTAGCCAAATAAGCGGCGTTTTGGAAAGAAAATAACGTAAGCAAAATTTCACATCGATATCTCGTAAATTGGGGGACAAATTCGCATATATACAGCTACAACCTAACTGAATGTTTCTTCTTGTTGTTTTTTTTTTTACTACTTTTGGCACTTAACTAGAAGAAACAAAGATGAAAAGATAATACAGAAATTTCTTGATTTCGTTTTGATAGTTATAAATCTAAGCCAAAAGAATGCGCAAATTTATCGTCTCACATGGATTTGACATACCATATGCTTTTCAATTAGAAAACCAGTTTGTTATTTATTTATTTAGTGACACACAAACGTTTGTGTATATTTGTGTTTGTAATCAGTATTTGATTAATTGCAAAGAAAGTAAGCTAAAATAACAGCCAATAAAAATAAATTAAAATAAATTCAAATTAAACTGTTCTTCAACAATGAAATGGTTAACCAAATAATAAATGTCGTGCAACAAAACAAAGAATAAAGAAAACTAAACTTAAGAGCAGTCAAGACTTTCGTACTCTGCTTTAAAATCTGACAATTGTGCAACAGCGAGAGAAATTTTTAACAGTTAACGCGCGTATTTACTCACCGCATGGTCGTGCTCGCGCTCTCTGCACTAAATTTGCACATTTTTTGCAAGAAATTTTTGGTCACAATATCACATGCATGCGGCATTTGCAAATTAAAAGAAATTAAAATTTATACATATGTTTTTCACATATGTATATGTATATGTACATACATATGTCATTGTGTTCACTTCAATAAGCAAATGGTCATTACTTAAAATATACAAAATGCGCCCAAAACACGATTTCTGCTTAATTCTTTTGAAAGCTGTAAATATGTTTATGTCCAATTAGCTACATTTAGTGGCTTTCTAATAAGAAATGCAAACACAAGTTGCATTACACATGCCGCGTACTCTGAAAGCATTTTAACATTACGCTGTTAATGTAATTTTCCAGCGGAGCTTGTTACTGTAAACATGTTTCATTAAAATTCACTGCTAACTCATGTAACATTCACTGTTCAAGCAGCATGTGTATGTGACTGTTGTGCATGCATTCGCAAAAGTCGCAGGAGAAACTGTTGCAGTAAAATACAGTGATACGCTGAACACAATGGTTGCGACAGACGACAACCGACAGCTGTCAAATATTAAAATACACACGTTCTTATGGACACTGTTATTTTGTCAGCTGCACGACTATGCGACGGTAGGCCGACAGTTGTCGTTCTCGCTAAATTTAAAATTTTCCTATATTTGCCTGCGACAGTAGGACGACAGTAGAGTTGACAGTAGAATGGAAGATAGAGAGATGAGGAAGAGTGGTGATGCCACTAATATGTAAAATATAAAATTATTCACAGCTCTTACAAACTTGACGTTATTTTACAAATAAAAGCATAAAATAGCTCTATTATAGCTCTGTTATATCATTTGTAATAACAATTGATAATTTAAAACAAAAATATATACCTATTTACTTATTTTTTGCATAAAAACTTTCACTTTGAACAAAATATTAAAATTTCATTGAAGTGCAAGGTATTAGTAGGGCCACAACTAAATTGTGTACATGCAAAATGGAGAGCTGTGTTGTCTTGTGTACATGCGTTCAGGTAGTAGGATGCACAAGGCCTTTTTCAGTTCACTGTCGTGATGCAATGTTGTGTCGCAACCATTGTGTTCAGCGTATGACGGTACAATCAAGCACCACAATAACAATAAACACACAGCCAGTTAACTCACCGCGGCATTTGTTTATTTTCAAGATGTTCGTTCGTTTGTTCAAAGCAGCCTTCGCTTGAATTTCGGCTATTGTGCGCGGAGTTTGTTTTTTAGAAATCCAATAACAACAAAGCTGGCAAGTGGCAAAAATTCGTGACTTTTTTTTTTGTTTTTAATATAAATAAAAGTACATATTTGTATTGACGCAAGCAATAAACATTCGTGATGCTAATTTAACGCATTTGCTACTGTTTGACAATTAGGAAATACATGATTATTTTTGCAAAGAGCGTTGCAAATTGGTTTCATCAATTATTTCTTAGCGGAGGGAGGTTGGGGGTTGGTGGCGTAAAGTGTGCCGGGTGCAGAAAGTGTGTCTCGATTAAAAAATAAAAAACAGTAATAAAAATAAAAAAAAAAAAACAATAATAAAAATTAAAAAAATAATAATTATTATAAAAAAAAAATAATAATAATGTTAAAGAAAAATAATAATGAATACAAATTAAAAAACTCAAAAGTGCAAATATTTAAATGGTGAAACATTAAAATCAATATTTATTTTGAAATTTATAACAACAAAAAGTGTAGTGTTTGTATGACGCTTATTCTACAAGGTGTGTTCAAAAAAATAATACTTTAGAACCTAACGCCCCTTGGTGACGCAATTATGTGTATGTATGTCGACTAGTGCGTAAGAATATGCTATCTTTATTGATTGTCTAGCGAGAATTTCATGACATTTCATTGATTGGAAGTGAAGTTATTGCGTTTTAAGTGTCAGTATGTTTGTGTTATCGGTGCAAAAATGAGCTTCGAACAAAGGCCCACATTAAATTTTATTTTAAAATTGGTAAAACTTTTACCGAAACGTTTCAATTGATGAAACAAGATTATGGCGATGATTGCCTATCTCGTAGTAGAGTGCACGAGTGGTTTTAACGTTTTCAAAATGTTCGTGAGGATGGCGATCAACATGTGGGCCAATCATAATCCGTGATCACCGGAAATTTCATCCAAACTATGCGTGAATTCATCAAAAAATCAGCCGAAATCATCATGAAAATTCACGGAATTGGAAATTAAACATCGATTTATCGCATTTTGACTGAACATTTGGGCTTACGAAGGGTGTGTGCATGGTTTGTTCCGCACAAATTGACTGACGACCAAAAATTGCTCAGAATCCAACACTAGAAGGACATCATTAAAAAGGTCAAAAAGGACAAAAACTGTCTTTACAATATTGTGGCTGGTGGTGAAACTTGGTGTTTTCAATATGATCCCGAAACGAAACGTCAGAGTGTTGAATGGAAGGCACCGACCGAGCCGAAACCCAAAAAACCGCGCATGAAGAAGTCAAAAGTGAAGACAATGCTGATTTGTTTTTATGATTTCAAAGGGATCACAACGCTAATGCGGATTCTACCTTGGAGTTTTGAAGCGAAAGGTGCGCTATATTCGACGTGTTCTGCCCGAATATCGCGAAGATGAAAGTTGGCGTTTGTTGCATGATAATGCGCCGTCTCATCGATCAACGCTTGTGACCGATTATTTGACCAAAAAACACATTTTAACCAATAACCCCTACCCGTATTCACCTGATATGGCACCGTGAGCTTTCTTTCTTTTCGGAAAAGTGCATTTGCCCTTGAAAGGAAAGCGTTATGCAGACGTAGACTCCATTCAAAAGGCTTGCTCCGGCATACAGGTGGCCATACCGGCATACTGCTTGGGAAAAATTATCATTATCAGCGATACATTTATGATGTAGAGTCAACCGGGTGTTTGAAAACCTGTACATTTGGTATAGTGATCTAGGGGAAGTATTTACCCAATTTCGTTCTGGACACTATACCAGTTTATACTTCTACTTAACCAGAATCGTCCTCGACATACTAAATGACTCTAACGTCCTCTTAGAATGCCCAGCGAACCCCTAATTCTCTCTATGGTTGACTCCGTCGATACAGCACATTTCCTAATTCTCTTCGAATTTCACAGATTGATCGATATTTTCGGTGATAAGTTAGCCACAGGCACATATTCGGTGTCTGGTTCTTTGAAAAGTTATGCTCCGATTTCGAAATTTTTTTTTTTACGTGAGATGGTATATCTTAATATGCTTGAGCTTAATTATAACACTTTTTGTGTTTTCTATTACTGGTATTTTGTGATTTAGTCAGATTCGATTCCGTTATCTGCAATCAAACCTTTTTTTGGTACAAGAAACATTTTGGGTTTTATCACTTTTTCTTCTTGACCCTGAAATATTTCAGAACAACCCCCGAATGTCAACCAATAAAATAAATTATTCTTGCCACTTTCTTAAAAAAGAAAAAGTAACAAGAAT
>CM050323.1:39697900-39716677 GCA_027475135.1 Bactrocera correcta
AAAGAAATGGACGTGTGTAAAAATTCAGATCAATATCTCACAAACTGAAGGACTATTTGTTGTACGTATAGACTTGTCAAGCTAATACTTTATATATTTTATTAGATCTCGTGACAAATTTAATATATGTTGTTCATGCAAGCTTATAATATATGTACTTTTCATGGTATAAAAATAGCAACTTAAGTTACGAAAATTTACTTTTTTTTACGGGGTACATTCTTTAAAGGAGTTTTCCCTTACGGCTGAGTAATCGCAAACCCACATTGGATGTGATTTCGGATATGACCGACAATATTTGAAAAACTTTGCGCGAATTTTCTTCTAATGTTATAGTTTTGAGACTATAAAGTGAGATATAGAGTATATTATACACAGAGTTTTAGTGCAGAGAATTTTGGCTCTCTAATTTTTCTAAATAACATTGCTTGTTCATGATTGATAAAATCATATATGTATTTTCTCCAAAATCTAAAGCCCACCAATTTTGATAGAGAATAGAAACAAGGTGAATTGAGACACACTGTATTTGAATCCAAACTTTCGTTAATTTTGTACCCTCTTTACAAGAGTTATTACCGTCAAAACATTTTCTAATTTTGTGAATTTTTCTGTTTTATTTAAAACAAAAGTTCTACCTCCTAAAAAACACTCTCTTTATAGAGATTATTTATTTTGCATGCACTTGCTCTCATAAATACAATGTATGTGCACACGTATAAAAAACGACATATGTATAGTACGAGTACACATCCAGTACGGATGTTCTAAAGTATGTTTATCGTATTCTTGTTATCAGCAAAAACTACCAAGAAAGCAAAAGTCAGACTTAGAAAACCTCATTTCGCGTTCAAGTGATAAAAGTAGCACTTATGCGAATGAACAGAGTATGCGTTTTGATAGTATTATAGAAATACAAGTGTATTTAGTATATGATATAATAAAGAGCATATGTATAATAGATATATATGTACATATGTATTCCATATACATATATATTATCACGAAGTTATTAAACTTATGAAGGTCGCTCAAGGTTCATATTTCTATAATAATTACCAAAATATAAAGACACGTTAAAGCTTGAAACAAAAATGCTGCCTTTAATGTTAGAGGCTTCTACCAACCAACTGTTCTACTGTCAAGGATACCAACGTTGAAAAAACTGCCACAAAAGCTTTCGGGTTATAAATCTTTATATTGAGTATATTCTATAAAGTTCCAAAGCCAGTTCAATGTTTTTCTTCTTAATTTATTCAGAAACTTATAACATATTTGTATCACCTCCTTTTTGATTTGTAATCACAGTTCTCTCTTGTTTTAAACCAAGCGTCGTAATGTTTCAGTTTTGAGAGTATAGTGTGAGATATAAAATATAGTGTAGTGTTTTAGTACAAAGCCTTTAGACCTTGCTTTTGACTATCTCTCTCTCTCTCTCTCTCTCTATCTATCTCTTATTTTCCTATATATGACATTAGCTATTTTTGGGGTTTATTAATCCCAATTATACTCAATTAATTCAGATTCTTCAATCCTTTATAGAGATTAGCATAAAACTTCCATAAAGAGTTCCTTTATCTATTCAGAATAATAAAAAAAAAAAATTTTTCTCTGAGCTTTAATACATAAAAGCTCGTAATCTTACCATGGAAGTTCACAGTCAATACAAAATTGTACTGACAAACCAAAATAAAACAAGATAGATAAAAGTGATTGCCACGATAAAACTGATAACTTCGATATATTTATTCATGATTAATATTTGTAAGCTTCGAAACATCCAAATTCGAGGTAATTTGGGTTCACTATGAAAGCAGTCAATGTGGTTTCTTCACCGAATCAATCAATTTCACATATCAGGATTAAAATTGCAACTTATTGGGACAACTGACGCTCAAAATCACATTCCCACTTTCCAAAAATTTGTATTACGAACAAATTTGTTCTTGTGCTGAATCTGCTTGATGAGATCTTTATCCAAAAAGTCCAATTCAAAAATTTCTATGAACGAACTCATATTTGGAACCAACACTTTCGTTTATAGTTTTAGAAATACATTAAATATCTGTAAAGTAGTTATAAGGTCACTCAGGTATCAAAAATTATGCAATCTAGTGATTTTCATGACCAAACTTAAGTCGTCGTGGTGTTAGAGTAAATAAAAAACAGCAGGATAAAATCAGGTTGTGAGAATTTAACGCTTTTACTTTTCCCTCAATAAAGAAATACATAAATTTGAAAGAACATGAAGTGAGTGATGAGCTTTACTGAAAGTCTGAGCTTTAGTGAAACTTGAATTTTAGCGAAAGCTAAAGCTTTTACAGAAAAATTGTTAAAATCAGTATAGATTTTTGATGTTATAAAGCATCTGGATTAAGGAGACATTCACGCTTTATCTCACTTTCCAACAATAACAAAAAATAATAGGTTTTGTGGCGTAGGATGTGAACTATGATGTTTTGTGAAAACCTGAGATTTAATACAACTGTGCTTTTAGTGAAAGCTCGAGCCTTTGTAGAAAAAAGTTTAGAATCGAAATAAAACTCTAACGTTATAAAGCATCAGTATACTAAAAGAGTATACGTTATGGATACACTTACGTTTTACGGTCGCTTTCAGATAATAGCAAACATGGCTTTAGTGAATCACAATTAAAAAAAGGTTATATAGAATCAGTGTACTGAAACAGTCTACTTTAAGAAGACGTTCGTGCTTTTCGGATAACCGTCAATACAAATTCATTACTCACTGAGTTTTAGTGAAAGCTCGAGCTTTTAACACAGAAAGCTCAGAATCAATATAAATATATGTATGGGTAACAAAATCAGTGTACTAAAAGAATATACATTAAGGCTAGATGATTCAGATTTACGGATATCCGTCATTAAAAAATACATTACTTACTAAGAAAGGTGATAGGTCGAATTTTTAAGAGTTAAAACCGGTTTATCTTGATTTCCGACCAAACTACAATTTCTTGTTCTAGGGCAAAGTTTTAGGTAATGAAAAGATCTATTACTTTTGCATTGACTCTAACCTTAAAATTTATGTAAAAAATTTAAAAAAGCAAGATTTTCGATTTTTTGTTAACCTTTCTACAAGAAATTACAAAAACTTTTATTTTTCTAAAAAAATGTGATTATTTTACTTACACAAAATTGCAACTCCACTATATCCAATAGCAAGAAAAATTCAATCCACGTTGCTGGCAAAACAAGGCGCTGAGCCTAAAATGCATAAGCTTTTCACTTGTTAATAAATTTTAAAAATGATTACGATTTAATTTTTTTTGCACACTTTTCTCACAATTATGCAATTCATTAATTACTTTTACAATACACAGTGTTGCCAATTGTTAAAAAATTTGATTTAATATTTTCGCGAGCTGCGCGTGTCATTGATATTTTAAAAAATATTTTCTTATTTTACATATGTAAATATGAAAAGACAACGTGTTGCATTGTAAAACATGTATGTGTTTGTTGTTGTATGAACATATGTACATACATTTGTCAACACCACATATGTAGCTACTGATTTTTTAGCGCACAAAACAAAGCACAACAACACCAAAAAACACTTAACATGTAAATATGGTTGTATGCTTGGACTTTTATATGCACTTTATATGAAAACATATACAAGTATATATATGAACATACGTTTATGTTTATGTGTACATATGTGTAGCGCAGACTTTTACTAGCTGGGTTTGCGGTCACTTTTTTGTTAGTTGTTGTTTCTTTTTTTCTTGCTTTTTTCACTACTTATAAATATTACAGGGCACAGTGAGCGAATTCATTCATTTCCATTCTCTCTCTCACTCTGACGATTTATCATACACATTTATTGTACGCTGGCTTGGTTTTGAGCATGAAACGTTGTTTGGACTTGTAAAATACCTGTAAAGAAATTTGAAGTGTTATGTAAGTAACTTGGTATGAACTTGTTTAATTAAATATATTGTTGTGGTTGTTGTTGTTGCAAAGCTAGTTACAATTTTTGGTTTGATGATTAAATTATTTTTCTTAATTTTTTTACTTATTTTTAAATTATTCTTTATCAATTTTTTAAATATTTTTTTTATTAATTGTTTTTGGACTAATTTTTAATTAATTTTTAAATTATTGTTTTTAATATATTTTTTGGCACGATTCCGATTACTTTGGCGGAGGGGTAAAAAAACCGAATTTCCGTATAAATGGGGTATGTACGGATGTACGAATACCCTCCTCCAGAGGAGGAATATCCAAAAATAACATAAAAATAACTAATATTTTTTGAAATATTCGCGTTTAAAAATTCAAAAATTGCCCTAAGAAAACATGTTATTTCTCCATGTTTCACAGAATATTTTCACGTTTTTCACTCATTATATTGAAATATACACTCTTAATATTGAAATAAGTTCACTTTTCACTTTGATTTTGTAATTTTTCAGCCAAATTTAGTAATTTAAAATCACTTATCAAATTTATGGCTGCAAAGTTTAGAGTGTTTATATTTACGAGGAAAACCAGCGTTGCCACACCTTAAAAACCAAAAGTGAAAAATTTTTTAGCGTTTCACAGCGTTTTCTTTGTTTGTACTTTCGAGTGATTCTTTTTTCTTTATTAACTATAAAAAACTATAAAGAAGATTTTTCAAGCTAAAATTGAATATGTGAACACTTTTGCATATACATACATACGTATATGAATATGTGATTTATATTTAATAAACACAGATAAGTAAAATCTGTGATAATATTATAATATTACGAGCGAATACCCGGGGTGGCTGAAGTACTTTCGCATAGTACTCCTTTCTGCGTTGGCGGCCTTCGGCCGCGGTTTAAAAAATTAACCCTGGCCGAGCGAATACCCGGGGGACTGAAGTACTTTCGCATAGTACTCCTTTCTGCGTTGAAAATAAAAAAATATATTGACTTTTTGGTATAAAGTGGTTATAATTTATGGTTATCATGCACTCAAAATTTAAGTTTTCGTTATAAAATGGTAAATTTTGGTTATTATATCTGTCAGCGATTTCCATTTATTTTTGATGAAACATTGGTTTGTATTTTAGGTGACAATATGTATATATATTATTATATTTAAAACATGAGTTTGAGTGCATAATAACCAAAAAATATAACCACTTTATATCCAATATTGAAATAAAATTTAAGTTTTCGTTATAAAATGGATAAATTTTGGTTATTATATCTGTCAGCGATTTCCATTTATTTTTGATGATACATTGGTTTGTATTTTAGGCGACAATACATATATTATTATATTTATAATATAAGTTTTGGGTATGAAGTGGTTATATTTTTCGGTTATCATGCACTCATATTGAAACAAAATTTGAGTTTTCGTACTGTACCCATGTACTGTACACTTTATTACGTAATATCATTATATAATATTACTTATACATATGTATATATAATATTATTATATAATATTACTAATATATGTATATAATATTACTTATTTGCTTAATAAATTTAAAAAGAAAAATATCCATATTCATGAATAGAGGAATTTTTGGGAAAAAGAGGAATTTCAGCGAATTGCCTTATCATCACATGGCAGCGCTCCATTTCGTCGTAATTTTTAGTAAACAAATAAGGATGAAACAAGTGTAAAATGTAATTTTTAAAATAAAGATTTTTTAGGTAAAAAACCTGCTAAAAGAGTAAAATGTTGATTTATTTGAAAGATTATAGTGCAATTTAATTAATTTGAAGTGAAAAATGTGAAAAAAGTGTGTTTAATGTGGTGAAATAGCTCCTTGAAATGGTCCAATTTTGCGAATTTTTGAACTTTAAGGCCGAATATCTCCTAAACTAAGCGTTTGCGGACCCTATATATGTTTTTTAATCAGGAGGACTTCCTCTTTCCAACGGTACCTTCAAATCGCGGCGCCAAAGAAATCGGAATTGTGCCTATTTTTTAGTTAATATCTTTTTAAATTATTACTTTTTAATAATTTTTGAAATTAATATTTTTTTATTATTAGTTTATTTACTAATTTTTTCTCGAAATATAAGTTATTATATTATTTGCAGATAAATAAATTAGTGATCACTTAAAGACCTAAGTTATGTTAGGTTAAAGGCCGAGTCCCTAATTATTTCCGTGCTATTTTATAAGACGCAGAAACATAAACGATGACGATCTGAGACGAAAAAGCACTTGTAGCATTCGAGAGAACTGTTCTTCGCAAGATCTTTGGCGCCACGAAATATATGAGCTATATGGCGACATGGATATAATTAAGTGCATAAAAATGTGCCAGTTCCGCCTGCCGTTCGCATGGAAAATAATGCTCCAGCGAAAGGCTCCTTAAGCTCGAGACCCATGGGTGGACAACGTAAGCAAGGGCGTCCACGCATCCAATTTAAGGACAAAGAGCATAGCCACCTGTGTGCATTTGGGAATTACAACTGGCGTAAGACAACTGGCGATTTACCCGAGATGACTGTTTCCATCATCGGTGTTTACAATGGCAAGGATTTCACACAGGTTGAAATCAAACCCGAAATGATTGGTCACTATTTAGCAGAATTTTCGCTCATCTACAAACCAGTCAAGCACGGTAGGCCCGGTATTGGTGCCACCCACAGCTCCAGATTTTTCCTGCATTGCAACTCGGAATGATTGTCTTACCAGAAAAAATTAAAGAACTCCGACGAAATTCGGAAGAAAATAGAGAATTTGAATAGGCCTTACGGGATCTGCCTCGAGTTTCAGATTCGATCCATTTACTTATAATCAATGATATATACACATATCTACAACCAACTCGAAATAAGAAGTATGTACAAATACAGATTTTAAAGGATCATATCTTCTCAAAAAAGTCAGTATTGAGTATAAAGCACTTTCTTATCTCGCTAAAGGGGCAAAGCCTATAAATTTTTTCTGAAAAGAGGTAATATAAAGAACAAATTAATATCTTAACGAGGAAACATTATTTGCAACCCGATCATGTATGTTTTGCACTTATAAACAGATTTATGAGTATTTAATTGCAGCATGTTATATTTAATTAGTAGAATTAAAAAGAAAAAAATAACCCTAATAAAAAACTTTGAAAACGAAGAAAAAAGGCTTGGGAGTTGACCATAGTATTATATTTAACTTAGAACCAAGCAAAGATAACAAAAAGTCTGATTGTAATCGTCTGTTAGGTGATTGATGACCTTTACTAATGTCGAGATATACGTGTGAAGAGATTAAAAGACAACATGGACCTGGAAATTTGCATTCTCTTCGCTAGAGCTATTCCTTTACAATCCGAAACAATAGCATTGGCATTCTTGTTACTTTTTTTTTAAGAAAGTCGCATGAAGACCATAATCAAAGCTATTTTAGTGGTTGACATTCAGAGATTGTTCTGAAATATTTCAGGACCAAGAAGAAAAAGTGATGAAACTCGGTAGACATGTTTTTTGCCACCATAAAAAGGTTTGTATTGCAGATGAGCGAAATTGAATCTGACTACGCTCACAAAATACCAGTAATAGAAAACCTAAAAAATTCCCGAAATCGGAGCATAATTTTTCATAGAACCAGACACCGAATATGTGCCTATGGCTAACTTGTCACCGAAAATATCGATCAATCTATGAAATTTGAAGAGAATTAGGAATCGTGCTGTATCGACGGAGTCAACCATAGAGAGAATGAGCTTAGATGATTGGGGTTCGCTGGGCATTCGAAGAGCACGTTAGAGTCATGCCGAGCATATATTTAGTATGTCGAGGACGATTCTGGTTAAGTAGTTAGAAGTATAACCTGTTACAGTCTCCAGAACGAAATTGGGTAAATACTTCCCCTATCACTATACCAAAAGCACAGGTTTTCAAACACCCGGTTGACTTTATATCATAAATGTATGGCTGATAATGATAATTTTTCCCAAGCAGTATGCCGGTATGGCCGCCTGTATGCCGGTGCAAGCCTTTTGAATGGTGTCTACGTCTGCATAACGCTTTCCTTTCATGAAAAAATTAGTTTTTCCGAAAAGGAAGAAGTCTCATGGTGCCATAACAGGTGAATACCAGAAGTGGTTAATGGTTAAAATGTGATTTTTGGTTAAGTAATCGGTCACAAGCATCGATCGATGAGACGGCGCATTATCATGCAACAAACGCCAACTTTCATCTTCGCGATATTCGGGCAAAACACGTCGAATACAGCGCACCATTCGCTTCAAAACTCCGAGGTAGAATACCGCATTAACGTTGTGATTCTTTTGGAATCATAAAAACAAATCAGCATTGTCTTCACTTTTGACTTCTTCATGCGCGGTTTTTTGGGCTTCGGCTCGGTCGGTGCCTTCCATTCAGCATTCGTTTCGGGATCATATTGAAAACATCACGTTTCACCAACATCCACAATATTGTAAAGAAAGTTTTTGTCCTTTTTGACCTTTTTAATGATGTCCTTCTAGTCAATTTGTGCGGAACAAACCATGCACACGCCCTTCGTAAGCTCAAATGTTCAGTGGAAATGCGATAAATCGATGTTTTGGAGATGTTCAATTCCATTTCCATGAATTTTAATGATGATTTCGGCTGATTTTTGATGAATTCACGCACAGTTTGGATGGAATTTCCGGTGATCACGGATTTTGATTGGCCCACATGTTGATCGCCATTCTCACGACCATTTTGAAAACGTTGAAACCACTCGTGCACACTACAACGGGATAGGCAATCATCGCCATAAACTTGTTTCATCAATTGAAACGCTTCGGTAAAAGTTTTACCAATCTTAAAATAAAATTTAATGTTGGGTCTCTGTTCGAAGCTCATTTTCGCACCGGTAACACAAACATACTGACACTTAAAACGCAATAACTTCACTTCCAATCAATGAAATGTCATGAAATTCTCGCTAGACAATCAATAAAGATAGCATATTCTTACGCACTAGTCGACATACATATAATTGCGTCACCAAGGGGCGTTAGGTTCTAAAAGTATTATTTATTTTGGAACGCACCTTGTAGAATAAGTGTCATACAAACACTACACTTTTTGTTGTTATAAATTTCAAAATAAATATTGATTTTAATGTTTCACCATGTAAATATTTGCACTTCTGAGTTTTTTAATTTGTATTCATTATTATTTTTCTTTAACGTTATTATTTTGTTTTTATAATAATTATTATTTTATATTAATTTTTATTATTATTTTTTAATTTTTATTACTGTTTTTTATTTTTTAATCGAGACACACTTTCTGCACCCGGCACACTTTACGCCACCAACCACCAACCTCCCCTCCGCTAAGAAATAATTGATGAAACCAATTTGCAACGCTCTTTGCAAAAATAAGTATGTATTTCCTAATTGTCAAACAGTAGCAAATGCGTTAAATTAGCATCACGAATGTTTATTGCTTGCGTCAATACAAATATGTACTTTTATTTATATTAAAAAAAAAAAAAAAAAAAAGTCACGAATTTTTGCCACTTGCCAGCTTTGTTGTTATTGGATTTCTAAAAAACAAACTCCGCGCACAATAGCCGAAATTCAAGCGAAGGCTGCTTTGAACAAACGAACGAACATCTTGAAAATAAACAAATGCCGCGGTGAGTTAACTGGCTGTGTGTTTATTGTTGTTGTGGTGCTTGATTGTACCGTCACTGTATTTTACTGCAACAGTTTCTCCTGCGACTTTTGCGAATGCATGCATAACAGTCACATACACATGCTGCTTGAACAGTGAATGTTACATGAGTTAGCAGTGAATTATAAGGAAACATGTTTACAGTAACAAGCTCCGCTGGAAAATTACATTAACATCGTAATGTTAAAATGCTTTCAGAGTACGCGGCATGTGTAATGCAACTTGTGTTTGCATTTCTTATTAGAAAGCCACTAAATGTAGCTAATTGGACATAAACATATTTACAGCTTTCAAAAGAATTAAGCAGAAATCGTGTTTTGGGCGCATTTTGTATATTTTAAGTAAATGAACATTTTCTTATAGAAGTGAACACAATTGCATATGTACATATAGTACATATGTATATGTGAATAATATAAACATGTATATATTTTAATTTCTTTTAATTTGCAAAATGCCGCATGCATGTGATTTTGTGACTAAAAATTTCTTGCAAAAAATGTGCAAATTTAGTGCAGAGAGCGCGAGCACGACCATGCGATGAGTAAATAAGCGCGTTAACTGTTAAAAATTTCTCTCGCTGTTGCACAATTGTCAGATTTTAAAGCAGAGTACGAAAGTCTTGACTGCTCTTAAGTTTAGTTTTCTTTATTCTTTGTTTTGCTGCACGACATTTTTTATTTGGTTAACCATTTCATTGTTGAAGAACAGTTTAATTTGAATTTATTTTAATTTATTTTTATTGACTGTTAATTTAGCTTACTTTCTTTGCAATTAATCAAATACTGATTACAAACACAAATATACACAAACGTTTGTGTGTCACTAAATAAATAAATAACAAACTGGTTTTCTAATTGAAAAGCATATGGTATGTCAAATCCATGTGAGACGATAAATTTGCGCATTCTTTTGGCTTAGATTTATATCAAAACGAAATCAAGAAATTTCTGTATTATCTTTTCATCTTTGTTTCTTCTAGTTAAGTGCCAAAAGTAGTCAAAAAAAAAACAACAAGAAGAAACATTCAGTTAGGTTGTAGCTGTATATATGCGAATTAGTCCCTCAATTTACGAGTTATCGATGTGAAATTTTGCTTACGTTATTTTCTTTCCAAAACGCCACTTATTTGGCTAAACCGACGTTATCGGACTGCTATAGCATGTAGTTGCCATAAAAAATTCACAATCACAAATAAGTTTTTGTATTCAAAACTTTTTTGTTTGACGAGATATATTCACGAAATTTGACATGAATTATTTTTCAATCAGTCCGTATGACTTTTTCAAATCGTACTGCTATAGCATACAGCTGCCGTACAACCGTACTATGAAAATCAAGTTCTTCTATGGAAACTTTTTTATTTGTAAAGGCTTTTGTGCAACCGAGACTTAAGTTTTTTTTTTTATTTTCCATTAAATTCAGTATATTTCTCCGTCGTAATATTTCGAATGTACAAACAATTATAAATCTCTGAATTAAGCTGTTTCTTAACTACTTTTATAGTATAACATTGTATTATTTTTTTTATTATATATTTCCATATTTATTGTCCTACGGTATTACGTCCATATTACCATTATGATAATTTATAATAATTTTATAATACATAATTTAGACAACGAATAACGTTTTAAATAAAACAAGGCTTTTGGGTTTAAAAAAAAATAAAAATTATGAAAAACATATGAATTTCTTTAATATTGGCTGCCAAAATTTTAGCACAAATTTTGAAAACATTCAATATTTTAGGGTTAATGCATACATAAATCACAGCTTAAGCATTCTTTTGATTATTCATTATTTTTTATTTTATTTTTTATTAGTTCTAATTTTAATTTATTTTCGATTTTATGTACTTTATAGTTGAAAAAAAATATATTACAGCTTAAATATTATTTTCCTTATTTATTACATTTTAATAGAGTCAAAAGGCTTTTGTATTCCACCATTTTGAAAAAAATATAAATTATTTTAAATATACAAAATTTTTTATTAATTTGATACTTGAGATGGAAATATTGTAGCACGAAACTTGAAAAATTTCCATATTTGAGGTTGATGCATAAATCACAGCTAAACTTTATTAATAAATGTATTATTAAATATTATTCTATTTATTCATAAGTCTTTATTTTATGTTTTATTAATTTTTATTTTAATTAATTTTTATAATGTACTTTACTTTATTTTTTTTTAATGGAATATTTCTCCTTGAATAATGCATAAATCGCAGCTTTAATGTTATTTTATTTATTTCTTAGATTTTACAGGTTTTTAATGAAAATTAATTATTTTCTCCTTGAAAGATTAATGCATAAATTGCAGCTAAATTTAATTTATTTATTATTTAAAGTAAACCTTATTTCTTTTTGTACTTATTTATTAATTTTCATTTTTTTTTTTTTTTTTTTTTGTTTTTGATTGTCTTTTTTTTATTTTTTAGTATTTTTATTTTGTTGAAAAATATAATTTTTGCCCCACATAAGCGAAATTTGATTTGGTCTCACGAAAGTATACATAGTATAATTATAATAAAATAAATTTAAAACATACAAAAAAATAGCGTAAAATAATTCACTAAATTGTGTTTGTAGAGCAAACACAGCGCCAGTGCAAGCCGCTCGTCCATAAACTGCAAAATGTGTGCGAAAACATCAATATTTTGCACGGAAACACACAACTTTTTCTCGGCCATTCGCCAATTTATTTGTGTTGTTTTCTTTTCCTTTCCTTTCAACTTTCTGCTGCCGCTGCTGTTGCTGCTGCTGTTGCTCTACAGCTGCGGTGGCACTCTGCGCAAACAGCTGATTTCAATTTATTATGCTATTTTTGCCTTGCCGCACCTACTTGCTGTTGTTTTTGCAGCAAAAACTAAAACAAAACGCAATATTATTTTGCTCGCTCCACGCTCGCATAAGCGCTTGTGCCAGGCAAACGACGAGACAGTGAGGCAACAGCGAATTCAGCAGCAGCAGCAGCAATGGAGCTAGCGCTACTTCCTTGACACAAAATAAGACAGAATTTCAAGCGATTTTCTCATAAAATTTAGACTTTTTGTACACTTCCCTAACTTTACAAGAAAACGCAACACAAACGCTAGATCCTTGCAGCAACAAACAACCACTAGGAACAAGTAATTGCAAAAAAGGCACACAGAAATAATAAACAACCTGATTTTCGCCTATAAATTTATGCCGTGTTGTTATTGCAGCTTTTACACATGTACGTACGTGTTTTGTCTTCACCCACTCACTAGCTCGCTTGTTGTGTGACTTGATTTTTGGTGTGTGTTTTAGCTTTTATTTCTATTTTTAATCATTGGTTGTTTACACACTAAATATTCACTACACTTTTTTGATTACATTCAATTATGTTTACTTTTTATTACGAACTAATAATATCTATGAAAATATTAAACTTTTACTACACAGTGACACGTTTTGTTGTTGCATGACCCAATATGCAACGGGAAACACTCGAGACCGAATGACCACATTCGTTGAAAATCCGTTTAAAACTGAATTCCAAGCACATTCGGACCTAACATATTAAAGTCAGTCAACGCTGCTCTCAGCATTCCCCTATGTAATTATGTTTGTCCACTGTTATATGCATATCTAGTTAACATACTCGCCTGCATGTACATGTTTGTGTGTATATTGGATAAACAACGAATGAATGGAGAAACAAACCAATTCTCACAACACATTGCCATATGACATTCGCAGCTCAGCACGCAACACTTGTGAGCGTAATTTTTAACAGCATGTGGCGCTGTCAAGTGACTGCATTGTGGCCACTGCTGTTGAGCGCCAAAAGCCAGTTGGCATGGCTCTGTACAGTTGCATTTAGTGGCAGTTGCTCTCTCTCACATATGCTCGCTAGCCCCCTTACATTTGTTTACCAATTATATCGTGCTCAGTTGGTACACCGCTCTGTGTTTTATTACAGAGCGGCATGTAGCGCATTTATGTGAGTAATTCACTTGTACTTTTTGTTAGAAAGAGATAAGTATTGTGCTTTGTTATTAACTGTCAGCTGAAGTTTAGTGGTGCGCTAATGCAACCCTAGTAGAATGTGACAGTTGAGAGTGGTGGCGAGTTTTAGGCACCACTGTAGCTTTGTATTATGTTTAATAAAAAATGTAGTTAAAAAAAATATAATCGTAATAATAAAGGAAACTTAATTTAAATATTTAATTAACTATAAAAAAGTGTTTAATTCAAATTCCAAAAATATATCGCCAATCCACCTGCAAAGTAGAAAAACTTTCTTAATAGCAGTCGGCAAAAGGAGCCCCTGGCAAAAATATCTCGTTCCTTTTGGAGTTCTTCATGCTTTAATGAGACAATAACTTGTTTAATCGAGTTAAAGAAAGAGATCAGTCTCGTCACTGCTTCTTCTACTTGTATACTAAACCACACACAAGGTCCACCTTTAAGTCTTTTACCACCACTCTTTTTCGTTGAAGCCGTCATTTATCCTTACAACACGTCCAAAAATACTGCTTAGGACTTTTCTATCGAACACCCCAAGCGTCAGCTCACCAAGTAACTTGGTGTAGTCTTGGACAGCACACTGCTGTGGAAGCACAACGTGGAAGAAAGAGGCACAACCTCTCATGCTCTGCTCCTACACAGCTATTGTAAGTCCATTTCCGTTCTAGCTCGTAAAAGCAGTGATTCTTAATTGTTATACTACGCTGAATCCTGACTTGTCTTTGACTGCTTCGAAAATATAATTCCCAGTTATAAACTTATTCTCTTTGTCATTCCCTCTTGGTAGGTTTGGTTAAATGGTACGAATAATCCTCGCATCAAAGTTGGCACAGGATCTAACCTAGATAGCTGTGAAAGCTGATCTTTTGTTATTCCTGAAACTCTTAGGTAGGGATCAGCAGACATTTTTAGATCGCGAAGCTCTCTGAAACTATTTACAAGAGTTTTATTAAGGTGGCTAATATCAATACCACCAACTTCGATGTTTTAACTCCAGTCTGGCAAAACCTGGGCAGTTTAGAAAAAAGTGTCGAGATAATTTTACCGCTCCTTTTTCCATATAGCTCAAGAAATTGGACCCGATAATATACAATATCTAACCACCGCGCATGTAAGCCTATTGAACAGGGTCCTCAGAAAGCCGTTAATGGTGGCGAGATGATCAAATAGTTCAGAGAACCACTTGCACTCTACTTTGGACCAGAAAGATCTCGCGGTCGGGCAATTGTTTCTTGTTAATCAACGCTTGCCAAGCCCATGGGAGTCTATAGATCCAATGCCAGAGCGTAAAAAACAGTGGCTACTGACTCGTTGTCAATCTGGTAAAATTGGGAAGGGTGTCCTCTGTAGTTAACTCATCGACTTTACAATTTCAAGCGATACGGCTGTGACTCGGAACCCAAGCAAGTCATATAACAAATTAGCTTGTTGCCATTGATAAAGTTCCCAGTTCATTAATCGCCAGATTCATTTTGCCAAATTCCCTGCCGATACCCACAATCCACAAATCCCACAAGACATCTTGTTATCTAATCTTACCTTTTAATAGACAAAGGAATATCGGATGTCAATTTCATATTCCCGTGTTTTTGGGATTTGGCGAAGTGTGAATATTCGGTCAATTTTTCAGACAAGCTGGTATATGCTCTCTATCAACGCATCTCCACTGTCCTTCAACAGTTTCGAAAAGAAACCATGTGCGGCAGTCGCTTTGTCGATGAGTCGCCGTAATTCTTAGGTATACGAGTATAGCAGAAGTAATAAGCCAGTAGAAATAACATTCAGCACGAGTCTATCTCGAAGTCAAATCTTCTCTATTCAATAATTTCGAAAGAACTATCTCATGACTTTACCTCAGTTGCTCTTTGAATGTTGTAACACATATTCATTATCTGATCAAGTGTGAGCTAAACTATCAATAGAAATCACCTTCAAAATTGACCCCTGAGTTAAAACAAGCATGCCAATATACATATTATCCAATTTTCCATACACTTGTTATAAGTCTGTGCTGGGATGGAACTCAGCGCATTTTGGTCTTTTGGATTCATTTTTGTTGCAAACTCAAGTCTCACCAGTAATGTAGGGTCTATTAATGTAGGGTCTTCACACAAATCACAGAGACTCTCTATCATTCTTGGGGTCTTCAGCTATGTTGTTAAATATCTATTCTGTGACCTCTACTCGACGTTTTTCTGCTGCCTATTAACATGCTGCATACCCAAAACATAAACCAGAAAGTGAATGGTCGACTTTCAGGAGAGAAAACAGCTCTTTAAAATTTTTCTATTTTTGTTTTTTAGCAGGTGAGTAGGTGAAAAATGCCTTCCGCATCATCAGTGCTGATGCAGCAGCAACGATACGTGCCACTTGCAGGTTACTAAAAACTCCCCCTCTAAGGAACCCCCTCTAGAACCACATTTGCATTACTTCAGGGCGGCGTCCCAATTTCCTCATTGAGAGGTTTACATCTACGCACCTACGTCCAGTTCCCGTTTGTTTTTGGGCACAAAATTGCTGCGAATTTCTGGATAATTTTCCAGTTTTCTTCACTCTCATGCAGAAGGAGATTATTTTGAATAAAATAAACTGATTTTACCGAAAAAAACATTTGCCTTAGGTTCTGTTCTGGATCACTAACACTTTTTTGTATGTGACTAAGAGTGCGTTTACGATGTGATCCATTTTGGGAGCGATGAAGTTTGTTGGCTTTGCTCGAACACGGAGTTTCTTCATTACACTTTGATACCCAACTCCTCAGGTTTTGTTAACATCCTTGCCTACTAATTCTTCTTCTTCTTCTTTACTGGCGTAGACACCGCGATTATAGCCGAGTCAACAACAGCGCGCCAATCGTTTCTTCTCTTCGCTACGTGATGCCAATTGGATATTCCAAGCGAAGCCAAGTCCTTCTCCACTTGGTCCTTCCAACGGAGTGGAGGTCTTCCTCTTCCTCCACTTCCCGCGGCGGGTACTGCGTCGAATACTATCAGAGTTAGAGTGTTTTCATCCATCCGGACAATATAACCCAGCCAGCGTAGCCGTTGTCTTAATTCGCTGAAGTATGTCAATGTCGTCGTATAACTCGTCGTTCCATCGAATGCTATATTCGCCGTGGCCAACGCGCAAAGGACCATAAATCTTTCGCAGAACCTTTGTCTCGAAAACTCGTAACGTCGACTCATCGATTGTTGTCATCGTCCAAGCTTCTGCACCATATAGCAGGACGGGAATTATGAGCGACTTATAGAGTTTGGCTTTTGTTTGTGGAGAGAGGACTTTACTTTTCAATTGCCTACTCAGTCCGAAGTGGCACCTGTTGGCAAGAGTAATCCTGCGTTGGATTTCCAGGCTGACATTGTTGGTGGTGTTAATGTTGGTTCCAGGATATGTAGATGAAATTATCTACAACTTCAAAGTTATGACTGTCAACATATCATAATATTAATATCATCGGCATACTCTAGCAGCTATACACTCTTATAAAAGATTGTACCTGCTCGATTCAGTTCTGCAGCTCGAACTATTTTCTCCAGCAGCAGATTGAAAAAGTCGCACGGATAGGGAGTCGCCTTGTCTGAAACCTCGTTAGGTATCGAACGGCTCGGAGAGGTCCTTCCCGATCCCGACGGAGCTTTTGGTGCTGCTCAACGTCAGCTTACACAGCCGTATTAGTTTTGCGGGGATACCAAATTCAGACATCGCAGCATAGAGGCAGCTTCTTTTCGTGCTGTCGAAAGCAGCTTTGAAATCGACGAATAGTTGGTGCGTGTCGATTCTCCTTTCCTGGGACTTTTCCAAAGATTTGGCGCATAGTGAATATCTGATTGGTTGTTGATTTACCAGGTCTAAAGCCACACTGATAAGGTCCAATCAGTTTGTTGACGGTGGGCTTTAATTTTTCACACAATACGTACGCGATGTTGAGAAGGCTTATCCCACGGTAGTTTGGCGCAGATTGTGGGGTCTCCTTTTTTAAGGATTGGGCATAGCACACTTAAATTCCAATCGTTGGGCATGCTTTCGTCCGACCATATTTTGCAAAGAAGCTGATGCATCCTCCCTATCAGTTCTTCGCCGCCGAGTTTGAATAGCTCGGCCGGCAATCCGTCGGCCCCTGCTGCTTTGTTGTTCTTTAGGCGGGCAATTGCTGTTCGAACCTTTTCATGGTCAGGCAATGAAACGTCTGCTCCATCGTCATCGATTGGAAAATCGGGTTCGCTTTCTCCTGCCGTTGTACGTTCACTGCCATTCAGCAGGCTGGAGAAGTGTTCCCTCCATAATTTAAGTATGCTTTGGACATCGGTTACTTGATCCCCTTTGGGTGTTCTACCAGAGTATGCTCCGGTCTTGAAACCTTCTGTAATCCGCCGCATTTCTTCGTAGAATTTTCGAGTATTACCCCTGTCGGCCAGCTTTTCAAGCTCTTCATACTCACGCATTTCGTCCTCTTTCTTTTCCCGTCTGCAAATCCGTCTCGCTTCCCTCTTCAACTCTCGATATCTATCCCATATCGCACGTGTTGTGGTTGATCGTAACGTAGCGAGGTAGGCAGTCTGTTTTTTCTCCGCTGCGTCACGGCACTCCTCGTCGTAACAGCTGTTCTTTTGCATTTTCCGAAAAGCAATGGTTTCGGTTGAAGCTGTACGTAAGGAGTTTGAAATGCCGTTCCACAGTTCCCTTATACCAAGTTGTTAACGAGTGCTCTCAGAGAGCAGGAATGAAAGCCGAGTAGAAAATCGTTCGGCTGTCTGTTGTGATTGCAGCTTCTCGACGTCGAACCATCCTTGTGTTTGTTGGCGTGCGTTTTTTGCTGCACAAAGGCGGGTGCAAAGGCGGGCTGCAACAATATAGTGGTGCGAGTCGATGTTAGGACCTCGGTTCTAAAACACTGGAGACGTGTCTTCCGTCTGTCACAACATGATCAATCTGGTTGGTGGTTTTTCGATCCGGAGACTGCCAGGTGGTTTGATGAATCATCTTATGCTGGAATCTAGTAATACGGATAACCATATTTCGGGCCCCGGCGAAGTCGATCAGCCTCAACCCATTTGGGGATGTTTCCTCGTGGAGGCTGAATTTACCGACCGTAGTGCCAAAGATACCTTCTTTGTCTACCCTGGCGTTAAAGTCGCCAAGCAC
>CM050323.1:39717177-39753299 GCA_027475135.1 Bactrocera correcta
CTTGCTTCTAACACTCCATCGTACGGCAGTTGTGTAATTTGACACCCCTCTATATCCCGTATCACATACCGATCATTCGGAAGTTTTTTATATATTACGTAAGGACCGCGAAATCGCTGAATCAGTTTTTTGTTATTACCCGCCGTGGTATCCACATTTTTAATAACCACAAAATTCCCCACTGAAAATTCGGGTGCCGCCCTGTGGTGTTTACCGAAGTACTTAAGGTTATACTCTTGAGATTTTTCTATGTTATTCAGCGCCTTTTTTCTCATATCGTATAAGTCTGTTAACTGTTCATTCGACTTCTCTTCCAAATATTCCGTCAGTTCGTCTACTATTTTACCTCGTTGTCCTATCCCAAACAGAAGTGCTGAAGGTGTATATTTTGTGGTGGAATGTACTGAATTGTTAATGGCATATTCTATCTCAGTTAATTTTTTTGCCCAATCCGCATGTTTAAGAGGTTCTGATAATTTTGCTAACATCGGTGTCACTACTTCATTCACTCTCTCCACTTGTCCATTTGCTTTCGGGGATGCGGTTGCATTTCGCACTTGAACTATGTTGTGCTTTTGCAAAAACTCTTCAAATTCTGCTGAAGTGAAGCACGTTCCTCTATCATCTATTATTCTACGTGGCCTACTGTAATTCATAAAATAACTTTCTAATGCACTGCAGACTTCTCTTGTACTCGTTGCTGTTGCCGGGTATAATTTCACATATTTTGTAAAGGCATCGATGACCACTAAAATGTACTTCTTTTTTGATATTATCGACGGAAGGGGGCCTAAGTGGTCCACATGAATCGTATCGAAAGGTATCGGTATTTTGGGAATACTGTGTAGAGTTGCTGCATTATTATTTGAAGATGCTGAATAGTAAATACACTTTAGGCAATTTCGAATAAAATTATGTACGTAAGTTTTCATCTGCGGGAACCAATAATATTTTTTAATTGCTGTACAGCACTTTTCTGTAGCTAAGTGGCCCATTTTCTCATGCGTCGTTCTAATTATATTATTTATCATTTCATCAGGGACATATAGCTGTGAGTGACCTGCAGGTGATTTATGGTACACCAACCCATCTTTCAACTCAAAATTTTTCACTTCCGATTGTTCTAAGTTTTGTCGCAGTTCTACAATGCGGGGGTCTCTATTTTGCGTAACTTGCAAGTGAAAATCTAATTCCGCAGTGTCAATGTATGCAATTGTTTGATTAGTTCTACTTAAGGCATCCACGTGAGCCATGGATGTACCAGGTCTATGCTGGATTGAATAATTATAATTTTCTAAGAACAATGCCCATCTAGCAATTTTTGCTGAACTGCTTCTATTATTTAACGTCATAGCCAACGAATCACAGTCAGTAACAATTTTGAACGGAATGCCCATTAAGTAAGTATGGAAGCGCTTAAGTGCATAAATAATTGCTAAAGTTTCTAATTCGTAACTGTGTAATCTAGATTCAGGGGCGGAAGTAGTTTTTGAAAAGTAAGAAATCGGATGAAATTTTTTGTCATCTTGTTTCTGAAGTAACATTGCCCCAAAACCCGAGGCACTGGCATCGCAATGTAATTCTGTTTCAGCTTCAGGGTTGTAAATCGATAAAATAGGGGCCTCTAACAATTTTGTACGCAAGGTAGTGAAGGCTTGTTTGCACTCTTCAGTGAACTGAAATTGTTCATTTTTCTTCAATAATTTAGTCATTGGACGGGCAATCTTGGAGAACGAGGGTACAAAGCGGCGGAAGTATGAAAAAAGACCATGGCAACGTTCCATTTCCTTTCTATTCTTAGGTTCTGGATATTCCTGAATTGCTTGCAAGTGTGACCGTTTGGGTGAAATGCCAGCAGAGTTGGCTAAGTATCCTAAGTATTCTAATTCGTCGTAAGCAAATCGGCATTTTTTGGGCTGAATTCGAAGACCGTTTCGACCCAAAAATTTTCAAAAAGTCTCTTAAGGGTTTCCAAATGAGATTTAAAATCTTTCGAAGCTATTAAAATGTCATCCATAAATACTACCACTAACCCCTCTTTGATGAGGTCACCTAAAATCAATTTTACGAAGCGCATAAATTCAGCAGGAGCGTTGCATAAACCGAAGGGCATATATAAATATTCGTATTGACCATCAGGAGTCACGAAGGAAGTGTATTTTATTGAATCAGGATGCATCTTCACGTGATGATATCCACTTTTTAAATCAATAACCGAAAAATAATTTTTCCCCCCCCAAGTGTTCAATGCAATCGTCGACTAATGGCATAGGAAAATTATCGCGTATAGTTATTTTGTTCAGTGGTTTATAATCTACACATTTCCGGAGGGAGCCATCTTTTTTCGGTACAGGTACTATTGCAAAGGCATAAGGTGATCGACTTGGTCTAATTATTCCTTCTTTTAACAAATCATCTACTATTGCTTTTATTTCATTTCTCTCTTTATGGCATAATCGTCTTGGTCTACAGTATATAGGAGTTTCATGCGTAAGGTTAATTTTCATAAGATATTCTAAAGGCTTAACTTTTTCTGAAGGAAATTCGAAATAAACTTCTGTTATTGTTTGTCGCAACTCTGATGACAACCTTGACGGAAGATGTGGATTAATGTCTAAGGAATTCAAATCGGAAGGCACAATAGCACATAAATTTGCAAATTCTAACTCCATCGGGCTGATATTTGACTTTTCTTCAGTGTGTTTCACTATTATTTTCTCTTTCTCCCTTGTAACACCCCCTTGATTAAGCGATTCAATTGTACTCCTTGTGTGACAGAAGTGAGTGGCCAATAAATCAAATGAACACAGAACATCAGTAAGTTTTGACTCTAACTTCGTACAAATGGCAGCTTTATTTAATTCTTTCAATCTTTTCGTATCATAAATGTATTTTATTTGACACATTGTAATATTTGCTTTTTTCATAAAATCACGGCCTACAAGCATCGGTATTGACATAAGATTATTCGGCAAGGTTAATAATTTCTGATTGATTGATTGATTTCGGAAGTTTATTTTGCAATTGATATTCCCATACGTCTTGAGTCTATCATTTCCTAGGCCATTGTACTGAGTCTCTTTCAATTGATTTGGTAATTCGAATGGAACTTCACTCCGTTTGATTAAACTGCGGGGGCTGCCCGAATCAAATAAACAAAAAATATTTTTATTTAATTTAAAGTTTTTACTGTGTTCACTGTGTTCACGGTTAGGCTTATCAAAGACAACACTTACCATTTGCATTTCACTAATTGGTTCCACTCTAGCATCATTCATTCCGTTGGCATTAAGGACGGCAGCAACAGTGGTACGGTGTGGGCATTCACGATACACATGTTCGGTGGATGAGCACTTAAAACAGGAGTTCGCTGGTCGTTTCGGCAGTGGACATTGGCTTTGATAATGCCCGAATTTGGAGCAATTGTAGCATCGGATTGTTTCCATGGTTGGAGCTGCGGTAGGGCGAACTGACGTGGCGTTGGCCGCATTTGATCGATGAGTTGTTGGCTGAAGTGCACTGGCCGCATTACGATTAATTATTGCTATTTGTTTTGATCCTAATGGTGGTTGGAAGCGTAGACGTTCATATCGTTCCGCAAATTCCTTCAGTTCATTAATAGAGCGTGCTGGAAACAAATGACCGATTCTTGATGAAGTGTCACCTGTTCCACTAATAATCATTTCGATCAATTCGTCTTCCGTAATTTTTGAATACATCGCTATCTCTTGCATATCCAAAATGTAACGATGGGTGGTTTCATCAGGGCGTAAGCGTCGATTTTTCAGCAGTTGATACACTTCATTCATTGTGCGCATGCGGCCAAATTCACTAATAAGTTTAGCTTTGAGCTCTTCATAATCGGATACCGTAATCGTGCGTGCAAAAACCTGGGCTGTTCCACTCAACATACGACGACATGCAATGAATTTCATACGCTCATCGAATTGCAGCATTGCAAAAGCATCATCCAAGTCACTAATCCACTTATTCACATCGTAATGGTCATCGGCTGTAAATTTAGACATCATTGATTCAATGACACTTACGTCAGTCCAACGGGTTTTTGCAGCAGGTGCTTGCTGTTGTAGCGTAAGTTGATTAATCTCTGCTTGAAGCATCAACAGTTCGCGTTTTTTACGCAATTGGATCAGCAATCGTTCGGTCTCATCTTCGTCCAAATTGTTTGAAATTGTAGCACTTGGAACAACGGTATTCATTTGCACGGTTGTTACAGCAGTGGACAATTGGGCACTTGTTGTAGCAGTAGCCGATGGACCACTTGAAACAACAACACTCATAGCGGGGGTAGTTACCAATGCACGTGTATCAGCAGTTGACAATTTAGCACTGACATAAGCGGCAGTTGTTGTTACATCTGTAAGCACATTTGAATTTTGAACACTCGTAGTGGCGATGAACGTAGGTACACTCGTAACAACAGGTTGAATTGATTGCACAATCGTAGCGGGAATTGAAGTTTGAGTATTTTTTTCGGCGGCGGCATCTGGATCTTCAAGGGCATTCGCGTTTTCCTCTTTTTCACTTGCTTTCGTTACCTCGGAAATGTATTCATCATATAGCGGTCGCAACTGGTTCATCGTGGCATCAGGATCGAATTGAATACCCGTTTGCAGTAGCACTTTCATGACTTGGGCACGTGATAACAAATTCGACATCGTGGCAGCAACAACAACAATCAGGAAAAAAAAAACGTGGTAAATGCACTGTCTACAGAAAACGTGAAATGAAAAACGAAGAATTCTGGTTTCGGCAGTGTTTTTTTTTGTTTAATTATGCGGCAGTCGATTTAAATTAACTCGATCCCACTTCTGAGATGTGATGGCCGGAATCAATTAATTTAAATTTTTATTTCGTACGTGCGCAGCACGTCTCGCTTCGTTGACAGTCAGTTTAAAAAGAACGATAAAACTCATTCGCCCAGCAAAGCACACAAGACATTCCCAATTCACAATTGACACTTCTTACAGCAGTCGTTCATTCTATTACATTCATCGCATTCTCTTACATTCTATTACATTCTATTGCACTCTTACAGACTTCAATAATAAAATATTTTTGGCGCGATTAAATCGCAATTAAATTAAAATTGCAACCTACCAACAATCACAATTTTTGACGGCATGGTATACACATTTTTTGGGAATATTCAATACAAATTGGATTTTTGCATTCAAAATACATGTGGAATGTCTTGCGTTTCTTTTTGGGATCACATAGTGAACAGGTTTTACGTTTTTCAAATTTTTCTACGTTGTCGGCCAGCGATGTACTGGGTACTTGATCCATTTTCAGTACACGCGAATAGCGCCTTGAAGTTCTCTGTGTAATCCATTCTGGTATGCACGTCGTTCTAAATGTGGTTTCACGAGATCTTCTGCTAATTTCTTCATAAAATTAAACCGAAGTACCTTTTCCCGTGTTTGGTTCATTTTCTTGAGAGGCACGATGGGCTCTATTATGTTCTTGTGTAATTATTTCAATTTATTCGTTAGGATCAAAAATGTCCGTGACAAATTTAGTTGTGTGACGGAATCTTGTATTTGGGAAAGTACTCCCTAGCCAGTTTTGGATTTGCGCCAGCAGAAGTAGCTCGCAGTGAATGCCGTTGACCACGTCGGATTTACCACTTCTGATAGCATTTTAAACAAACTCTCATTATCAGGAAACGTAAGAAAATGGTGTAACTTATTTCCAAGATGTCTTTTTGGCCGGATGTAAGCCAGATTCCAAAATTAGTTGGTTTTAATAGACATTTACTGGTTTTGAAACTGTTTTCACCGTATAAGTAAGATACTGTTCGCTATGAAAAGTGGCAGCATCCGATTCAGGTTCTGGATCTAGTGCGTTTATAAACTGGCGTGATAAAGCATCAGCTACTAAATTATCTTTTCCTGGTTTATAGTGCAGTTTGGCATTGTATCCTTCAATGAAAGCTTTCCATCGCTTTATTTTTGGATTCGGGTTACGATCAGACACCGCGAAGATTAGGGGTTGATGATCTGTGTAAATGTTTAATTTCCTAACGCCGTACAAATAATGTGTAAGGGTTTTAAGAGCCCAAACGATTGCCAAAAGCTCTCGCTCGTTTGTTGCAAAGTGTTCTTCCTTTTTGTCAAGGGTTCTGGAAATCATTGTAATCGGTCTCCCCACTTGAAAAAAGACCGAACCTAGGGCGTGTGAAGAAGCATTAGTGGATAGGTCGAAAGCCTTTCTAAAGTCTGGATAGGCTAACATAACATCTTCTGATGTTAGTATACTCTTCAATTTATTAAATGCATTCACTTGTTCCTGGTCAAATGATATTTCAATTTTTTTTTTTATTGAGAGGCCGACACTTTACCAAATTCGCCCCTAAGGATACTAGTTATTGATTTAGCAAATTTTGCATAGTCACGAACGAAGCATCTGTAATACCCAGCCATTCCTAAAAAGGACCTAACACCTCTCAATGTTGTTGGCTGTGGGAAGTTTTGGATTGCTTCAATTTTCTGCGGGCATGTTTTTACTCCTCCTTTTGATATTACAATTACTGGACACGATCCAACTCCGAATATAGGGAAAGGACCCTTGTTAGACAGGAACAACTGTGGAAACTCCCAAACTGTTGATACTTTCAGAACTGGCACTGGTGGTACATGGGCACTTGCGAAACTGAAACTCGTAATGCAGCGACACTTTCTTCTGTTTACACTGGCGATAAAGTGGCACTGGCAAAACTGTTGGCACTAGCTACGTGCCAAGAGACACTCAATTTAGGAAATATGAAACAACGAAATCACTTACTTGCATCACCATCAAAGGTATTTTCCAATCCAGTGGCCAACTCCCCCAAAATAGCAGCAACTTTTTGCGTTACCATGCTGCTACTTTCTACAGCAGCCGAACCGCCACCTGTCCGATAATGCTCTGATTTCACGGTTGCCATTTCTGCTTTAGACTTTCGTTTCAGGCTTTCGAACTTATCCCGTAGACTCCTTCACTCTCGATTAGTCCCAATCCTAGCTGTGAAACACTCCGCCAAATTTTCCCAGGCCTCCTCCTTCTGTTTCCATGTGACAGCATCGGATCTTTTATTCTCCAGAATATGTCGTTGTTCATCCACCAACTCCACTAATGCATCCTCTTCTTGGGGAGTGAAGTTCTTTCCTCTTTTTCTTTTTGGCAGTGGGCTTTCCATCACAACTTTTTAATTAACAGCTGATTTTGTTTACGTTTTGCTTGCATGACATTGCCAACTTGCCAATTTTATAGGCAATTGTTAGATTTTAATTTTGGCCTTGCCATAATTTCGAAATAACAAGTATATTTTTACAGGCAAAAGGAGAAAACGAAATAACTTAAATCGCGCTTTTAAGTGAGGAACAATTTATCCTCCCAGTTAGTAAGGTAAGCAATATGCTTACATAAGAAAACGGCCCTAAGTCAATTAAGTTGACGGTTGGCCTATTCATATACCGTGTAACCAATACTCCTCACTATTCCTCAATTAATCATTGAAAAATTTATTACTATTTCCACGAAATAAATACCGGGTGCACCGTAAACTATTAGAGTTTAAATTTCACTTTCTTGATATATTTTATTTTTTAACAAGAGGTACCTTCAATGTTTAGATCTTTGATTCTAAAATTGAAATTCGAGTTTCTCAACTTACATTAAATTCATGATTGCCGGCTGCTTCGATCTTCCTCCTGTCCTGATCCGCCAATGGAATAGCTGCTGCTCGTTTACGATAGCTGGTTGATTGCAGTTGCTGGCTGGTCCTTGATTCGATCAACTTTCAGCGGCATAATCCTGATTGTTTGTGGCAGCTGGTTGATTGTAGTTGCTCACTTTTAACCGACAAACTACTTTGTTTAAACACAGCCCCACGTTGGGCGGCAATTATTCAAAATGCCAACTTTGTTTTTATTGACTTTATTACGAGCATTCGGGTGGAGTGCGTCCAGCTCGAAGAGCACCAAACATTATCCTGAAAATTATTCTAATTATAAACTACCCTCAAGCTAACTGTTGCTGTTGCTGCCGCCGCTGCTGCGTAGCAATTGTGGTGTTGCGAGCTGGTATTTGCACACGTGAGAACGTATAATTGCTGACTCAGCTCACGCGCAACTTTTGGATGCAACTTAAAACTTGTTATTTCCGTTCATGATTCTGAGTGCGCTACTTGTTGCTGACCCAGGCCACGCGAGTTATGGTTTAGGGAAAAATAAAAAAAGAGCTTCGGCCTTTTTTTTCACACAACCGTTTTTATTAAAGTGAATCTTAAGACTGACTAACTTTACATTTCTTATTAGTTCTCTTCTAATATTAAGATTAACTGTTTTATGGTTTCATATTAGCCTGTTTATATATATTCATGTATACATATAATATTTATATATACATTTATACAAATATGTATATTTATGTTTTTAGTTGAGTTAGCGTTAGCATACCCGAAATGCGCTCACTCTCTTATTCCACAACTAAGCCTAATGTGGAGCCCAATTCTATGTTAGTACGACATTAAGCATTTACTATATGCATATTTACAATATTATTACAGCATGTTAAGAGTGTAGGAATGTAACTCGCGCAATATTTTGGGGCTCCTTCAATTTTTGCGTGTAAATATAATTCATAACCTCACTTTTTCCTGCGCACCTCGAATTCTTAAATTTTTTAGGAAAAAATGAAAAAATGGACTTACTTCCATGTGCAATTAAAAATGCTTTGTAAAATGAGTATCGACTGAGAATTCCGACTCAGGATGAAAAGATGGTGAAATTGGAGGATGGCAAACACGCCGTTTAAAGATGTTCGCACACGCGTAACTCCGACTTGATATATGTATAAAAATGTTGGAAAACTGGAGGATAATGAAACCGCTGTTCAAAAAACGGATCGCACACGCGTACTTTTTCCTGGATGTATATAAGGTTGAAAAAACTGGAGGATGATGAAACGTTATTAAAAATGGCTCGCACACGCGTACTTGTTGCTGCCGAGAACGAAAGCGAAGTGTGTTGCAGTTCCTTTTTTTTATGTTTTATCAGAGAACGTATATTTATAGAGAAGGTCCAACAACGGACAGGCGTGTAAACTGTCAAAAGCTAACAAAATGCGATGAGCGTGTTTCACCACAGCTAGCTCAGAAGGGGAAATGTTAACAGTGGCACGTGAACAGAGCTGAGCATTTAATGAAAATTTTGCTCAGAAATATACATTGCTATTACAGACGTATGTTGGCCTTTTGCTTATATTTTTATACGTTTACATGCAATCATATCAATTGATATGAATATCATTTTGCGAATTTTTGTGAATTCATGCAAAATTGATAATATTGTAATGAAATTATGCTATTTTCAATATAATATTTGTAGTTAACGTGGAAATAAAAGCTACGTTTTAAATATTTCTTATCTTTGATAATATAATATAATTTCATATATATGTATATATGTTATATACATACATACATATATGATATATTATCGTAATATCCTAAAAACATAATATATTGCAATAATAATATATGTAAATTACACCTCTTATCATTTAAAACTTTCATACGCATCTATCCTGCAGATATGTATGCAAGTGCAAATGAATTTCAAATCAAGATATTATCATTTATCAGTAATATAAAAAGCGCGCGCTTTTCTATATTTATGTACGTACACTCATATGTATATATGTATGTGCGTATGGCATTCAGAAATTCAAATCATGGTTTTATCGCTTATCAATGTATTATATGTATGTGCGCACATTGATCTGCATGTTCATACATTCATATACACTTATATGTACAAATATTTGTATACACTTCCGAACGAATAATGCACAAGCATACAAATATACATATGCGTACACATGTGGATATGTCACCAACAAAAAATTGAAGCATTGTTCTACAAAAACAACAATTGTCTAAATAGCAGAAGCATCACAAGTCAATATGGCAGCCGAATTGGCGAAGCCCAAATGTAGTAAATTTTACAACAAAAACGATTTCATTCATAAACGCAGGCGCATATGCGCCACAAGCGACCTCGCTTCATTCATATACACAGACGCCGCACAGTGGGGCCGCTTCATACAAGCCGCGGCAAAAAATAGAAGGAATCGAGGTAGGGCTTTGAAATTTGGCACACATCTCTCATATTGCCAAATTAGATTAAAAAAAAAATTTTGTTAAAATCCGCCCACAACCACGCCCACCTCCCATATAACACAAAAATCAAAAATCATCCTACAGTAACGAAATTTTCTACAGTGTAATATTTTGTAAATATAAGCTTGTCCAGAAAAAATAAAGCAAATAAAAAAAATTAAATTAAAAAAAAAAAAAATTAAGATTATAAATACGTTCTCATTTACTAAGTTTGAGATTTAATTTAAAAGTAGTCCTTTTGCATCTTCTAATAGATCTATGTGTTTTATTACAGTTGTAACTCTTACACTTGATAAAAGTGGATCAGAAGTAACTAAGAGTCTCTTTAAAATATCTTCATTAGTTGAAGTTCGACTGCATTTCCTTGCGTAACGAAGGCGATAGTTTCTATAATCCTTGTTACGAGCCTCCTGCGCCTCTTCAGAAAGATTACCGATAGGGAGAAAAGAACTTCTAATTATGCTTTCGCCATGTACCAGCATCTTATGTATTGTCACTGGCATATAATACCAGTTATACGTCCCAACAAATAGTCTAGCCGTATCTAAAGCATACTTTCCATATTTTACTGGGTCTATGCTCTCACCACAAGTAATTACTTCAAGTATTGTAGCCAGTCGTTTGATTAATTCCAGGTCAACCCCAGTTACCTCTGAAACTACCTCGGGATTTTTAAAAAATTTTCTAGACGTATTTCCAGTATTTGTTGTGCCTAAACCCTGTTGAACATGGTCAACCCTAATACCCAATCTTTGGCGTAATTCTGTCTGAATCCTTTTCTTGTTTTCTTCTTTAAGTGGCTTGGTTTCCGCATTAGTAGACCACCTTTTAAAAGTTAAATTATACCCAATATGTAAAATAAATTCCATTGTTTTTATTCTAGCATGTAAGGGAGAAATTCCCAACTTAACTGCTTCCTGATTGCATGATTTTTTGACGACGGATTCTAGGTTGTTCATTTCTTTAGGGCTTGCATTACATATGTAACAGACAGATGATGCTTTACAACCAGTTGCTGCTTGAGCTATTTTTGTGTCTATCATGGTAAATAAAAGATTGTGACGTATTTCAATAACCTTGTCCTTTATAGTCACAAATGTTGGCAATATGTTGCTTATGGTTTCCTGCATCTTTTCGACAATTTCTTTGGTATGGTTTGCGGTTTCCTTGGCATATTCAAATTGAATCGGCCGACAAAACTTTGTGGAAGAAGGTCTAAAGTTCTTCCATAACGTGTCTGTTTTGTCTATAGTTTTAAGCACTAAAGGCACCATAGATACCATAAATAAATTTGCATCAGATATACCATCAAATTCGTTAGGTATGAACTGGTTGTATTGACTTTGATTTGACGAACCGTCACAACCCCATTTCGATGTTAGAGTCATTATTTCTGGAACATGAGCTAGATTTGTGAAGTTCCCGGCGGCCAAAATAATTCTTTTAGCTGTGTGATCAAGTAAACTTTGCAAATCAACTTGTGCAGATATTGGTGTAATAGTAATATTTTCCGGGTAACAATGCTTTTTTTCCTCCCGAACTCTATAATACGGTGGCAACACATCACATCCGAAATCTTTAAGCACATTTCGAACAACTTCATACTGATGCTTTGATAACTGTGCATCAACTAACATCGCCAACGCTTTTTGAGAATCTAAGTTTGTCTTCTTAATAGCTGCTGATCCAGCCGCGGCCTTTAATTCTTCTTGAGAGTACGTATCTCGAAGTTGTTGGACCTTGTAACGTTTAGCCCGTTGACTACAGTCTTCAAATTTCTTTACCGGTCGTCCAGCAATTAAACTACGTTTATTTGAAGTCCCGGGTAATAATTTATCAACCATCTCGATAGTAAAATTCTTATCCAGCCATACAGAATGATTTTTAAATAGTAGGTTTTTTTTCCTCTGGCACTGGTTCCATTTTGAATTGAATGAAGTTATGTACCTTTTTTTAATTTGTTCTAAAATCAACTTCACCTTATCTTCACTAAAAGAAGGGAATTTATCCCTCAAAAACTGCGTCAACATATCACTTTTTCGCCCGCAACGAATAAATTCTTCAGTAAGCTGTCGATTACTTATTGAAACGAATGACATTTTGCAAATATTATTTGCAATATATATTTATACAAATAACACTTGTTATAAACTGTTAGATTTTTATTAAACAACGAATTTCGAAATTACACAAACGCTTCTTTAAATTATCAATATGTGAAGACGCGCAATAAATTAAACAATTGCGTCCGTTGTCACAACAACCGTTCATAGCTATCTTTGATCCTTATCCGCACGTATCCGCAGTTCATTTTTATACTCTCGCAACAAAGTTGCTAAAGAGAGTATTATAGTTTTGTTCACATAACGGTTGTTTGTAAGTCCTAAAACTAAAAGTGTCAGATATAGGGTTATATATACCAAAGTGATCAGGGTGACGAGTAGAATTGAAATCCGGATGTCTGTCTGTCCGTCCGTCCGTCTGTGCAAGCTGTAACTTGAGTAAAAATTGAGATATCGTGATAAAACTTGGTACACGTATTTCTTGGCTCCATAAGAAGGTTAAGTTCGAAGATGGGCAAAATCGCCCCACTGCCACGCCCACAAAATGGCGGAAACCGAAATCCTATAAAGTGCCATAACTAAGCCATAAATAAAGATATTAGAGTGAAATTTGGCACAAAGGTGATGAAGCTAAAAGCAAGTGCATTACATCTTGATTTGTAGAAATTCTGTCGCATTTTCTAGAATGATTAAGCCTATATTTCTTGTAATCTTTACTTTATGTATCGTCATTGGCATATAGTAAAATTCATAAAGGCTGACATATAACCTCGCAGTTTTCATGCAATAAATTTCAAATTTTTGAGGATCTATTGCTGCTTGACTATTGATTGTATTTAATATTATTTTAAATTTCTGCAATATCACAATATTTTATTTCTTTTGCCATTTCAAAATTTCGTGTTTTGTTAATTTTTTTTCACCCGTTTGCACTTCTCTCGGTATCACATACGACACATACGAACACCAAACCCTTTGAGGGTTTTACTATACTGACCTAGTACCATCACCCCGACCTGGAATTTCTCACCCCCCAGATTAGCTGTTGTACTGTGTAATTAGTTCAAATAATATAAGGCATCTAAACTAGTATTTTGTTGTTGTTGTATAACGAGAGACAACTCCAAAAAATAACAACAAAGCAACAAACCGAACAATAAAAAAAAAAAAAAAACAAAACAACGAAAAAAAAAAATTCCAACAGACAAGGTTATAGCTATCTTTGATCCTTATCCGCACGTATCCGCACATATGCGCAGTTTTTTTTTTCGTTATCATATTCCTTAAAGTGTACATCAAATATTAGGACTAACTAGACCATGTAGGTACATGTAGCTAATTGTCAAATCTATAATTTTTATGTAAAAGTGTTTAAAAAATGGTTTTATTTTAAAACTTTGTCAAAATTGACATGAATTAGGCCTATGAAATGAAAATAATTATTTTATAATATATTATAATATATATTAGGCTACACTTTAAAGTCACTTCTTATTGCATAAAACGTCGAAATCCCTTACTTCTGTACTCATATATTTCTCAATATTTTTCACAATTTTCAAGAGATTTTTTTGTTTATTTGACTTTAAAAATACGTTGTTATGTCAGTGAAATGGCAATTCGCAAATAAGTGATAAATTAAACTATATTCATTGTCTAGAAAGACTACTGGAATGAGATTTTGTTAAAATTAGATAGTTAAAAATTACATATTTTTGCCGCCGATTACCCATTGTGCGCCGTAACATCTCCCCGAGCATGCCTTTGCCTAGAAGCGTTTTTTCGCGACGATGGCAAAAGCTAAAAATCATAAATTGAACAACTTTCTGATGATTCTTAACAGAAAGAAGTGACAAAAGTGGCAATATAGCTCTTGTCGATTTACAATATTTGTCAATTCTAAAATAAGTATTTTTCCGTGGCTCGCAAAAATTTGCGTCGATATGTATGCAAGCTCATACATATGTATACATAATTACGCTACCTTGTAGGCGATGCTGTTCCAGCAGCAAGGAAAGCGGTAACAATCAGCGATCCATTGTATATTTCTTACATGCGTAACCAAACCATAATTAGGACAACGCAATATGAGTGTCAATGGTGGTGCTGGTGGTAAGCGCTTGAAAAGCCGCGGTGAGCATGCGGGTTCGAATCTCTACAGAATTTGTTTTTAATTTTTGCCTTTTATTTTATGGCAAAAGCTAAAAATCATAAATTGAACATCTTCTGGTGTTTGTTCTAAGAAAGAAGTGAGAAAAGTGACAACATAGGAGTTGTCGATTTATAATATTTGTCTAAAATATTTTTTCGTGACAAAAATCTGCGTCAATATGTATGCAAGTTCATACACAAACATACATATCTACGATTGTTTGTATGCGATGCTGTTTCAGCGCCAAGGGAAACAGTGGCAATTGGCGATCGTTCGTTTGTGTTTTCGGCACAGCTCGGATTTTCTACCAACAACACAATGTTGTGACGCGTCAGTCTTTCGACACATTGACTCTTTGACATGAAAGCAAAAAAATATGAGCTTCGCCATTGGTTGTCCGCGTCAACGGAAATTTCGCATGAAGCATTGAATGCACATATTTGCATACATTTATTGCATGTAGACAAATGTACAAATATTATGCTTATGGTTCTTTTATATTTGTTTACATGCAAACATAATTAAATATGTATGGGCAAATGTGCGACCGCTTGGTCTTTTAACATGATATCGAAAAGTTGATTGACCAAAGCAATTATTTATTTAAGTATACAAATATACATGTATGTATGTCGTACCAAACGTTTATAAAATGCATATTTACGTAGTAATACAAATTTTATTGAATTATACATTTGCAAAGATTTTATGGAATTCATCATAAAATAGCTCAATTTTAAAATATGTATATATTTACATACATACTTATGTGCTTTCATAACAAATATATGTATGTATAGCGATCTATAAATTATATGCAGCATCGTTTGCGCATAGTAAAAAAGGGAATCTGTAAGCGTACATTCCTTAACATTGGAATTATCATTATTTTTCTCATTTAACACTGAAAATGCTCAATTCTGCTATTTTTGTGTCCCCTGATGTTAAGTGGTGAAACACGCTAATAATTTTCTGTGGTGAAACACGCTCATCCAAAATAGTAAATGTCCCAAATTTGAAATATCCCTAAATTTGGCAACGCGGTGGACCTTCTCTATAAATATACGTTCTCTGGTTTTATGCGGAATCAGCTGGATGTGTGTATGTAGTGCTGAATGTGGGTTGTAAGCCCGGCTGACTTGTAAAGGGAGTATGGTGAAGGTGCGTGTCCATGATATGAAGTTGGGTTGATGTGGTGTGATAGTGTGGTGTGCGTGCGTATGTACGGGGGAGGATGCTCATTTATACAGCGTGGTAGTTTTTTTATCATCGTATCCACGTCAACCGGCACATTTATAATCTGTCCATATACTCCAAATTGGCCATGCACGTGTCTCAAACGTTTTATTTCCATGAAAGGAATTCTGGGGGAAATTAATCGTTCCGTTATAATATCCAACGGTGGCAAATTATAAGGCATTGATGTAGGATAGCACTGCACTGTATCCACTTTGTATGGGATTCCGAGGGAAAAAAAGAGTAATTTGTAATATTTTAGTTATGAAATATAGTTTTGACACTTTATTCAATATTGTTCCAATGATTTAACACTTTTTTTAACAATTCCAATGATTTAACACTTTCTTTAACAATTGACGTATATTTTAATAATTCAATACTTTAGTTAATGATTGTGGAAAAAAAAGATAACTGACGTAGATTTTATTTGTAATTGAATACTTTGGTTAATGCCAAAGGTAACTTGATCGTCTTTCTTATGCGTCCGCTGCTGTTGAAGTCTACGAGTCGTGTGTCGCTTTTTGTAACAGTCGCTGTCGGTGTTCATTGCTCTTTCCAATCTGTTCATTCAGGGTGTATGTTTAGGGTTGCATGCGTGCGCAGGTCATAGTTGCAATCCCACATTGATGGATATTTGAAGCCATTGTAAACTGCGTAAGTTGGTATTTTTTTGCCGCAGTGATTGCAGACACGCTGGACATGGTTTAATATTTTCGCTTGGAACATCCGGTTGCATTCTTTAAAGTACTTCCTGATCAATATTCTCACACACGTAGAAGGTCCAGCAATCGTTGATGGATCAATGCACGTAGAAGGTCCACCAATCATTGATTGATCAACATTGATCGGAGGTCCAGCCGTAATTAATCCATCAACACGCGTTGAAGGCCCAGCAGTTATTGGTGAATTGACGATCATTGATTCATCAGTAGTTATAGATGCTCCCGCAGAGATTGATGGAACAGCAGACGTTGAATCTTTTTTATGCGCTCGGTACTCTCTGATATTCCGCAGATCCTCTTCCACGATTGACTGCCAGCTATCATTTCCAATTTCTCCTTTTTCTGCTCTGCTTTTTTTCTTGCTCGGTATTCACGATAATATTGTGCTGTTTTCCCTCCTCTTGAAACACGGGCTGCACTGTTTTTTTCCGCTGTAAAATCCATTTAAAATCGAACCATTAAAACTTTTGCCAATCCAATTGATATTAGTTTCAAGAGCACAAGTTTAGAGCGCAAGGTGCATCTATTACGGACAATTGAAATATTCAAGAGAAACTTACCATCACATAACCTGGAATCCGCTATGTTAGTGCGCGGCCACGCACTGAGCGATGAGCGACGAAATTAAAACATATGAAATACCATTGAAGTGGCCACGCAGTAAGCGATGAGCGATTTCTCTGCGACTGAGCGACGTCGCTTAACAATTAAAACATGTTCTAATTTTCAGTTGACTGCTGAGCGACGAACAGAAAGAATGGACAAATTTAACATTGAAATGCTTATTTCTGAGGTGCAAAGCTACCCGGTTTTGTGGCAGGATAGCCACAAAGACATCAAAAATAAAAATGTCACCGACAACTGGGAGAAATATGTGGTTGTTCTGGTGAGTGTTTTTTTTTATTCCTAAAAAAAAATGATTGTTAACATATTAACATGATAAAATTAGAATTTTTCTTGCGAATTGCTTTCCTTTGTTTTGTTAATTTAGGACGAACTTTTTCAAGCAATATATCAAAAGATGACCCCATATGGCTTTAGCTCGCAATTGTGAATTTTGATGCAATTTCTTTATTTTTATAAACTTCAATAATTTCTTCAAAAGTCATCGGATTTTTTGGATATTTTTCTTGTTTTATATGAATCAAATGCCTACGCATTTTACCGAACTGCACTGAATGTGATGTTTCCTTATATTTTTTACATTGCGCATCAAATATATGTATCTCGCACTTATGAAACTGGAGGATGGAAAAAAAACGACGTTCAAAAATGTTCGCACGCAACTAATGTTTCAGTACTCAATTGTACTGAGTAATATTAAACGTAATAAATCGAATTTCCTTTTGTTGTTAAAACTTTTATTAATTATGTTCTTAAAACTGATTTACAATTTTTGTACTCAAATTATGTTCTTAAAACTGATTTACAATTTTAGCACTCAACTGTACTGAATAAAAATGAAATAGAATGAATCGAACTTTCCTTTTTGTTATATCTTTTTACTAGATGTCTTCTCGAGGCTGGTTTACGAAAAAAAAGAGTATCATCCCAAAAGTGGGCAAGTTCAGAAAGCGCTGTGTGGATTGTAGGATATGTTTAATATGTATAGGAATGAATAGGAAAGTGTGGATATGGAAATTGGGATATGTTTAATATGTATGTTTACTATTCTATTAATAGTGTGTTTACAATACATTTATTTGGCTACGGAATGTAACTCGCGCGTATATGTCGCTGCTGAGATCCAAAGCGAAGTGAGTTGCTGATCTCCTTTTGGTTCCTTTTTTTCCTTTTGTGTGTGGAATCAGTTGGTGTGATGTGTTTGGTTGGTGTGTAGTGTGGAATGTGGGTTGTAAGCTCTGATGTTTTGTGAAGTGAGTATGGTGCAGGTGCGTGTCAGTGTTGTGAAGTTGAGTTGATGTGTGATAGTGTGGTGTATGTGCGAATGTCCGGGGGAGGATGCTCATTTATACACATTGAATTAAGACTGTGGTATCCTTTTCTGTTGAAAAACATATGTTCATTCACGTTGGTTTTTGAAGGCCAAAATGTGTACCATCAATACATCCGATAACTAAACATTTGTATATTTATTTTTAGCATCTTTATTTAGTCGACAACATACCTCCCGGAACTTTATATTTCTCAACAAAGTATTCTGTGCAATTAGATAAACAGTTTGGCGAAAACTTAATGAAATGTGGACAAAGCTTTGTTTCCATTTCACTAACTACGTCGCCTACAATTTTACATACTGTGCTTTGACACATTCCAATTAAAAAGTCGTTTCCAACTGAGTTGATAGCTTCCACTCGCCAAAAGGGACAAAAGTCTCTGCTAATTGAAGAATTGTTGGTACTGCGATTGACAAATGCCCGTTAAATTCTATTTCCGATAGGATGAATGTAAATGCGTCTTTGGTCAGTCTAAACCGCTTCCTGAATCTGTAAATGATTTAAAATAATAAAATCTATACTAAGTTAAACGTTGTAAATGTTCTTACGCTGCTTCAGGTAATGCCATGGGATTACTTTTGTCACGAATCCTGGATCTTATGGCCATTTGCTGATGTTCTTCATCTGAATCAGATGAACTTGAATAAAAAAAACACGTTAAGGTTCAAATTTAGTAAATTTATATACATATAAACGTATAATAAATTTGAATATTTACGTTCAATTCGAATTCAAATATTTCTTTATTTTGTTTTGTTTCGTTATTCAACGTTATTTCATAAAATTTATATTCGTTTCGCATCGAGTGCGACGATCCGCACACTCGACACGTTACGAAATTTCATTCGATACGATTATTTGCTCGCTCACGACTGCCGTGATTGGGGCCCAGGTTTGTAAAGAACAAGTGCTGCATGGATTTTTTTTAAATGCCAATTGTTTTTTTGTTTGATTGAAATAATCTTTAGATTTCACTTTCCACAACTCGGGCAAATCACGATAAAGATTTAATAGCATAGAAATAAATTCACGTTCACTTTCACTACTACTTAACGGGACAAAATTATACACATAGATGAGCTCATATTGATCAATAAACGTTGTAGACGTAAATATGCGCATCAATATAGTCGCTGTCAATATGCTTCAATAAAATCCTATCAATATGCCTCGATACGCCATCAATATGTTTGAAGCCCGCGTACACGTTCATTGATCGTCTACGCGCTGCTTTATACTTTATCAATGTCTATTCCTGTATTTATGTTGCAATCAATATTGATGTGGCTGCTGATATTGTAGCTTGTAACTGTGCTATAGCATGAGATTCTAGAGCATGCGCTTTTCCATACGGATGTTTTGTAGCATATAGTTTAAATCCCGGTATATTAAAATTATTTTTATTTGTTAAATGAGTTTCTGAAATAAGCATTACATCTATATTTTTTCAGACAGAAATCTGACAATCTCTAATTTATGTTGGTTAACATCTTTAGCATTCCATATACAGATATTTAGTAAGCTCATTTCTTACTTAATAAATTTTCCAGCATTTGATTTTGTGATTTTATTAAATCTTGTATCATATTTTGCATGGTAGACGTAAATTGTGTCATAAACTGCGTTAGATTTAAAATCATAGTTTCAATACCTCCATTAGGAGGATTTTGCGGCAATAGGATTTGAACTTTTATCTGCGACTGCTATAATTTCATTACGAGGTGCTTGTAACATTTGGTTACGACGTCCTTGAATTTTCTGTGACAACTTCGAATTGAAATCTTTATGTAGAAAATAGTTTTTTATTGTTTATTTTTTTCTTTGTTTCACGTTACAAATATGTATTTATTTTAAAATTTCAGTTTTCGTACATATGTTTTAGTTTTATAATCTTAAATTTTAAACATTCTTAGTTTTCAAACGTTAGGTCTTGCTCGCGGCGCTGTTCAATCTCGACTGTGCTGTTGTCATATGTTCTTGTCCGTGTTAGGGTCCGTTTAATTAGTTTCGTTCAGTTCGGTCAAACCGTCAGGGATGTAATTATTGGAATTCTGTCCGCTTCTATGTTTCCTTCCTACATTTATATGCAGGACAACCCCTGTAGTTGGCAGTATAATTTCTTCCACAATTCCTGCATTTTTTATTTAAATTGTCTTTCCTAAGGGTGCATTTGGAAGTGGGATGTAAATCACCACATACCACGCAAACTCTGCGCAGAGTGCAATATGATTTGGTGTGCCCATATTCTTGGCAGTTAGTACATTGCAACATTAGGATATGCCACTTGCAAATTAATATTCACGCGAGATTCTCGAGAGCAACTGCCTCGTTGTCTCTATTTTGTCTTCTTATATACAATATTTTGTTTAAGCCCAGATACAAACATTAATTTTATATTCTACGAAGTATATCTTCAATCCACTTAAGACAGATCATATGTTATAAATGGAAAGGTTCATTTTACAATCTACGAATTACATCTTGAGTCCACTTAAGGCGGACCATGTAATTATATACATATGTAGGGCTTTTACTCACGCTTGTATAATCCGTTTAATCAATAAGTAAACGGATAGTTTTAGATTTTACAAAGTTTTAGCTAAGAATAAAAGTTATTTAAAAATGATTTACAATTTAGATTCAAGATTTAAAGAAAAGTTAATATAATTGTATTCACGTCTGTTATGTTACTATATTCCTTCGTTAAATAAAACACCTTGTCTCTTTGAAGGTTACACCAATAATAATCTTTATTCTTAAACTAATTTTACACGAAGGTAAATAAGCAAGAAAATTTGATGAGTCAATAAAATAATAAAGTACAATAAGAAAATAAATTTATTAATTTGTTGTTATTGTTTTATTGGTGTCTTCTGGGTTTTGGTGGGGGTTGATGTGACGATATAACTAGCGTCTTGCTCACTTCGCGGCTACTTCAAAACTCTCCGGCTCTCTTGTCATCGTTAATGTAGATTTTATTTCGTATAAAAGAAGTTTTGTAGCAAAATGGTTGATATGTGGATTGCATTTAAGGGTTACCAGCTACGTCGGGGTTACCTCAATCCCACGTATGTATATTAAGGGAGGAAACAATGCAGTTTCGTGTTTATAATAATTATTTATTATATCGACATAAAAGAATTAAATATTAGTAATTAAAATTAAATGACTATACCAAGTGCAGCGCTGGTCCTTCGGGTCTCTTTGATAGCATCTTCCTAGCGGTGATGTCGCCTTCCTTTCAGTATGATAATACCTCGATATAGTTTCTTACAATCCTCACCTCTGGTGGGGGGCAATGAAAGACTTTTATTCATAGAGAACTTATTCATTCTGATTTTATTTCGTATTTTTCTTGCTTATATACAAATTTTAAAACTATATTTTATTGTTGAGTGGCATATGGCGTGATATTGTTTGGACTTTGTACCTAAACACGTGGTTACTGCGAGATTGCATCCTTTGGATGAGCGTTGTTGCTGTGCAATGTGTAGCATGATGTCAAGGTTAGTGTTATAGATATTAACTCTCCCCTCCTCGTCCCTGACTGTTTGATTAAGTGTTCCATCCCGTGATGTCTTAGTACAGCTTCGTACTGCATCTGGTTTTGGTGTTGTTAATACCTCAATATAGTTTCTAACAATCCTTACCGCTAGTGAGAAAACTATCTTAAATAACTAAATACACTGAAGAGCAAAACTGGAACAATAATTACATAAATGAACTTTGATGTACTGTATTGCATAAATGGCTTATTTGTTTTATTATTTTACTTAATATCTCGTTTTTATTTGGGTTGAATTACGTTGTGACTAAAAAAAATTGCAGGAAATTATATGGCAAGCCCTAAAAAAAAATAAAAAGTATGGTAAAACTACATTGTTCCAGTTTTGCACCCACTAAGTAAACATTGCAATTCAATTTTCAAATTGAAATTTCTGACACAAATTTTTAATTCTTTATTGTGTTACGGTAAAATTCGTTTACAATGCGTGCTATATATATATATATATAAATATGGTGGAGTGACCAACACTTTCTTAAATTCACATTTTATAAATTTATTATGCACTTTTTATAAAGCAAAGTCCAAATCAATTATCATTTCTGGGTTCTGACGGATTGATATCTATAATATTTACATTTGGATTATGGTAACTAAAATACGATATGAAATGTCTAACATCTATTTTATCTATATTTCTCGCGAATCAATAGTCGTCTTCCATTGATCATTTCTAATGAAAATTTCTCTCTGAGGAATGCCAGTGATGGTTCAGCTTCTGGCAAAGAGAAATTTACATTGAAATCTCCAGCAAGGAGTACCGATTGTTCGCTATACTCTACTGGTTCTCCGATAATATGTGGAAAAGCTTGCGAACCTGCAGCTGACAACGGTAATAAAGCTTTACCGATGAACAATTTTATATCTATCATCGATGAATTTGGTGATATATGTAGGATTCCACCCACAAGTCACAAAAATTAGTTCTAAAATGTATTTAATGTTCATTGAGTTTAATTAGAAATTTGTTAAACGAATACAATATAATGAAATAGATGATTTGAAAAAAAGTGATAATTTTAAAATGAATTTATAAAAGTTTATAATTAAAAAATACTGCAGGCACCAAAATTTCGTAACTCGTCTTCGGCTTCTTAAACGCGACTTGACTTTGTAATTTTGTTACGGACACTTTGCTGATGCTGCTCGTAGTTGCCAGATTTCTTGTTCGCATTAAGCTATTATAGGGTTTCCCTGTCCCCACATATATAAATGTAGTATTTGAGTTTTAAAAAATAGCCGTTTTCTTTTAGAACTACAATATTTATTTAACAATAATTGTGTGAGGTATTGATCAAAATAAAACACCGTTTATTAACCGAGTATATTTATATTTAATTGTGAATATGAGAATATTTAATTTAGTATATAATTCAAGAATATTAAACGTAAAGCTCCAAAAACCAAAGTTGCGCGTTTTTACAACCTGAGATGAAGTCTATAGCCGCGGATGTGATCTAATCTGGATGATTTCCCAAGATGATTTGATTATATTTGTCGACCGTGGCATTAGAATATGCCAATCCCGTGAGGACATAATTGATTGGCTTCTTCTTCTGTCATAAATTTTGATTCTACTAACGCAAGTTCTTCATCATTTAACCGATCCCCATTCCCGATTTTCATTTGATTGATTGATGAAGCATTATCTTCACTGGTGGACAACGACAAAGCAGTATGAATGATGGTACCGTCAATTGCAACTGCAGCTTTTCCTGTCGAAGCACATGTGAGATATGCATTACAGTGTGCGTTGTTGGTTGCATATGTTAATGATATACTTACTTTGCACGTATCGTGTTCTTTAAGGATTGTCATACATGTAGTTTTAGTTTTTCACTGATTTATTAAATTCATTAATTTTACACATTTCGACTTATTCTAGAATATTACTTTTAATTCACTTTACATTTAAAAATTTTAATATAAAACTTATATACATACATATGTATTTCAATTTAATTTACTTGTCAGGCAACGGCTGGTCTGCCCTTCTTGCCATCTTCAACTCTACTGCATATGTTCGAGCAGTTTGGTCAGAGGTGCATTTAAAAGGCACGTCCGCTACGTGTGGACCTTTGACCCACAGGTTCCAGTCCCACATACATTAAATAAAGAAACGCGTTTGTCAGGATTTTTTTTAGACTATATATTCAATAACAATGTTTGTTTGTGTGTGAGAATGTTTAATTAAAAATAAATAAATATTTCATGTTTGATTTTTGGAGAAACGGAAAATGTTAATTCGTGTTACCGCGTCGGTTGATGATTGCTGACTACTCGTATTCTTCTTCTTGTTGATGTTTTTGACATTCATTTACACATATTTATTGTAAATTTCCATGATGAGCCGAGTTACAAAAGTTTTTCGACATCCAGCGGGACCTGTCAGAAATACTAACAATGGTTGAAGTTGTTTCGATGTTAAATTATCGATAGCCTGTAGTAAGATGGATCGTTGTTCGCATAAATTCACAAAATTGTGCATTCGGCATTAAATTCTCTCTTCGCCTCGCAATTGCTTGGAGTCTGTTCAAGGTTGCTAAGCGGAGATCATCGTTGACGTTTGAATTAGGATCTGCGTACATTTCATCGAATGGAAGTGGCTGAGAAACTGCTCCCATAATATCTTGATTGTCACTTATTTTATTGTTTGTTTGAATCACTATTCACTGTGTACTAATACTACAAATAGTATGTCAATATTATATAGAACACGAATTAATTAGTAAATAAACTTTGTCTACAGAAATGATTTTGTGAAGTCTTAACTTTTCAACGGCTAACGCAGAGTATTTCAACCAAAAGTCACACAAAATAGTTGAGAATTCGCAGAAATTAGCGTTAAATGATTTTCCGAACTCGTATAAGAAGTATTCAACGACTGGCTGTTTAGCTGTTATTCTCACTATTTGTTCCCGGCCACAGTGAACTAATGGAATCACTTGACTTAACGTTGCTCGTTGTTCACCACTTAGTTGTACATTCATTGCCTCTAATGGTCTCAATATACTGAGTATTTCCATGATATCATCTTTTTCCTTAGATGTCATCATTACCGGTGCATCAGAATAGTTGAGGAGCATTTGGTTATTATATGAACATATTTTTTTTATTTATTTATTAAAAACAAAAAAGTAATTATAAATAATCGTGCCACTTATAGATATAAAGCACTGGCTGCCAGGGCCTTCAGCTTATGTTATAAAATCTTATTCTATTATATTCACATTTGAGATCGATTTATATAACGTAAATTTAGATACAATAAAAAGGATAAATTTCAAGGCAAAAGTAAATGGGCGCATGTATGTAGGGGTGGATTCGTGTTTATTTTCAAAAAATAGGGTTTATTAGTTGATTTTACAAACGTGTCTTATTTTAATTGTGTCTTATTTTAATTTTACACAAAACTGACTGTATTCGATTTCACATCTGTATCTTATTTTAATTTTACACAAAACTGATTTTACAACTGTCTCTTATTTTTAATTTTACACAAAACTGATTTTACAACTGTCTCTTATTTTTTGCCAACTACTCGCATGATGCTCGCCCACGTCTCGACTGACTGTCGTTTCTCGAGTCTTCGTTACTCGTTGTCTTTTCGAGTCAGTGTTGCATGTCACAGTCCATACGCTCGCCCACTTCTGGTGTGTCTTTTATGCGTTCCCACATGTATGTTACTAAACTAAATATTTAATTTGCAAAGCGAAATATATTTAGATATGATTTCTATGTTACTGTGATCAGTCCGTTCTAGATATCGTCACCTAAAATTCAAAACTAACATTTTTAGTATTTTACAGGAGAAGCAAAAAACGTTATAGATTAAAGACTACTTAAAGCTAAATATCCAAATTGTAGATTTAAGCTTAGAAAAACAAAGACGGATTTGTTTCTGAAAACCAAATTAATGGGAAAAAAGCAGTTTTTAAGAAATGTTAGTTACGGCCTTTTGCACTCTATTTTTCTGAAACCAAAAAGCCGTAACTTCTTGAAAAAATTGCGTATAAAATGAAAGCAATTGTTAAAATAAGAAAATGTGCTTTAGGCTGTAACTAAAAAAGTTTTTAACAAGTTATGGCTTCTTGTATCTATTTATTGTAAGTATTCTAACACAAAAGAAATTATTTAAGTAATACATTTAATTCGAGAAAATAAAATTAAATTAAACTGGTTAAGAAAAACAAAATAATTCATTTGAAAACAACAAAACCTGCAATACAAATAGCAAATTCAGAATAGGTTTAAGATGTAAAGGGTATATTATCATGAAAGCTGTGGCAGTCAGCCGAAAGTAAAAACTTAAGTTCCAGTACGTTGTTGCAAAACGTTATAATCGTCGTTGATATTTGTTTTATAATAAATTATTCCAGATGGATCATATGCTAAGTAAAAGATGCTAGATCTTTTAGGGGTTGTCAGGATTCTGATTTATTATTTAAAGATTGTATCTCGTATTATTACATAGTTCAATTATATTAAATATATTCGTTTTGAAAGTTAAAATAAAATGAAAACTAAATGATTGTTTACTTACTTGGTTTGGAGCCTTTTCCAGACGTCCAAGTACTCCGACACCGTTGACTTTCGTGGGTAACCACTTTTAAACGTATGTATGTGCCAATGAAAATTATCAGCAACCACTTTTGAACGTATATATGTGAAAATGAAAATTTATCCGCAACCACTTGTGGCTTGGATTTTGAAAAACTGAAAACACTTTTAGGCGCTTTTATGAAGAATGTTGGAGACCCCCTTTGTGTACTTGTACTTGCACATCTGAAGACACTTTTATGCGCCTTTAGTTGAAATATTGGAAAACACTTTTGCGCACTTGTACCTTCAAATCTGAAGACACTTTTATGCGCTTTTAGTTGAAATGTTGGAAAACACTACTACTAACTCCTCTAGCCAATGATTATTCACGAACGATGTTGACGCGACGACGTATCTACTTCTTCTTTTCTCGGGTTGTTGGTGCGCTCGTTCTTTTGTGTTGCAGGGATGCAATTATGGGGTTGACCTTACACAAGGCACGGATCATATTAACAGTTGGCTCTCCGGATTTTTTTGCCTGTATTGAAGATACTGAGTTTTTTATACATAATTTATACATGTGTATTAAATTTTACCCGGTCGAATAGATACGTAGCGCTTAGGAATATCGTAGTCAAGGATATACTTGTAATCAACATGGTGCACTTTTAGAGGAAATGGGTTCTTTCGAGACTCTCTAATCAAGCCAGACAACTCAGATGTTAAATTTATTTGTCTCTTGTTGATTTTTCTTTGAATGAGGGAGTGGGTCGAATCACACTCCATTTGTGTATGTCCTACTATTAAATATTTATGTTCTACCGTTATGTTTTCTAGAACACATAAAGATAATATTGCATTAGAGAGAATTACATTTCGGTTCTGGTAGAAACAACCATCGGAATATACAATTATGTGATGAATATTTGGTGACTTTTTAATGGAATTTTTTATGTATTTTATTATACATGTAGCAAAGGTAGAAGCAACAAGGGTACCATCTGTTTCGTCCCAGACAAAATTGTCAGATTCATGTGAAATAACGTTATAAATTGTGAAATTGTGCACTTGTAATTTCATTTTATAGTACGTGGCATTTGCATTTGTTTGTGGAATCAATTTCACTGTCTGCATGTCAATGCATAACAACAAGTGTAATCCTGATTGGCGTTTTCTATGTCAATTAGCTTTTCATTTCTCATGTCTTGTATATCCTTTCTATGAATGTCGTACTGATCTTGGGTTAAGTTCTTCGATTCGTATGATGTGCAGGTGTCGCACATATCATTTTTTGGCTTAAATATACAACAGTTTTGTTTTTTTAATACTGTCATAAATGTTGAAAAAGATACATTAACTACTTCATTAGTCTCGCAGTCTTTAGAATAAACTTCGTAGACATGTTTGGAGCTTTCAAAATCCTTGCAGTCCGATTTCTCTGTATACTGTCTTCGGTGGTGTGATTCAAGCTTAGGAATGTCATGCAACCATTTTTCCAGAAAATTTAAACGTTTTTGAAATAAGACTCCTTCATTAGTAAATGCTTTACGTTCTGATGTTATTTTGTTTTGTTCTTCTGGCGAAATATTGGTGCCATGGGAGTCATTGAAATTTACCCAATTCCCGTACCGTCGACACCGGGATGACCCACATCGTCATGGCAGAGTTAAGTATAGCTTGCTATCTTGCCTCTGCATGGTGCAAACCCAATCGTCAATTGTCAGCGTCAAAATCTTACTGGATCCGTCTTCTACCTGTTCGTCCCCTCTTAATGGCGCACGACTTAGAGCATCAACGTGACTCATCGTTGACCCGGCCCGATGTATTATGTCATAGTCGTATTCCAACAATCGTAATAGCCAACGCGCTACCTTCGGAGTCATAGGTTTTGGCATCTTTGCAGTCGTCATCGCCTGACAATCTGTTACGATTGCAAAATGTTTACCGAGTAAGAACATTCTGAAGCGTTCACATGCCTCAACCACTGCGAGCACTTCCAGCCAATTCTTTTCCTGTTGCGTACATGCCCTACTATAATATGCAGTTGGCTTCAATCCACTCTCATCTCGTTTCATAAGAATAACGGCTATACCCATACTGTATGGAGCTCATGGTTCTTCGTGATGTCGTAGACTTTACTTATCAACTCGATTAAACGCTGGAATGACTCTCCACATGTCGAGTCCCAAACGAAACTTGCGTCCTTCTTCGTAAGCTGGGTGAGAGGCTTAGCGATCAATGCATATTCGGGGACAAACTTCCGGAATAACCCTGTCAACCCTAAAAACCTTCTAACTTCTACCTGATTTCGCGGCGTTGGAAAGTGTTCAATTGCCGATGTCTTTACAATACCCGGTCTAATACCATTTTCATCTACCTGATGCCGTAGAAAAGTAAGCTCATTTCTCATGAATGAACTCTTTGAGAACACTGTGGAACTTTTTGGGATTATTGTCTGGGGGGTGAGAAATTCGAAGTCAGGGTGATGGTACTAGGTCAGTATACTGAAGCCCTCAAAGGGTTTGGCGTTCGTATGTGTCAGTTTTTTTTATGACATTTTAAATTTTTTCCTTATCTTTATGTTTTTTCGCTTAGTTGTAACATTTTTTTTTTTTTTTTTTGTTGTTAAGTTTCTAAAACAAGAAAACTTCATCTCTTTTGGCGACAGTTTTAATAAAATTCTTAACAATTCCAAGTTTAAAAGTAAAATAAATTTTCTTCTTCCGTATCAGTAGTTAAATCACCTCATCCACATAGCTTATAACTGCTTTATTCAGCGGTGCAATCAGCTGAGTCATAATTTTTTGGAATGTACACGGAGCATTCCGCAAACCAAATGGAATTCTATTAAACTCATAATGGCCATTGTGCGTTACAAAGGCGGTAAACGGTTTTGCGTTTTCCTCTAACTCAATATGGTAGTAGCCAGACATTAAATCCAACGTGGTGAAAAACTTTTTACCAGATAGTGTCGCCAAAACGCCATCAACTCTCGACATCAACCACGGTGGTTTTTCAGTTACAGCATTTAACTCACGGAAATCGACGCACAACCTATCCTCCCCATTTTTCTTACGCACCATAACTACTGGTGATGCATATGTGGATTCAGATCTACGCACAATACCCAACTGCATTAACTCATCTACGATTTCCTCAACAACACACAATTTTCGCCATCCCTACCCTTAACTCACCTATATCTAAGACATCCCTTTTAATTTGCACGATTGTGCACATGCCTTCTTCAATCACTACAGTGCCTTTGGATAGGACATCAATACCAACAATTGCTACGTAAGTCATCACTGAGTCGTCTATTACACATAATTCGACAGATCGTGTTGCTTTATTCATTCTAATATGCGCTAACATTTTTCCGTGGCAGGTAATCTGACTACCTCCAAAACCAATTAATCCTTCATCGCATAACCAGTGAACTGCTAGTGCCTGAGTCAACTAGTGCCTTGCACCGTACATTTTCGTTGCCAAAAATTTCAATGTCCATGCACATCTCTTTGCACTGATTTCTTTCTATTTTATTCACTGACATATCGAGCCCTTTTCTGTGGTTTGTAGTGAAATTCATTTAGCTTAAATTTATTCTCCCCGCTCGGTGGTAAACTCAACAGCGATTGTAATAAATCAGAACACTTAGTAAACTTCATTGCACTTAAAACCCTACTCAAATTATCGTCCATTAATAATATATCGTATAATAGACATATTTTCAATATTATCTCGTCTGCCTATTGCTAGCATTTTATAATAAAATTCATAAATTTTCTCACCCTTACTCCTTTTCGTATTCATCATTCTTATATGTGTGTCTGCAGAATTTTTAACGCACGGAAAATTTGCCAAAAAAGAAACTACAAAATAACACCACCCACGATAAACTGGCTGTGCATCAACCCATCGCATAGCCATTCCCCGCAGCCTACTGAGAACAGCGAATATGACGAAAGTGTCTTCCCAATGATATGCTGCTCTCAATTGCTCAACTCTAAAAATTGTATCGACGTGTACGTGTTGTCAATGGAATTCAATAATACTTGATTTGTTTGAAACTTCCCGATCACTTCGTAGAATTATTAATTCTGACTGCAAGTAAAATTCATATCGACTTATATCGCAATGAAAGAGATTTTCAAACAAATCTAGTAGTGGTTGAATTTTTTCAAAATCTTTGAATCTACTTTCAAAATTATTAAAAAGAGTTTCTAATACTACAATGTGTTCACATTGTTTGATATATTTAGTTTTTGAGAAAATCGACGCAGTTTTTGGGAAATTTGCATAATTACCTTCTTTGATTTCTGCAATTAATAAAAATAACTTCGTTTTGAAATGGATGTTTTTTTCACATCCTTGAAGTTGCTTATTTAATTAATTTAATATTAAGGAAATATCTGTTATAAATGCTAAATTAAAAATAAATTTATTATCTTTCAAACAACCGACTACAGATTTTTCTAGACCTTCAACCTCGAGGAACTGCAGAACTTCTTCTCTTAGCTGAAATAATCTGTTGAGACACTACCCTCGACTTAGCCATCGAACTTCTGTAAACATTTTTAAGTCTGAGTACCCAGCGCTCTTATATTTTAAAAATTTTACAAATTTTCTGTGGGTAAGTGAGTTATGCCCACCACGTATTTTGTTTATTATTTTCTCTGAGATTTTCATAACGGGATTTCTAATTATGAATTTGGAGCAAAGTGCAACTTGATGTATGATGCAATGAAAATTATGTACATTTATGCCATGATAGTTGTTGTGTCCCGCAATTCGTTGTTAGTAGTAGTTGTAGAGTTATTGCAGTGGATACGACGCCGACGCTTGCGTTGGCAGTTTGCCGCTACCGCTGTGCCTTACCCGTCAGCGTGGGAATGTGAATTCGTTGACTCAGGCCACGCGAATTACGTTTTTAACCCATTTACAACCAAGGTGTCAAAAAATAAGTTTATTTAAAATTTTCAGTTTTTTATTGATTTATACCATCGCAGAGATGAACAAAAAAAAATTTTTTTTTTTTTTTTTTCTTACATATACGAAAATTTTGCTGTACCCACACGAGTACAATGGTCAAAAGTGTATAAATATTTATGAGTGGGCTATTTTAAAACAGTCGCGTTCCACCCACAAAGCAGTACCACATAGCTCGCAAATCCACCTGATTCGTTTATGACAGACTCTGCACCTAAGAGGCTTGAGGATTCTCTTTGGAAAATGTGCTCCTCCAGCTGTAGAAACACTTGGAGCTAACGCGCGCTTAGAATATCTTTTCAATGTGTAGTGTCGTAGGTAGTATCGCGTAATATCACGTTGAAACTCAAGCAAATCTTTGGTACTATTATTCACGTCTTTGTACAGCTTCCAAGCGTTTACCATTGTGGAGCACATCATCGAACTAAACAGCGGCCACCACCATTTTTTGCCTCGAATCCCAATTTTGTATGCATTTACGGCTTGATCATGTAGATCAACACCGCCCATACCGTGGTTGTAATTTGAAAGTAAATTTGGCTGAGGTATACTTATCTTTTTTTGTTCCAGTTTTGACCAACGCTTTACGTATTTCAATGGTTCAACCGTATCAAAATTAGTTCCCATAGTTACGACATTATTGTCATTCCACTTGACAAACAATATTGTATTATTGTGGTCGTATTTGATCTCGAAATATCCTCTTGCTTGTTTTTGGAAATATTTATTTGAATTCAAAGGACATTTTTTAGTTCTATTTTCTCTTGTTGTTCCTACGGCTTTGAAGTTTTTCTCACGCAATATACGTAGAAGTTCATGACTTGTGAAAAAATTGTCAAAATAGATAATATGATTGCTTGGGTTATTTATGGTTTTTATTAGATCAAACACAACTCGAGATCCAAGGGGAAGATGTCTTGTATCACTATCAACATTTTTAGCACCACAGTAAGTATCAAATTGGTACAAGTACCCACAGCTACTGGTCAGCATCCAATTTTTAAATCCGAATCTTACGGGCTTTCCTTTGATGAATTGTTTCGCTGAATGATGGCCAAAATATTTTACCATTGCCTCGTCAATTGAAAGCTTTTCGTGCATAAAACCCCACCTTTGAAACTTTTCGCATAATAGATTCGACAGTGGGCGAGTTTTTGCCATTTTATCAGACTTGTCAATTTCATTATTGTTTGTAAAATGAATGTGGCGTTTTATTTCCAAAAATCTGTTTTTAGAAATGTTATTGCTTACAAGAGGTGATAACGTGTCTTCATCTAATTGCCAGTACATAGATTCTCTCGGCATTGAATGGTAACCAGAGTAAAATAAAATGCCTAAAAAGACTTTTAGATCATCTTCGTCGAATTTAAATTTATGCGAATTTTTTTGAGAAGCATACAAATGCGTTTGTTCTATGATCAGTTGTACAACATCTTTATCAAACAGTGTCTCAAATACCTCAACGAGACTTTTACCATCCAAATCCATTTTCATTTTCATCTTATTTTCTATATATATAGTAGTCGAATCCATTGTCAAGTTGCATGCTTCGTTGTTCCAAATAGGGCTTACAGAACGTATTTCAGCACCCATTCTTTGTAGCTGTGCAAGCGGTATTTCATCTTCACTGTCAAAGTTTATGCTGTTATTGAATACTTCAACGCATCCGGCAACGTCACCAGGCAAGTTCATTTCATTTATGTTATCTTCATCACCTTCCTCTTCGTCAGTATTGACATCGACATCAGGAGGAATCATAACGATATCGACGTTATCTGCCTCATCATCATCCGCGATGTCAGCTAAAGCCTGTGAAAGTTGTTTATAACTCTTTCCGTAAAAACAAGAAGTGGAAATAGCCATCCTAACCAAAAGATACACTTTTTTATTTTACCTACACATTTTGCCATTGTACCTAAGCGGGTACACAACTTTTAAAAGGCACATACCTCAAATAAGAATAGGTTTATCAAATGGGTTTTTTTGTAAAATTGATCTCTTTAGTCTTATCTCACACAACACACAATTTTAAAACTAACAACTGAGAGATAATAGCTCATCAACAGCAAAATAATGACTAAAGGCACAAAATCACACAATATGAAAAAACCGCACAGAAGTTGACGCCACAAAAAGTGCCGTTATGAATTCGCGTGAAGCGAATGTATTTTTTTGTTGTTTCTAGGAAGAAAACTATACATATGATCAAAAATTTGTATGCAAATACTTAGCATTGAGTTACGCCACATGCCTAAACTTGACGGATTTTCTGTACACAAGCGAGTACAATGGTTGTAAATGGGTTAACATGTAATTTACCAAAAATTACATATGTCCCGTTTAAATAAAAACTCCGGCTATTTACCCGTACAGTGCGGCTTGCCGTCCAGTTTATTACTCAACATTTTATTCTTTACAAAAATCTTATTTGCTAATTTTACTTGTAGCCGTTGTGCTGACTTGACATTCCTCAGCATCAACGACCCGGCATATCTTAAATAAACATATCAAATAATAACAGTGACATTGGATTTCATTTTTAAAGGAATTTAAAAGATTATTACTTGCTTATGCATATTTCTTATGTATGTAGTTGAATCTGAAAATTCAACTTACATTTTAGAGGAATGGAAAATATTTTGAAAGTGGTGGAGTCGTTTGACGACGCAACTCGCGTGACCGATCATACATATGCAGATATGACGACGGTTGCATATATGCGTGCGACTGTGCATATACATACGGCTGCGCAAATAAATTGCGTTCTCCTTGCGACGCAAATGATGCTGACGACGTTGGTATCGACGCTCGGGTAACTGGGTGCACTGTTTCCCGAATATCCTGACCTGTTGAACGTAGAGTCTGCAGTTGTGCAGTTAGCATTTCCACTGCGCCACATAACGCGCTAACCTGCACCTCCAACTGCATCCTTACCCGATCGTTGTTCAACGATGGCTCACTATTCTCCGCTCTGATTTTCATCACTTCCCTGCGCTAACTCTGCGCCATATGATTCAATTATCTGTATAACTTGCTTTAGCAAATCTGTATTTACGTCTTAGAGTCGGTTTATTAGTTCGGCTTTTGTCCCGCTGGTCTTAAAATTCAACTTTTTCAACGTTTTTTTTCAGTTGCACTACCGTTGAATTATTTAAGTCCATCCCACTTCTGAAGTTTGTCCTTCAAGTTAAAATGAACTTATTCTAAGTAAAAATGAATGAATGAATATATACAGTAGAACAAATAAAAATGAATGTGTATTGCAATAAATTGCAGAGATGCCAATCGTGACAAATATGGTGATGACAATCAAAGTCTTCCAATTTGTCTATTTCCAGAAATTCTAAATCAAATCCTTCTAAATTTATTTTTCTTTTATGTGTGTAATGGGGTTTCTTCCATAGCTGAGGTACGCTCAGCCGCTCCAGGGTCAGCCTTGGGACCCACAAACCCTTAGCAAAGAAGACGAGTTTTATCCTCGTAAAGTTATATCCACACCCCGCCCCTTATGTGGACAGCCAGACCAGCGTGATGTATACCGTGGTGATGAAAACGAACGGGATCCTCTGTGTAGGAGATATTTGATTAATTGCCAACCGTCTTCGCTGGCCTCTCGTTAACAACTGCCCTACCGCACTCTACTTACTTGTCGCCTGATAGTCGCGTTAGTTTTAATAACGGTGCCGTAAGCAGCGGTACTGACGCCACGTGTTCTCGACGCGGCTACGGCAGTGCCATCGCGAGTATTGGCATCACCCAGCGGTGATGCCTTTTCTGCGCGAGGCCTGCGAATTCTCTAAACTACCGGGCAGTGCCATCGCGAGTATTGGCATCACCCAGCGGTGATGCCTTTTCTGCGCGAGGCCTGCGAATTCCCTTAACTACCGGGCAGGGCCATCGCGAGCACCGGCATCACCCGGCGGTGATGCCTTTTCTGCGCGAGGCCTGCGAATTCCCTTAACTACCGGGCAGGGCCATCGCGAGCACTGGCATCACCCGGCGGTGATGCCTTTTCTGCGCGAGGCCTGCGCTTCCCCCTTTCTACTGTATAGGGCAGTCATCGCGAGCACTGGCATGATGCCTTTTCTGCGCAATTTTCTACCCCATACTGCCTACTTCTACTTCCTACTTCTAGTGTTTCTAACTTACCCTTGCCTGATGCTGTCGATGGCGACCGTCCTCGCCAGAGTGCTGGAAGGAATGATCGCACTCGATATGAAGTGCTTGCTTATATAGCAGCACAGCGCAGCTTTCGTCACCGTAGCGAGGTAAGTATGCGTATGGTGCGTTAGGACGTATGGTGAAAAGCTCTAGCAGCTTTCAATATCGTAGTGAGGTAAGTCGTGTGCGTATGGTGCGGGTACATGATGTAAGGCTCTAGCAGCGTTAAATATCGTAGTGAGGTAAGTTGACGTAAATTATATATATATTATATTGTAAGGTGGTAAAAGCCACGTTACATGTGTTATGACAGAGCTGTCATGCAATATAGATGTCTTTATTGATTTATCTTCCGGCAGTCTTTGGACGCTTTCTTGTTCATTTACGAGTTGACATTCATAAGAGTCGTCAGTTTTCTCGTTCCCACTCACTTCACATACGTCAGCGCTATTCATTATGGAGTCTTGAAGGTTTTTCGCTGGCGGCTGTATGGAAGGCCACCTACCATACACATCGTCAAACTCTTCATAGAACTCCCAGCTTGT